>CM074718.1:262976235-263326742 GCA_037306005.1 Rhinophrynus dorsalis
TAAGAAAAAAAAAAATCCCCCCCAAAGAATTGACCCTGTGAGTGCAACAGGGGTCTCCAGCACATTGCAAAGCAATGTGCTGGGACCCTGTGGCACTCACAGGGTTACTTTAATTTTATTTTTATTTTTTTTATATTTTTTTTAATACTTTTCAGACCTCGTGGGGGACATCAGGACCCCTCCTGGTGTCCCCCCAGTCATTGATCTCCCAGCCGATAGGCTGGGAGATCAATGATGCGACCGCAGGAGAGCAAGAGCTCTCCTGCCCTTCTCTCCTACCACCGGTAGGAGTGAACAGGACCGGGGAAACTTCCCTAACGTCATCGGTGACCATGTCACCGATGACGTTTGGAGGATTCCCCCGGTCCCGCCCACTCCTACCCGGAAGTTCGGGTAGGAGAGAGGGGGAAGGAGAAACTCTGTTTCCTCTTTGTGTATATTGATCTCCCAGCCCGATCGGCTGGGAGATCAATAACTGGGGAGGCGTGAGGAGTGATCCTCATGCCTCCCCATGAGTGCCAGGGTTTTTTTTTTTTTTAATGCGGCCACTGCATGCCGGTTATACCGGCTCATGCAGTGACCGCATTTCACTCTTACGTCGTACGAGCGTGGCACAGCAGGTACAGCTGTGTCCACTCGTACGGCGTAAGTAGCTGGCACTCTAGGGGTTAAAGGAGCAGTAAACTTTTGCTATGGAAAAACATATATATTGTAGTCCTTTTCCTGTTAAATAAAATAAAGGTACTCCCATTGTTGAGAGATGCATATTTGCATAGCTATTACAGTTTAAACACAGTGCCCTCTAGTGGTCATATTCCAATTAGTTATTCTGTTACATTCAGTTTCAGAGGAAAGTCACTGACAAACAGTTTGTCATTCTGTCAGTTTGAGCTCTCAGGATGTAAATGACATGGTTACTGACTTCCTGATTATTGATTGAATAAAACAACTGACAACAAAGATAGTAGCCTTGTTTTGTTCAGCTGGAAAATCTCTTTAATATATAGTTTTCAGGTGTTCGTTTAACCCTTTAATGACCAACGACATGTCAGGGCCCTCACTGTTTTTTTCCCTGACGACTGGTTAACAGTCCTGGCACGTCACATATTTTGTGCTTACACCGCTTCTACAGGAGCTCTGTAAGCATTAGCGGGGTATGAAATTGACCGCTCCAAGACCGGAAAAGTCTCCCTTAGACCCCCCCCATTTGACGTGCCTGTACACGTCATCGGTCACGTGTGCCGGTACGTCAACATACATGAAAGCGGTCCTTAAAGGAAGGTCACTTCACTGGACCATTCATCGTTAAGGGGTTAAGTGTGTAAACCCATATGGTTAGTTACGAGCAGATCCTTGCATATCTATATAATATTTCATGTATTAATCATTTCTGGAATTCTTCTATAAAGAATCAAATTAAAGAAATGTGTTTGAGACCTCTCTAGCATTCAAGTGGTTAAAAGCCCCATTTAAATCAAAGCAATCTGTATTTGTCCCCAAGGAGTAGCTGGTTTGCCCCAGAATTAACCCAGCTTTCCTCAGTAAATCTGCCTCCTTTGTTAGTAAATAACTGTTAACAATATGCAAGATGTTACAGGCTGTATTAAAGATTCACAGATGCAAATGTAAAGTAAAGCTGTGTTTGTATTTTATACTCCATTTCAAAGAAATGTCTTTTGTATAAACAACCATACTTACATTGCTTAGTCTTTTCAGCAGTTTGGTAGACAGGAAACTAAATGTTGAAGATCCCATTCAGTTTGTGTATTTATTCAGCCTATGTTTGAATTGCAGTGAGTTTGATGTACTAAGGATAGAGGGAGAAACCAATTGCACCATATGGGACAAATATAAGATTTCCCAGAATTCTCACTGATTGGAATCGGATTTTACTCCCAAGTCATATCATTGGAAATTGTTAAGTGTCCCATTTGTTGCAGGTATTTTGCACCAGAATTGCTCCAGTTGATCTCACTATCTTGGCCTCAATGAATTGCGTTAAACACCATTGCATGCCATCACAGAGACTAATAACTATCATATACAACTAATGCTGTAAAACTTGCCAAAACAATAAAAAAAAATCCACATGTAAAACTACTTACTGTATGTGGGGTGGCATCAATATTTAGATGAAGAAATATGTTTGATATGAGGATATCTTCATGGTATTGTTATTTTGGTTGTAGTAAAACATGATTGCATTAATTAATGTTATATTTTCAATAATTATTGCTAGTTCTTCATTGAAGATTGATAAGAATCTTTGCAGAATGTCAAGGCTCCTTATGTGAACAACCACATAATGTCACAATGAATCTTGCATTATATCAAAGAAGCAGAACTTTATCCTGTATTAGATATCTAATAGTGATAAATCTTTCCCATTGCTTTACCCATCTTCATTTTATATATTATGAAAACATTTTCCCAAAGGAAGATGATTTAATGAATATGTCTGTGTAGGGACCTTACATTTAATATAGAAACTCAGAAAACAAACAATAACTGTAATTAGTCTAAAACAAATTATAGAAGTATTTTGATTAATTTACTATAAAGGGGAGTTACATCAATGGGAACTTACTATATATTTTTACATGTGCAAAAATAACAAAATATACATTATTTATGTTTTATGTATAAATATCTTACATGCACATAACCAGATGATTTACAGCCAAGTCATTCCAGAACATTTTTGTATTACATTAGACCAGCAGAGCAATACAGTACATATGTGGATCTCATTTTTGGTCCTCAGGAACTCGAACAAGTCCACTTTTCAGGATATCATTGGTTAAGCACTGGTAGAGCAATGAAAATGACTGAATCTGTTACCGAGCAAGGATATCTTCAAAATAATTAGTAGGGATGATATTCTGACTACCATAAAATATGACAATAGTTCCCAAGCCTCTACTCAAAGTTATCTAACAGGTCATGTCTTTAGAATTTCCCTGATTGTGAATCTGAATTACTTGCCTGTACTCAAGAAGGGAATTCCTAATGACATGGCCTTTTAGATGCCACCATACCTCCCAAGAGTCCCTCTTTTAGGCCCAAATCCCACTGTCCCTCTTTCCTATCCTAATGTCCCTCTTTTTAGGAGATCAGATTGTGTGGTGTGTATATAAGTGTATCACATTGCTCCACAGCAATAAAACTCACATTATTGTTTCTTTAAACGTCAGTATATGTGTTTATAAGTTAGTCTGCTTAAATAAAATACTTTGGCCTTGTTATAAGTCATCTATTAGGTAACATAAGGAGGTGTCAATAGGTCATGAAACAACCTACAAATTCTTGTTAATGCCCCGCCCACCAGCCACACCCCCAGCCACACCCCCTAAAACACAATTGTCCCTCTTTGGCAATTTGAAATGTTGGAAGGTATGTGCCACAAAGGATATGGCTGGGAACCAGTGGACTAGGAGTAATGGCTTATAAATATAAATGCCATATATGTGAAGGAATCTAAGAAAACACAGCAGAGAAATTAAAGGTTATGAAACCAATGTGATGGTCATTTTCTGGTTCTCTCCTGTTGATGTTCTTCAGGGCTGTCCTTATAGGAAGTAATGAAGACTCATTGCATGGCTCAACTTTGGGCAGAGATAGATTAATAATCTGAATCCTGTACTATCATCAGAGATGGGTCACATATAGCATATACCCTAAGCCCCAAACCACAATAGGAACAGTTCTGCTGTTTATTATGGGTTTGAGCAGATCAAAGAAATGTGCAGCCTTCTTCTTTTGCTGTAGAGCACAAGTGGGCAACCTGAGTCTCTCGAGTTGTTCAAGACAACAATTCCCTTCATCCCCAACCAGCCAATGGCTGGCTGGAGATGATGGGACTTTTAGTCCTAAATAGCTGGAAGGCATCAGGCTGCCAATCCCTGCTGTTGAGACTGGGTGTTGGTTGGCTGTGTTTTTCATTTACTCCATTCACACAAACACAAACAAGGAGCTAGGATACTGTCCTAGTTTAATGAACATAATATCTCACACAGATTAAATTACTACTAGCGATAACAAATACATTATAGAATCAGACTTTTTGCTCCCACTCAGTCCTATAGATGGTTAACAGAATATATTTTTGAATTCTCATGACAATGGGTTCTTTTAAGTGGGAATAGGGTTGAAATTATAG
The DNA here is from genome assembly GCA_037306005.1 of Rhinophrynus dorsalis. Taxonomy (NCBI): domain Eukaryota; kingdom Metazoa; phylum Chordata; class Amphibia; order Anura; family Rhinophrynidae; genus Rhinophrynus; species Rhinophrynus dorsalis. The sequence continues at coordinate 262,980,395 of CM074718.1, forward strand.
TGGTCCCTAATTGTCACAGACTCAAGAAAGAGAAGTGGACCAGTACTGTAGGTAACACAATCTTTATTAAGATATACATGTACAGAATGAACGGCAACAGCAAAAACACAATACAATATAGCAGACGTGAGGAAGGACAGTACTGCTGTGGAGGTACCAAGCAGAGTTCCAGAAGACAGGCTGGAGATAAGCCGCCTTCTTTTCTTGATAATAGATGAGAGTTGGTACCATGTTAGCTGTAGAAATACAGGAGGCAAAAATTTAGTAAGGTTCATACCTTTATTGGCTAACTAAACAGATTTAGAATGCAAGTTTCAAGACCTCTTAGGTCTCTTCCTCAGGCATGTTATACAGATAAATATGAAAACATTGTTTATAATGGAAATCAGATAAGAAAGTTCAGCCAGACACTGATTCTTTGATCAGTCAATGTTGGAGGATGTGATTTAAATTGCATTATTCCTCTGAGGAGTCCAGGTATTTATGATCCCAGAATGACTGTTGTAAAGGTTAATCCACAAGGTGGTAATGTGACAGAAACTCTCTGTATCTATTCAGCCCATAAGTCAAAGAATCAAATTGTAGCATTAATTTTACCTCCCATACTTTTCTGTTCCTCTGAGTGCAAAATTGTCCCATCAGTACAGTCAGTCTAATGTCCCTGACACTGTGTCCATTTTGGCAAAAATATTCTCCCACTGGTGTCTCTGTCTTTTTGTTGTTAACACTGTATCTGTGGGAATTAAACTTCTTCTGTAATGGCTGTCCAGTTTCACGCACATAAATTGCTGTTGGACATTTTGCACAAATGATGAGCATATTACATTGCCTTCTTTTCTTGTTCAGAGAGGAATTGATTGGGATTTAGTGGTTGGATTGCCATTTTTGGGCAGGACAAGGGTTGAGTAAAATGCCTAAGATTAATTTTGTAGATACATATGAAGGTTGTGGAGAAAATTCCAGATTCATCTTAATCAATCTGGAATGCATCACGGAGGATCTAAGGGAGGAGATATAGAATGAGAAAGGGAGAGAAAAAGACAAGGTGGGAGCAGCTGAGTCACGGAAAGCAAGAGAGAGTGCTGGAGCAAGATTAGTCCAGAGCATGGGAGAGCTGGACTATCTGATTGGTTTAATAAATAAATGAAACAGAAATGAAATACATGTTCTGCAAGATGTCATTCAGGTCTTGGAAAATAGTTTTGCATGAAAACTATGTATACCAAAACTACAGAATAATTTCATTAATGTTTAGGAAGGATCAGTTTGACACATGGTGGCTCAGTGGTTAGCACTGTTGCCTTGCAGCACTGGGGTCCTAGGTTCAAATCCCACCAAGGACAACATCTGCAATGAGTTTGTATGTTCTCACCATGTTTGCGTGGGTTTCCTCTGGGTACTCCAGTTTCCTCCCACACTCCAAAAAACCTTTTATAGGTGAATTTAGATTGTGAGCCCCAATGGGGACAGGGACCAATATGAGTGTAAAGCGCTGCGTAATCTGTGTGCGCTATATAAATAAAGAATTATTATTATATGCCACAGAAAGTCGTTTCTATGTCTATAGCACATGTGATCTAAAACAACATTGCATCCAGTGTCCTACAGAACATGCTACAGTATTTTTCACCCATCTCTAGCCTGGGGGATTCTGGGGGGGGGGGTATGAAGGGAGAAAAGTGATTTACCCAAAATCTTGTTTGACTGTAAAGAGACAGGCAGCTATGATCCAAGTTCCTTCCTGAGCTGGATGTTCTCTGTGTTAAGGGAGTTTGGAGGGTGTGTGAATAGGAAAAGGAGATTCACACAATGTACCTAAAAATCTTGCTTGACTGAGAAGAGACAGGCAGATGATACAAGTTCCTTCCTGAGGTGGTTGGGCCTATTGTCATTAGTACTCTAAAAAATAAAGACTGCAGTGAGTCATGACATTGGGAGAGAGAGAGAGAGAGAGCAGAAGCTGAAATTCTATTTACATTAGCAACAGGCAGAGAGGGAAAGAAGCAATTGCACAGGGAGTGTGTTGTTTTTGTAAGCGGTGGTAAGAGAAATTAAAGGAATAAAAAAAGAGACACTGTAGTGAGCTGTGACTGAGGCTAACAAATGCTAGGAGAGACAGAGACTTACTGTATATGATAACATATTTCATAAGAGACAAGAAATCACACTCAGTTTTTTATGTGTATTATAGATTTAAAATTTATATTATTTGATAATGTCCAGCAAACATACTAGAGGCAGGGGTAGTAGGAAAGGAGTAGCAGTAGTGCAGGGACATGTTAGTAAAGTGGTAGTCTGAAAACTGACTGTAGACACAGTTGCTGCAGCATGTGCAATAAATGATAATGATCCTTCTCCTCCTGAGGAGGGGTGGGCGAATGTCCCACCAAAAAATCATTGAAAATCATGTGTTGGTCCTGTTTTCTTCGGAAAATCCACCTTAAACAGACCCCTTAAAATTTTTGCCTTTTTGACTACTGCCAAAATGTTTTAGCTATTTTATTTCAATGGCTACAAACTTACCCCCACTTTACTTAGGTGTATATGGAGTGTTCATGCAAAAACATGATGTTTCCCAGAGGTGAAACACAAAACCAAGCAGCTAGAGAGACAGAGAGGGTGCTAGGCTATTTTGAAGCTATTTATTTAAGGAAATTAAGGCAGCAGAGGCTAAGACTGTTGACAGTATGAACAGCCATCTGACAAAAACATAGGAGCTGGAAGGGCCATGATGAGTCCAGTGAGTTGGAGGAGGATGTGTCCACCACCAGCATCGAAGGGTCTGGGAGCCCTGATTCCCCAGATCCAGTGATGCCCAGTCCCCCAACATCTGGGGGAATGTATGTGCAAACCAGAAAAAGCATGTGAAGTGCGTAGCAGTGTAAGCAGGACAGATCAGCTACCTGTGCCTACTGCTACTGCTGCCAGTGTGCAATCTGATAGACAGGAGGAGATGATGGCAAGTGTGACAGCAGGTGACTAGGGGTGGGTGAAACTTTCCACCTCAAACTGAAATCTGCAAAAAATGGCACTTTCCACTTGGTGAAAAATTTCCCACAAAAAGTGCAGATTTTCCGCTTTTTCCGCCCATTGAAATCAATGGGAACATAGAAGTTACACACAACACATTACAAATAATATTTTATTTTCCAAAGGCATTGTATAAAAGGGGCATGAGGGTGCCTGTGTTGGTGGGGTGTGGGGAAAGAATCAGTTGGACAGGGAATGTTTTTGGGGGGTTGTTTACTGGAATTGGGGGGCACTCAATTAAAAAGAAATCATAAATAAAATAAAATAAAAATCATAAGACATGGTATGAAGTGGTCTGAGGAGGATGCCTGTGTTGGCGAATGAATTTATCATTTGAACAGGGAATTTATTTCGGGTGGTTTTCATGACTGCTATTGGGGGGACAGTTAATAAAAAAATACATCAATAAAATAAAATAAGACATTTGTATTTAAAGTGACAGAGACAGGAAGCCCCTGACATAAGCTGCCACTGGGGTGGACTGAGACAAGACTTGATAGAGTATTTTGTAGAGGATGATTTGTTTGATTTGTTGTTAGAGGCCTTTGTAGGACTTAGACTAATTAGAGGCCCAAGCCCTGAAGAAATATTGATTTGTAGGACCTTCGCTAGCTTGGCACAAGCCTTAAGGAAACACTGATTTGTAGGACTTAAGCTAGTTTGGCACAAGCCCTAAGGAAACATTGATTTGTAGGACTTAAGCTAGTTTGGCACAAGCTCTAAGGAAACATTGATTTGTAGGACTTAGGCTTGTTTGAAACAAATCCCCCAAAAATTGTTTATTTTTTTGTAGGACTAGGTTTTTTTTTGTTTTTTTTTCAAAACACAAACCCTGAGAAAAAAAATAAAAATGCCCTACTTGCCTAATTCCAGCAGGTTCTGTTGGCCAGTGGCCACTGTCAAATGTCCTCCTGAGTTGCAACTGCTGTTCTTATTGCTGCTGCTGAGTTGTTTAAGCAGCAGGATGATTAGGCAGCTGAAAGGGAATGGGATCAACAACAGCAATGGAAGATGGATGATGAAGGTTCCACTTGCCACGACTGGCTCCAGTGATGAGCCTGAGGCAGTAGCAGAAGAATAAGTAGCCCCCAGTATATGTCGAGAAAAGAACAAGTTGACCATTAAATCTTCTCCACCTGCCCCTCCTTCAAAATCATCATGGGTGTGTTGTTATTAGAATATATATATTTCCATTGAGAACAGGAACTGTGGCTTCCATCAGCAGCTGCAATGTGCACAGTGTGTGTGTGTGTGGTAAATAACATCTGGGGGCACAACTGTATCGAAAAACCATGACACCCGAAATCAAGTACTGCCACTGTCACTGTTCCCTTTGTCCAGACCCCGCTAAGGACACATGACAACTTGCTGACAGTTTAATAATAATGATGAACCTTCCCTGCCAGAATCCTACCATATTCTGTGGGATGGAATCTCCTCAGATGCCACCTGATGACCTGGTATCAATTCTCCTCCACCACACTGGCATGTGCGGTCAGTGCACCACACAGTGTGCAATGAGTAGAGATGAACTGCCATATCCTAACATTAACAGAGTGGCTATCACTTGGCGGGGGAGGTAATGATGAATGAGGTGGATTGGCAGGAGATGTACTTGTTACCCTAGAGGAAGAAGGTGATGTTGATGATGAGCTAGTTGTTTCGCTCGTCATGGAACTTCCAGTGTTTGTCTGGGTTTCTTTATTCTTCCTCCTCTTTGATCTCCACCTTTCTGGAGAGGCAGGGGGTACAGTAACAGCAGTGCTAGATTTCTGTAACGGTGTTTGGCTTTAACATGTTTGGAGTAAATGTCATGGTGTCTGTGTTTCATGTGTGTTATCAGGGTGGTTGTGCCAAGGTGTGTTCCCTCCTTTCCCTTTCTCAGTAACTTGTCACAAATTTTGCACTGTACCATTTTTGATAATGAATGCACTGTGCCTGCAGGAAGAGAATAACAGTCCCACACCCATGACTTCTGGGGGGAGGGATAGGGAACAGGTAGAGAAGAATGGCCTCTTTCTTCTTGTCCTCCACATTCCCCTTCACTTTCTGTGGCAGCGGATAATGTTGCTGCTGTTTGCTGCTACTGCCTCAGATTTAGCACTGCAACTAGGATCAGGAGGAGTATTGCTACTGCTGGCAAGTGGAACCTGTCCTAGTCCCGCATTACTTGTTGACCCCATTCCCTCTGTGTCCATGGTGATCTGTGGCACACTATCCTGATCCTCAGCACCCTGCTGTCCTTTCATCTCAGCAGCAGCAGAAGTTAGCTAGCTGACGGCTAGTGGTGGTGATGATGCCCATCCTCATCCCTGTCTCCCATTCCTTCTCAGTTTCCACTAAAAAGGCCATCAATGTCTCTTCCACCCCAGCTTCTCCAACACCACCACCACCATTAGTCCCTACATGATGCTACTCTATTCCAGACATCTCACTGCTGCTTGGAGGAGGTGACGAGCAATGTGATAGAGGGTCCCCTGCTGTCACACATGGCATAATTTTCTCCTTCCCCCCTGATTACTACAAGAAACACAAGCAGCAGGCAAAGTATTGGTGGCAGCAGGTTCAGCACTGGCAGCAGGTTTAGCACTAGCAGAAGGTTCAGCACTGGCAGCAGGTTCAACACTAGTGGCACTGGTAGCAGGGGCAGCACGTCTTGCAGCAGGCACAGACAGCTGACCTGCCCTGCTCTCACTAGTACTACCCTTTTCTCCCTCCCTTCCCATTCCCCTTTTTCCCTCCCTTCCCATTAAATTCCCCAAGATCCCTTGGGGTGATTTAGGGGGACTGGACAGCATTGGTACAGTATTGGTCCCTTCCTCCTCAGACTCAGTGGACACATAATGGTCCTTCCAGCTCCTCCATTGACTATTTTTTACCCTGCTCATAGTGATAGGCGTCACCATGAGCCTCTCCTGCCTCACTTTTTGCAAAATATCACAAGAAAACAGCACATCACATCTATCTCGCTATGTAGCTGCTTCTATTTTGTCTGCCTTCAGCAAAAAGTCAAGTTTTTATAGCGGAAGTGCAAAAACAACGTAAATCAATGGGTGGAAACTTTCTAGCCATTGAAAAAATGGCGAAAAATTTTGGACAATGGGCAAAAAATGCAAAAATTTTAACCGCTAGTTTTAAAGCAGATTTTCCTGTGTAAAAGCGGATAACAACGTGGTTTTCACAAAATGTCCCACGGGAACACGGCGGCAACTTTCGCCCACCCCTACAGGTGACACTAAATCACACTTGCCATCCCCAAGCAGGTGCTTCCTGTATCACACACAAAGGTGGGTGGTTGGTGTTATATGAATCTACCCACTTTAGCCATCCACTTTTAAACTGTGTGGATTTGTTCTTCTCTGTCTCTTTTTTCTGAACATTGGCATTTGCATTAATAAATATGTTTAAACATTTTTTAGATATATCGTCATTGATTTTTAGAGCTAAGATATACAACTTTTCTATTTTTGGTTTTTTGAGCATTACCTCTTAGGTAGGAGCGGTATTATATATCTTCAAGCAGCTTTTATATATTTATATATATATATGTATATATATATATATATATATATATATATATATATATACCAATGTTTTGATTCATACAGTATATTTAGTTATTGGGTGCAGAAGAACTGCACTTTTTGCAGGAAATGTTATGGGTGTAACAGCACCCTCTAGCAGGTAGCACCATTTCCCCAAGGCCATCTTGATTGCAAAAAGTTCTTGGTTACCCACATCGCAATTCCTCTTAACTGGACAGAACTTCTTTGAAAAGAAGTGGCATCTGCAAGTGCGGGGAGTCCTCTGGAAGAGGACTGCTCTAGCTAATATTTCTGAAGCATCCACTTCTATGATAAAGGCCCTTGTGGGCCAAAGTGCCAAGGAGAAGGAAGCTTTCAGTAAATCAAAGGCTGCTTGCCAAATGCTTCTGAGGATCAATGCTGGTGGTCTAGACCTTTATGGTTCATTTTGGTGATAAGGGTCATAATCTTGAAAAAGTCCCTTATGAAGTGTATTTAGTAATTTGAAAAGCCAATGAAGTCCTTGAAGAAGAGGCCAGTACTTGACTGCTTTAACCTTCACAAGATACATACATCAGCTGAGATAATGTGGCCCAAGAAAGGAAGACGAGGCTTCTCAAATTCACATTTTTCAAGCTTAGCTTACAGGCAATGAGTATGTAAGCATTCCAGGACCAAGGCTATATGGGTATAGTATTTCTGTAGGATTGAAGCATGTTACAGAATATGTCATTGATGAAGGACTGGAACACAGCAGACACTGCAGAGCCCAAACTGCATAGTTTCCTGAATGGGTTTTGAAGACTGTTTTTCCACTCATCCCCCTATAGAATGTAGATTGTAAGTCTCTCGAATGTGTAGCTTATTAAATATTTTAGATCCTTTAAGCCAGTCAAATAGTTTAGAGATGAGAAGGAGAGCATGACTGTTTCTCTTTGTAATACTGTTTAAACATCTGTAGTAAATGCAGGGCCTCAGGGATCTATCTTTCTTTTCTACAAAAATGAAACCTGTCCCACAAAGAGAAGAGAAAGGTCTGCCAAATTGTCCTGGATATACTGTTCCATAGCTTTGATTTTGGGTACTGAAAGAGAGTAGGTGCGATCCCTAGGAGGAGTTGTACCCAGCAGAACACCAATGGCATAGTTGTAGGGTTTGTGGGGAGATACTTTCTTGCAAAAGACATCTGCAAACTCACTGTACTGGGCTGATACTAAAGGATGTTCTACAGAGGCAAGTGAGCACCAGAAACAGTAGGAAGAATGCGATACAGGAGGTTTTACAAAAATAACCCTAGGAAGAAACTTGCCCAGTTTTCCAATCAATAATAGGCTTATGAAGACATGGCCAGGGGTATCCCAGGATTATGGGAGTCACTGGTGAAAAATCACTTCAAAAGTACACTACCGGTCAAAAGTTTTAGAACACCCCCATTTTTACAGTTTTTATTGAAATTTACTCAGTTTAATGTCTCAATCTACTCTGAAAATAAAGCATAGAACAAATAAACAATTGGACATTAAAAATAAATCATGGATTGGTTTTCCTTAACAAAATGTAATCTAAATTTTTGACTCATCAAAGTAGCCAGCTTTTGCAGATATAACAGCCGAACACACTTGTGGCATTCTTTCCACAACAAAATCAAATATTGTTCTGAAAGTTCTTCCCAACACTGTTGTAGAAGTTCCCACAAATGTGTTGCACTTGTAGGTTGCTTTGCTTTCACTCTTCAAACCCTTCTTAATTTGTAATAAATTCTGTCCGATTAATGGTCCCTGTTTTTCAACAGCCTTAGCAGCCAGGGCACTAGTATAATCTGTCATACTGGCTAACAGGACAGGAGGAGGACTGTCAGGGCAGGGGGGGTTACTAGGGAGAATAGAGGCAGAAACAACAACTAGTAACAGTCACTGGTAGCAGAGAATGAAAAGTACAACTCAATTGCAGATAAAAGCCGGATGAGGGTGGCTACAGGATTCCTGCTGCTGAGAACTAGTTGAGAGCAAATCTAGGCTGTGAAGCTAGGGAGTGGGGTCAACTGAAAGTAGCTCACACAGCTGAATACAGGACTAGGAGCTCACAAACAAACAAGGTTGCTGGATCCAACTCGGCAAACAGATGCAGGTGTAGAGCCAAGCAGAGGTCAGGACAGGCAACAAACAAGCGTGGTTAGAATACAAAGCCAAGGTCATGCACAGAAAACAATATTGGCACTGAAACAATTGTCAGTAAGACACTATACTGCTGCACTGAATTGTCTGTAAAGCTGATTGATATAGGTCTCAGCAGGCATGTCTTGGAAACAGACTTGAAGACAGGCAAGAGCAAAGCTGGGATGATTAAGCAGGTGTGTCCAGGTATACAGGCAGTGCTGCAGATAAGAGCAGCTCAGCAGTTTTAGACTGATTCTTATATCTGCCTCCAGAGTGGAAACTAGGTAGCCCAGCACCCTCATGTACTCCTGCACTGTCGTACATGGTCAAGGTACTGCTTGAGACACCTGAAGAGACAAAGACAGAATCTTGTTGTCTGGCAGATTAAACTTTACCGGAAGTGTATAAAATGCTATACCAAGGAAGAGAAGGATCTGGGCAGGGCCAGAGATTATTTCTTGAAATTGAGCTCCAGAACTGACACACAAATCTGAATCTAAAGGTGCAGAGTTTCCTTTGATGGGGACCTCAACTAAGCAGGGAGTCATAGAGATGCCTAGCAAGCGGATGTGAGCTGAAGCCAGCCCAAAAAAGAAGAGTGGTAAAATAAAAATGGAATGCAAGCCACAAGAGATGTTGATGATTTATGTGGATGTGAATATGCAAATAACCATCCTTTATGTCTAGGGAAGCCAAAAATGTCCCTGGACACATAGCAGCATTGACAAAAAGCACAAGGAATTCATCTCGAAAAGAGGCGCAAGCGGAAAACATATGAAAAGCTTTAAGTCCAGACTAGAACAGCACCTGCTGTCTTTTTTGGGAATTATAGAAATTACTAGTTGAACAGCCCGTTACACGGGCCACAGAGCCTCTGGCAGCCGGTCGCGGGGCAGTCACACGCGGTGGAGACTGCCCGCGCCTCGGCTGATACAGAGCTGGACGCTCCTTCGGAGCGCCCAGCTCTGTATCAGCCGCGGCGCGAGCAGTCTCCACTGCGTGTGACTGCCGCACGCGCAGCAGTATCTACTGCGCATGTCGGGCGTTACACACAACTTGGTGAATTATTATATAGGATGTAGTTGAATCCCATAAACCTTTCCGGGAAAAAGACAGGTACCAACACCTTTATATCTAGTAAGATGGAAAAAAGTGTCTACAGATAGAACACTTGGAACCTTGAGGAACTATGGAAATTAAAAAGCAAAATTTGGGAAGGGACTGGAAGTCTATGCAGTACCCTTCTGAAATTACCTGAAAAACCCACTGGTCCTCTACACTACATAGAAAGTCATAGAAGACCTCCTATTGTTGAGGTGGACTAGTCCTCTTTAGTTATGTGGAGGGGCTTGTCAGCTTTGGGCATCTGCAGAGGCTTCTTGCCTGAACAGGCCTGCTTGAGTTTTGGGGTCGAATATGTCTGGGTTACCGAGGTAATTGGAGTTCTGGTGGGGGTAATGAAAACCATGCATCTTCCATGAAATGAAGGAATGTTTAGGAGTAACGTGAGGCAACAAAGTACTCTTGTCTCCAGTGGCATGGCTGATAACCTGATAATTCTGGACCAAATGGCTTTTTGCTCACAAACAGAAAGGACACCAAATACTTAATGGAAGACTGGTCAGCTGATCATATCTTAAGTGCTGTATGTGGTCACAGAGAAAGCTGGTGCCTTTTCAGTTAACCTAACTATGTCAAAGGTCACCTGAGTAAGATATGCATTAGTCTCAAGGAACTTGAATATAATTATCAACAGATGCTCCTTATCTATGTCCGCTTGGACAGCATACAAAATCTGATCCCCCAAACAGCCACAGCCCTAGCTCCCATTGCACTGGCAAAGGCAGAGCATAAAGTGGCACCAGAGGCTGTAATTTTTTACCTTCAGAATAGGCACTTGTCTGTCTGATCCTTAAGAGCAACAGCCATCATTAAACCTATATTCTTAACAAGTTGAGACACATGAGGTCCACTGTAGGAGGCTCAAGCTTCAGCAGAAAAAGGGTGCAGGAGAGAAATACACCGAAGAAGGAATAGACTCCTGTCAGGAGACCACCTTTCCTCCAGAAGAATCTGGTGTAGGCAATGGTTAGGAAGAAAAATGTCGACCTCCTTTTAGCATCTTTTGAAATATTAAGGGAAGAGGAACAAGGGTCTGAGGCTTCTGACTAGTTAAATGTCTCCTGGACAACTGGAAGAACCAGGGTCAGCCAGAAGAACCATGGTCTTCCTTATAAGAATCACAAACAGAGAAGGATGAATCCAGGTAGTCCACATCAGTTTCCCCTTCCTCAGCAGAGCAATCCACAATAATGGGAGCATCACCCTCTATAAAATGGATCAAGCTCCTTTTAGGGGGGGTGCAGGATGGTCCATGGACCAAGAGTCTAAGGCCCTTTTATTGGGTGAGCAAATTAAAGCCTTATACAATGCCAGCTCCTATTCAACAGATGAGGCCCCAGAGATTTTATGGGGGTCATAAAATTCCCTAGGGTTGTGTTAAAACAATAAATGGGAAAAAAGGGGGTTAAGGGGACCCTTGAAACTTAAGTAGCCTTAGTCTTGTCCATATCTCCTTTAGGCTCTGACATAGCAATGAGACCCTCTTAAAGTTTGAAGTAAAAGAGTAAATGTAGAATAAAAACACATATATATGTAAAAGTACTTATCTGACTGCAAAGGACTAATATCAAGTAAGGAGGGCAGGTTAATTCTAAAAAGGAAGAAGGTCATCATAGAACCACCTATTTACCTGCCAAAAATGGCATGGTGTTCTCTAGCCATTGATAAAATTCACCCCCCTCCCTGGGACAGATGTTCCAGTAGTTAGCATGCAATGTTAGAAGTACCACCAGCCCTTTTACGACCCCCAAAATATAAATGGAGGCAAGACAAGTCCTGTAGAAGAGTTCTATCTTCCATCAAATATGGCTGCCATGTATGCCCATTCTTAAAGACATCATGAATGCAAAAAGTATGTAAAAGCATATATAAAGTTAATAAAAGTTAGTAAAGATTAACTGACCCAAGAGTACTGTGTTCAAAATAAAGGGAAAGTCCAAGGACATTAAGTTATAAAGTTAAAAGGAAGGAATGATTTGCCAGATAGGAAGTGCAAGGGTTAAATTATATCCCACCATATGAACAGGGAAATAAAAATGTATAGGAACACAAAAACATCTCCTTAGACATTTCTATAAATGCTGCCAAAGTACCACCATAGAATAAAGTGCTAGTCAGGCTCCAACCCCACAAAGAGGACTGTGGTTGCCGTACAAGGAAACATGGGCAATTTGAGTGAGACAATCCATTCTCTTAAATTTTTAGGATCCTATATACTGACGTAGGAAAGAAAGTTGCTCAGAGAAATACATGAGGATAAGATTGATGATGCAAGTCATCCTTTAACCAACCATATTTAAGTGAAAAACAAATATATCACGTCTTGGAAAAATGAAATGAAAATAAAAAGTTGACAATGCCTTGGTGAAATTGATTTTGTTTACTCTCCCCCCCATTCAGCTAGTCAGACTGTTTGTGAAAATGTTCGGTACCAGATTAAAATCATTTATCGATTTTCTGAATACATCCTCAGTCATAACACTTACCTTGATGTCAGAGGACCAGCGATGTCCAGAATCAGAATAAAATTAACAGGCACTGGCTTTTAAATGGCCATCCCTGTTCAAATTAGTTCATATTAGTTTGATACAGTTTTTATTTCTAGGTTAATCTATTTTATTTATAATTGCAGTCTATATTTATTATTCTATCCAGTTACTCACACACATTCATATACCACTTTATACACATGTATTATAAGTTTATTATATCTTTTTTTTCCTTGCTTTCCAGGTACGTAGGTTATAGATTATTGTTATGTATTTGGACTTTATATGGGGAAAGACTGAGTAGTTCGTATTCCATCAAATTACTTTTTTATGTATGATTTGGGGATTTTTCGCATACTCATACATGTTTAGTGTTTTATGGTAATGAAGTATCATCGATTTGGACCATGAGTAAACCAGGTTATGGTAAGATGGCATACAACATTTGAAGGAGGGAGTTGGTCTCTGTGTCCTTAATAATAGACTAGTGTAAAAGCCTGTGTACCCAGGCCAAGGTACGGGTAATGTTAACCCTTTGAGTGTCAGAGGGGTACGCAACGCATTGTTTTGCAATGCGTTGTGTACCCCTCTGGCACGCAAAGGGTTAAGCAGCTGCTACCTCATTGCTCCACGTGATGCAGTCTTGCGCAGTAGAGACTGACCGAACGCGCGCAGTCTCTACTGTGCATGACGGCTTCTGACAAACATCCTAGCTAATTGTTATATAGGATTGTGTAGGATTTTGTTTGTGTATATATACAATAAATGTGATATTTTATATATTATTGATATACGTGCAATCATGAATATTTTACTTTATTTGAGTTTGAATTATGGATCAACCTGACATTATGTGCTGTTATTGTTCATTTTGCATATTTACATGTATTTCTTCTGCTACCTATTGATATTTATACTTGAGTAGGTGTTGATGTATATATTTTAGGATTTTACTCTCCTTTATATACTTTGATTATTTCTTATACACCTTATCCATAAACATATGATCTTTTGATTGAGGTATAAACTTTATGTCTTCTATCATTGTATTACATTGGTATCCAAGCATAAGTGTGAACGACGTGCGTGGACGCACTGCTTGTTGGTTATAGATGTTATTGAGGCTTATATCATCGGATTACCTTGTGTTATGATCAGACTAGGTGTGCCCCATGTACGCTGCCTGAGTTAAGCTTTGTAGAGTGGGATTGTCACAAAGAGAATACAGACTGCTATTAATATAAAAGAACACAAAAAACAGACATCACACCTCAGTGTATCCTTCCTTGACCCTCTAGATCTTGGATGTGTTGGAGTTCAGCTGTGTATGGATGGTACAGACATAGTATGTTAATGTAAACTCCTTGTCTATATTTGTCTTGAATTTCACATCAGATGTATTGTCTGTTGGTATCTGTCAGTGTCACATCACTCAGCCTAAGGATGGTTGGAACACTTTTATGGGTGGGTTAACTCTCTCTCCTCACTCACACAGAAAATAACCAGTTGTGTGTCTCAACACCTCCACAAACAAACAACTCACTTTATTGTTTTTTGTTTTGGATAACGTCTCCACAGATCACAGTGTGCTCAATTCTCTCTCATTCACAGACTTACAACCTGTGGGATGCTGAAACCTTTACATCTAGCAATGTGTGGGATGCTGACAGTGGGAATACTCACTGTGTTGGGGAGAAATTTATGACTACCGCTGACTTCAATGCACTACATACGTGAAAAATGCAGACAATCTGCACTTTTCAATGAAAATTTCCTACTTGGTGGAAAGTGCAGTTTTTCCCTTGCTTTGCTTTTGTGACGGGAACTTTCACCCATACATAATCTCATGGTCATATTTGTAAGATTTACTGTTGCAGATTGGCATGCATATTTACAGAGTTTCAGTAATTATTTTTGTATTCATTATAATGCATTTCACATCTGTTCCCCCAAAAGACAAATGGACATTTTATTACAGAGAATATAAAATAATGTCTGTTAGTAGTGTTAACATACATGAAAACTCTCATGGCTTAAACCTGAGACTTAGGGTTTTGACTCAGATCTCAGGGTCTTGGGGAGAACAGCCAGCTTCTTGGGGTGATAGAGTCCAGTGTTACCTACTATGTCATCTGCTTCACTTATGTTTAAATGTTTTTATTAATATTATTATTACAAACAGTAGTAGGGATGATAAAAGAAAACAAAAATAAAACAAAAAGAGCAATACAGGCCAATGTGCAGTTACATATATAGTTAATCTTCCCCATGATCCAACCGGGTTATGGAAACCCAACATCAGCCAATGGATCATATCATATAACACACCAACCGAGTGGCAAATGGCACACACTAGGGAAAGAAGGAGGGAAAGGTAGGATGCTAATATCAGAAGACTCAAGAGCAGGATGAGGTGGAAGTTCCAAAGGGGAATGGGAGAGGGTGGGAAAAAACAGGGGGAAGGGGGGATGGTTGGGGAGGAATAAGGGGAGAAGAGGGAAGAAAAAGTGAAAAAGAAGAAAAAGAAGAGTCTCATAGCATTCTCCAACACCAGCACGATACCCACATGGACTCCATATCCCCCTGGGTATGACATAGGCAGAATCTAAGCATGCAATTCAGTAATTTGATAGATGTATCTGATGTAGATGTATTAATTATGGGTGAAGTCTTAAATCATTAAGAAGGTGCCAGGAGGTCTGTTGGAAACTAAGAGTGTATATGGCTCTCTTGTCAGGGGGCATATTGGTTATGTATGGCTCCCATATCTGCCAAAATTTGAAACCCATAGTTTCTTTACTGCCGAGAGAAGCCAGCCATAACCAGGTTAGTTTTGTCAAGCCACTGTTTAACCAGCGTAGGGTGCGGAGATATCCACTAGGCGAGGATGGTCTTAATGGCAATAACAATTAGAATGTTAAACAATTTGCCTGGGTTCTAGTAAATATGTTTAGAGACTGATCAACCACTATCAAATTGCAGTAAACTTTTTTATGAAAATGTATAAGTAGAGCTTTTTTGTTGAGGAAAACAAGGGTACTCCCACTGCTGTCAGTTGTTTTATTCAAAAGTTATAAAAGTTCAAGTAATCAGGAAGTGAATTTACTGTGTGTTTTCTTCCTAAAACTTTATACTGTGACAGGCAATTTCTATCACATTCTATGGAGAACTGTAGGTCTCTGACTTTAATCTCCATTGCAATGTAACTGAAAAAATAATTTGAATTTGAACAATAGAGGGCACTGCTAATGTAAAAAAACAGGTTTAAACCGTAATAACTCTGGAAATATGCATCTCGCAGATGTGGAAGTACCCCTATTATACTCAACAGGAAATGTCCTACAATATATATTTTTTCATATTTTACCAGAAGGGCAGAGAGAAAAGTCGTGCTTGTCTTGTGTGTGTGTGTGTGTGTGTGTGTTCAAGCTGAGGATTGATTTCAGCACCACTGGTTTATAGCAAGAAGGGGCATATCGCCTAAAATTTGCATTATGGGGAGTAATAAGGGTTAATATTTTAACTCACGGTTTTGTAAGTTCCCAAGTACGAGTTAATGCAAGTCACAAAATACCCAGGTTTAAATTACTTTTAAAATCTGTAAAGTATACCTAGTTCATCCACAATTGTTAGTTCAAATAATTGCACTTATTTCTCTCTTCTCCATCTGCTTATATTAAATACTTTCTTTAAAATTATTCTGAGTTCCTGACTCCTAAAGCTATATATTATGGGATTGAACAATGGGGTCAATACTGTATAAAGTAAAGAAAGGACTTTGTTCATATAAATTGATTGCCCTTTGGAAGGAAGCATGTACGTAGTTATTAATGTCCCATAATACGTACAAACAACTGTCAAGTGTGAGCTACATGTTGAGAAAGCTTTTTGCCTCCCAGTTGTGGAGGAAATCTTGCGGATGGCATTGGCAATATATATGTAAGTAATTATAATGAAGATAAATTGGAAAACACCAAACTGTATTGCTACTACTGTTGTTTGTATTTCCACTATGAATGTATCAGAGCATGAAAGGTTCAGAAGAGGAGCAAGATCGCAAAAGAAATGGTCAATTATATTAGTGCCACAGAAATCCAGTTCATATACAAAAAGAGTTAGAATTAATGATACAACAAAACCTATTATCCAAGCCCATATAGCCAGGTGGAGGCAAAGCTTAAGGTCCATAATGTTAGAATATCTCAATGGGTTACAGATGGCCAGGTACCGGTCATAGGACATCACTGTTAGTAAACAGCATTCTGTAATGCTTGAAACTCCAAAGAAGTAGAGCTGGGAGATACAGCCACTCAGTGATATAAGGCCCCCATCTGCTATTGTAATATACAACATATTTGGGATGACATTTGTTGACAAGATAATATCAGACAGGGACAAATGTCCTAAAAAAAAGTACATGGGGGAATAAAGATGGTGACTGGATGAGACCAGTGTGATGATCAGAACATTTCCAATAAAAGTTGTCAAATAAATCATAAGGAGTACAACAAAAAGGAGGCTTCTGAAGTTGTGAAGATCCTGGAATCCAACAAGCATAAATTCTGTTACTATTGTTTGGTTATCTTCTTTCATTGTCTGTAATCAAGATCATGTATTAACTTCTGCTCCATTATACAAAGACATGTATCATATATTATTAATATAGGTACATACAGATGTTTATGTACTAAGAAGAACTAGAGCACAGCATTTGCTCAATTGGGGAAAAGTAAAATTTCTAAAACTCTAGAGAGATCTCCATGATTTACAAAGCAGGTCTTTAGGTACCTCTCTACCAGATTACAAAAAAATATATCGATATATCAAGGTCAAATGCATGTTCTGATAAAAACAAAGATTTATTTCACAGAGTATAAAAATGTAGATACCTTCATAACTTCTGGGGTTACAAATGAAAGAGAGACTTTAAGGACATTCAAACAAGCAAGGTGCATTCACATCAGTCCCTCACCAATCAACATGTTTCGCATTTTTATACTCTGCAAAATAAATCATTGTTTTTATCACAACATGCAGTTGACCTTGACATAGCGATATATTCTTTGCAATTTGTATATTGAGAGAGCTTGTGGAGTGGCTCTGTTATCGCCAAAAGATATAACTGCATACTTCGTTTGATCGAGATATGAAAATTGTGTAGCAATTTGAAACTTTGCCTTTAAGGTTCAGATATTTGAGAAGTAAGAGCTACTGAATTTGATTGTTAGTGAATGACTACCTCTCTAGCAACCAAGGGGTTAAAGGTCTGATTTCAGTGAATGGGAATTTTTTTAGTCCCCTATGGTACAGTTGACGTGCCCCAACTGCTCCAGTTCTACCTAGTACATTAACCTCAGTGGATTGTATTCTATTGCTGGTGACAAATCTCAGAATTTTGTCTCCCCTATTATACCTTACAAGGATACATTTGTCACCTGCAATTGTATCCAGCTCAATACATATTTATGTTCAGACAATACAATTCACAATAAAATATAACATTAAATACAACAGATCCTTTCAAACTTGATAGCCGCTTTGCTCCCAAACCTTATGGGAGATTGGTAGGAGGAGCAACTGAGTTTTTTTATTAGGGTGGCTGACAGAGAGGTTTGTTACAAGGACAGAGGGGGTTTGGAAGCAGGGAGGATGTCTGAGAGAGGTTTGTTAGGAGGAATAATGGAGTTTGGTAGGAGGAATGATGATTGATCAAGGTTTGGTAGGAGGATGTCCTAATATGGACATCATACCTATTGCAGATCTCTGTGGACTGCAGAGCTAGGTGACAGAAGCTTTTTACTGAGTGCTTTTGGAAGATGATATCCCTTCAATTCAAGTCCTGTGTTACTAAATTTGAAATCTCCAACAATGACCATCAATAGAGAAGAAAACAATCTATCAAAAGCACTTAGTGAAACTCAGATGCCACCCAATTGCAGGTCATGGACATCTGCAAGAGATACTGCATGTGTATTATTGAATTTTAAAAGGCAGCAATCATCAGGATATTGCCCTGTCAGTAGATATGCTTTCCTGGGAATAGAGCTGCAAATTAAACCAGGGATGCATTGTGAGTCCTGGTTAGCTAACAGGGGAGCAGAATGTGGTGAATGAAAAGGGACCTCTGGGGTTTCTTATTGGACACATAAGAAGATACTGAAGCCATGCAGTTCAATTTCTTGTCCTTCAAGATACAGGTATTAAAATTCCCTATTGGTCATGCTTGAAAAGTTTGTGGCTGAGAGCCACGCACTTCAGAGTGCATTCCAAGCTCCAATCCATTGGTCTGGTTTCCTTTCTGCAAATGGCCCTCAGAATGTTGTTCACTGTTGGCAGTTGGGGACATCTGGAATTAAAGTAAAGCTAGGTCCATTTAGCAACTATATATGGAAGTTGTTTAAACGGCTGAAGGCAAAATACATCATGATCAAATGAGATGTAAAAGGACAGTCTATATACAAATGTACAGCACAATAAGGAGTATTGGCAAACTGTAGGAGTTGACCATAAACTCCACATGAAACCCATCAAAACAAAGAAAACAGGGAATACAACCAATACACCACAGGTAAAGGTGAAGAATCCCCAAGGATTAATTCTGTAACAACTATCCAACAGGTCCAAAGTACCCTCTCCAAAAGTTATAACTCCAAAGTCACATGGACACTGCTCTAACAATATGATAACATTTAACTATAGGAGTGGCACTTCAAGGGCCACTTCAAGGGCATGCTGGGAATAGGTTTTTAGCAGTGATGGGCAAAAAGTGTGAACAATTTCCCGCATGACTTTTCACAAAAAATTTTGTCTTTCCACCTATGCAAAAAAATGTTCCTCCTTTTCGCCTATTTTAACAAATGCTCTGCCTATTTTAACACATTTTTCACCTATATTTCCTATAGGTACTATATTTCCCATTGTAATATTACTTCTTCTGAGGGCTGAAAGTCAAAGTTGTGAGTCCTACAGCAACATATGGCTTGAAAAATGTGTTAACATGCAGAATGCGTTTGTCCTTTGCCCACAACACTAACTTTCTGTTTAAGTGACACTGGCACACATTCATGATGATGTCAACTAATGAAAAAATTAAAGTACAGCCTACAATGTGGCAGATGTGTATTGTAGTGGTGGGGGGGCAGGCATGGTGTGATTTGTGTATGTATATTGTTTTTACCATTGTCATACACTATCCTCCTTCTCAGATTATTGACACACATTACTTATCGGTCATAGCAGTGATCCCAAGAGGGGTAGATGGTGACAACCCTTCTTCACATCCCTCCTCCACCTCCTCATCTGTGCTGCTGTTAATATACTTGTCCTGGCTTTGTCTGTCATGTGTGGTTTCTGCTACCTGATACTCAGATGGTATGAGATGTTGGTTCAGGTTTAAAAATGTTAGTCTCCCAACATTGCTGCTTGATTACTGATAGGGTGACTGTGTGTTTTTTGACATATGTGCCTGTCCAGGGTCAGAGTTTCCAATGGCTTTCTCAAACAGTTTATAGACAGGCACAGTGTTCCTTAAAAATGGTGGAAGATTCAGTCTTTGACTTTCTGCTAACCATATAGCCCTGACATCATCCTCACTCTCAACTTCATATTTAGCTGAATAAGAGAAGGATGCTGGAGGGATATATTCTAGATCTGCATCATCATCAGTCATCATTAGGTCATCCTCAGCAGCATCAGCATCACCTGACAGTTCTAGCCCACTACTACCCGTATATTCCTCTAAGCTTTTGGAGGTCTCGAACAATTTCTTTTTATTTTTACTGTAACAAAGTTCCCTACTACGGGTGTTTGGTTTGTCTCACTATCTGATGAAGCAAGTGGTTCAGCTGCTACACCTTCCTCTATTATGCTATTGCCAGCATCATCAACACTTGAATGCGACTTGTTATCTTCAGTGTTCTTCTTATATGGTTCTTTATTTCTACTGGCACTGGTGGTGCTGGAACTAGTTTTGCTTGGACCTTGACAAACTGCATCCTCCCTTGGAGTAGAGAGATCATCATCATTGATTGCACACGCTAAAGCAACCATTGCTGCAGTCAGTTTTTGAACTACTACTTTACTCTCACATCCCTACACTGCTCCACCCCTCCCCCTTCCTCTTGTGCATTTGCAGGACATTACGTAACTACTCTGTGTTTTTTTACTGTACGGTACACAACACTACTGATGGAGCTGTATGATGCCTTGCCTAAGCCCAGTCAGCTGTCTGTCACTGTCACCTAATATATTTAATTCTTTATTCTTTTTTATTTATTTATTTTTTGTTGTCTTATTACAGTCTGTCCAAAAAAAAAAAATTATAACTGAAAAACAAAATCAACAACATCTTTCCCCAGATTTCCCCACCCAGCACAGAGACAATAACAGCAAGATCAGCAAGCAAATAGGTCCCTAGCTGCCTGTGTCTTGCCTGTCAGTCACATGGAATTTTGGAGTATTTGGAGGTCAACCTCCTTCCTCCCTTCTTATCCTCTAGAGTGCCCCTAGACTCCCCTAATACAGAGAACAAATGTCCTACCTAAATGACTTCCTAAACTAAGCTTCAATTCCCCTCTCTGTCTCTTCTCTAGCTCAAAAAACCTACTGCTCTCTTCTCTCACAAACACAAAATGGCATGCTGTAAGAGCCTGACAGCCTTTTATATGGCTGTAGAAAACTTTTGTGTGCTAGAGATATATCTTTCTTCCCATTGATTTCAATGGGCTAAGAAGGTGTGAAAAAGCAGAAAAAATTGCTCTTTTTGTGGGAAATTATTCGTCAGGTGGAAAGTGCCTTTATTTACCGATTTCAGTCTGAGGCGAACATTTTCGCCCATCCCTAGTTTTTAGTTGCCCAGAAACTCCACTTCTACACCTTTACCCCTATCAGATTTGAGGCTTATCACCTAAGTTATAAGCAATGATAACTGCTATTCTGAATATGTCTATTCCTGATTTGAACAGCCGAGGATGATGGTAATTGTAGTTAAACAACAGCTGGAGGAGGGCAGCAGGTAGTGTTCCCTCTAAGATGCACACAGAGGAGTGATCCAGAACTTAAAGAGTTAAGTTCTTCTTGTGATAGTTATGATAGACTGCTTTTGAATAACATGCACCATGCAGCTTTGCTCGCTTTTATTTACTCCTATATCTCTTTCAATACTGAGTACCACATCTATGATCACTTTAGGGGAAACACTGGCAGCAGGTAGACCAGCAATCTGCATTGGATTTTGGATGCAGAATAAGAGAAAAAAACATCAGGTATTATTATTATATACTTATTTTATTTTTTTAGAACCATTGGAAATTCTGAATTCATCCCTGCACATAATGCAAAATATTACCTTTTATGTGAGTCAGATAATTAGGCAAAATACTACTTAAAGGAGCAGTAAACATTTGTTATGAAAAAAAAAATATATTGTAGGTCTTTTCCTGTTGAATAAAATAAAGATTATCCCATTGCTGAGAGATGCATATTTGCATAGCTATTACAGTTTAAACTCATGTTGTTTATTTTTTTAAACAATGGCCTCTGGTGGCCAGATTCCAATTAGTTATTCTGTTACTTTCGATTTTAGAGGAAAGTCACTGACAAACAGTTGTTTTCTGAGTCATGCTGTCAATTAGAACTCTCAGGATGTAAATCACATGGTCACTGACTTCTTGATTATTTGAACTCTTATAACAATTGAATAAAACAACGGACAGTAAAGATAATACCCGTGTTGTGTTCAGCTGGAAAAGCTATATAACATAGAGGTTTTCATTTAACCCCTTAAACAACCGGTGATGTGTCAGGACCATCACTGTTTTTTTCCCTGAAGGACCTGCTAACAGTCCTGGCACATCACATATTTTGTGCTTACAGCACTCCTGCATGAGCGCTGTAAGCACTAGTGGGGTTAGAAATTGACCATTGCAAAAAGGAGCAGTCTTTTCAGACCCCCCCATTTGGAGTGCCAGTACACATCATCTGTCATGTGTGCTGGCATTCCAACAAAGATCAAAGCGGTCCTTAATGGAAGATCACTTCACCAGACCACTGGTCATTAAGGGGTTAAGTTTGTAAACCCATATGGTTAGCCACAAGCAGATCCTTGCACATCTATATAATATTTCATGTATTAAGCATTTTTGGAATTCTTCTGTAAGTTTTGTAAGTCTAAATTTCTGGACATGCTGAGAGTAAATTAAAGAAATGCGTTTGAGACCTTTCTAGCATTTAAGAGGTTAAAAGTCCCATTTAAATCAATACAGTTTGTATTTGTCCCCAAGGAGGAGTTGGTTTGCCCCACAACTAACCCAGCTCTCCTCAGTAAATCTGCCTCTTTTCTTAATAAATATTATCAATATGCAAATGGGAAGTAAAGCTGTGTTCATATTTTATTTTATACTCCATTTCAAAGAGATGTCTTTCGTATAAACAACCATAATTAAATTGCTTAGTCTTAATTGATTATATCCATTTGGTAGCATACATATTATCACATACAACTGATGCTGTAAAACATGCCAAAACAATAAAAATAAATAAATTCACATGTAAAAATACTTACTGTATGTCGGGTGGCATCAATATTTAGATCAAGAATTATGTTTGAGATAAGGATATTTTCTAGTTATTGTTCATGATGGTTGTAATAATATATAATTGCATTAATTAATTTTATATATTCAATAATTATTGCTAGTTCTTCATTGAGGACAGATAAGAATGTCAAGGCTCCTTATGTGAACAACTACATAATTTCACAATGAATCTTGCATTAAATTAAAGAAGCAGAACTTTATCCTGTATTAGATATCTAATAGTGATAAATATTTCCCACTGCTTTACCCGCCTTCAGTTTATATATTATGAAAACATTCTCCCAAAGGTGAATTGTTCGTTTGGGGACCTTAGGTTAAATATAGAAACTCAGAAAACAAACAATAACTGTAATTAGTCTAAAACAAATGACAGAGGTATTTTGTTTAATTTACTAAAAAGGGGAGTTACATCAGTGGTACTTACTATATATTTTTACATGTGAAAAATAACAAAATATAAATGATTTATATTTTATGTGTAAATAATATGATAAATGCAAGTTAGATAAATGTGTTGAGGAGTGGCAAAAAGAAAAATAAATAGCTCAGGTGATTTACAGCCAAGTCATTCCAGAACAATTTTGTATTAGATATTACATTAGACCAGCAGAGCAATACAATAGACGTGTGGTTCTCATTTTAAGTCCTCATGCATGCCAACAGGTCAGCTTTTCAGGATATCACTGGTTAAGCACAGGTAGAACAATGAAAATGACTGAATCTGTTACCGAGGAAGGATATCTTGAAAATAATTAGTAGGGATAATATTCTGGCTACTATAAAATAAGACAGTAGTTCCCAAGACTCTCCTCAAAGTCATCTAACAGGTCATGTCTTTAGGATTTCCCTGTTTGTGCACAGGGCATTTTAATGACTGAGCATCTGAATTACTTGCCTGTACTCAAGAAGGGAATTCCTAATGGCATGGCCTTTTAGATGCCACACAGGATATGGCTGAAAACTAGTGGACTAGGAGTAATGACTCATGAATATAAATACAGGTGTAGGAAGCTAAGAAAAAACAGAAGATATGTTAAAGGTTATGAAACCAACATGATGGGCAGTTTTTGGTTCTCTCCTGTTCATATTCTTTAGGTCTGTCCTTAGGAAATAATGAAGACCCTTTGCATGGCTCAACTTTGGGCAGAGATGGATTAATAATCTGTATTCTGCACTATATTCAGAGATGAGTTACACATAGCATATAGCCTAAGACCCAAACCACAATAGGCACAGTTATGTTGGTTATTTTGGGTTTGAGCAGATCAAAGATGTGTGCAGCCTCCTTCTTTTGCTGTAGAGCACAAGTGGGTAACATGAGTCTCTCGAGTTGTTCAGGACTACAATTCCCTTCATCCCCAACCAGACTCGCCCTTAGCTGAGCATATCTCATGTACATAACTCCCACACCCTGACTGGACTGTCATTTGTGGACAAGATAATATGATTTGCAGCAGAATATTTCTCCTATGTGTATGCCACTTACGAGGTAAAGGAAATTGGACCTTTGGAAGTATAAGGTTCTACTGATCATCTTGCTGCGTTTGTATTTTGCAAAAACGGCTGTGACAGACCATTAACTCATGTTGATCAGATTCTCTGACAGGCTCATGCTCAGTTGAGCATCTCTTACTGACTTTTACTGAGGAAAACTTATCCAGTCCTGACTATTGGGCCAACGTAAGTGTCAGTATCTGACCACTGAGGAAAAATTAATAAAAAAAATAAATTAAAAATTAATATTAAATATATTATATTCATGAAGGGATTCAACAAAGTGCAGGAGGAAAGTACATTTTAAAGGAGTAAAAATATTAGGACAAGAGGCCATAATCTAAAAGTAGAGGGCCAGAGGTTTAGATGTAATGTAAGAAAGTGTTAATTCACTGAGAGGGTAGTAGATAAGTGGGATAATCTACCAGCAGAAGCGGTAGATGTTAATACAGTGGCAGAATCTAGGCATGCATGGGATAGGCATGAGGCTGTCCTGAACATAAGACAAGACCAATGACCAAACAAGGTTTGAGGTTTTTACTGTAGGAAAAATGGGTGGATTAGATGGGCTGAATAGTTATTATCTGCCGCCAACTTCTATGTTTCTATGGGAAGAAGTAGCGACAATTTTGGGGCTCTAAAGTAAGAGGAAAAATGAGAATAAGCAAACTGGTTAGAGTAATGCATTATTACACCAAGCTGTGTTTGTTTAAATTTATTAAACTTTGATATTTTACTACTTTAAAAACTTTTAGTATTAGAGAATGATTGAACCAATGTGGCCCTATCTCCACCTTTGGCTAGTATATGTAATTGGAAAATAGGAAATGTTTCTATTCATTGGAGGGTATATAATTAATCTTAAAACATATGGCATAACGATTCTTAATTTTCTATATCATGTTACAGTCTCTCAGTATCAGATTGTCTTGTGGCTGGTTTGCTGGTAAGGATATGTTAACTAGCATCTGTGTTGTGATTATTTGTAATGTACTATTACTCTGGGTATTTTTAAATTACATTTTAAATATTAAGTTGTTGTAGTAAAACACATATATAGTGATGAGTGAAATTTTTTGCCTGAAAATGAAGCATGCAAAAAATTACACTTCTGCCGGTGGGACCTTTTCCATGAAAAGTGACATTTTTCCCACCATGCATCATTGCAACTAAATCAGTGGTAATACTGAATCCCTTCCCCCACCTCACAAACACACATTGAAATATTTAGTTCTGTTCCGGCCAGAATAGCACAAAAGGGGTGTCAGGTTCCCTCAGCATGTCATTCTGTGTTTGTTACAGAAAAAGAAAGCAGCACAATTTTGGAGCTAGTTAAGATAGGCAAAAAAGGTGGAGCTGGAATTTAGCTTACGGAGTCTTTTGGGCAGATCACTTTTTCTCTGTGTTAAGGGAGCCTGGGGAAGGAAGGAAAGAGATTTAACCAAACCATTGTTTGACTATAAAGAGACAGGCAGCTATGATCCAATTTCTTTCCTGAGCTGGCTGTTCTATGTGTTAGGGGAGTTTGGAGGGTGTGTGAATGGGGAAAAGAGATTCACACAATATATCTAAAAATCTTGCTTGACTGAGAAGATATAGGCAGTTCCTTCCCGAGGTGGCTGAGCCTATCATGAGTCAGTGACATTGGGAGAGAGAAAGCAGAAGCTGAAATCCTATTTACATTAGCAACAAGCAAAGAGGGGAAGGAGTAATTGCATTGGGAATGTGCTGTTTTTGTAAACAGTGATAGGAGAAGTTAAAGGAATTTTAAAAAATGGTTTGACTAATAGGTGACACGTAGACAGAGACACTGTAGAGAGCTGTGACTGAGGCTAACATAGCTAGAAGAGACAGAGACTTAACCCCTTAACGACCCTTGACGTACCAGGACCGTCAAGGGTAAATTTGCTTTAAGGACCAGTGACGGTCCTGGTACGTCAAGTGTTAAATGGTAGCAGCGCGCCGCCGTGCACGCTGCTACCATTCAATCCAGGCTGAGACTGAGCGGTCCAGTACCGGACCGTTCAGTCTCAGCCTCCGTCGGTTGTGCCAGGTCATGTGATCGCTGCGTCAGCGATCACATGTACCGACATTCTAAAACAATGAATGAGGCAGTGCTACTTACTGCCTTTAGTGTCTCCTCTCTGCCAATGCGTCCCTTACATCAAAGTAAGGGACAGAGAAGCAGGGAGGAGACACCTAGTAGAAATAAAAAATACAGCAGCTGGGGGTGTTAACCCCTTCACTGATGGTGCAGGAGGATGGCTAGATGCAGGTCAATTTCTGTCCTGCTAAATACACTTTTTTTTTTACAAATAAAATATTTTATTAAAAAAAAAAAAAAAAACATCTCAAGAAACAAAATTGGAAGTGTGATTGTTGTGGAGTCATGTAATACACTTACACACACCGCCAAATGTAATGAACAAAAAAGTGGGAAAATAGGGTGGGAAAAAGGGACATGGGGATTTTCACCCAGGGGGGACAGTGGCCAGTTTAAACTGAGCATTTTGTATGTATGACTGACCGGTCATACCTTTCATGCAGTCTCCATAAAAATTTAACCCTTTGCGCCCAATTGATCCCAAGAGAAAATACACAAATGGTGGTTTTTTTACATTTTTTTTTACCTTTTTCTTTAATTTTAATAAAGTAAATGGTGGGTTATCCATATAAGTGGGGTATCAAAGGAAAGCCATATTTGTTTGTAAAAAAACTGTATATAATTTATGGGGGTGGAATAAAAGCCTAAGAGGGAAAACACTGTTGAACAAAGTCAAAAAGGTCAGAATTGCTCCGGTCCTTAAGTCAAATCCACCTCTGATTTTCCCGGTCCTTAAGGGGTTATATATGTATATAATACCATATTTAGTAAGGGGCAAGAAATCACTCATTCAGTTCTGATGTGTATTTTATAGCTAAAATCCATATTACTTGATAATGTCCAGCAAACATACTAGAGGCAGGGGTAGCAGGAAAAGAGTAGCAGTAGTGCAGGGACATGTTAGTAAAGGGGTAGTCCAAAAACTGACTGCAGACATAGTTGCTGCATCATGTGCAATAAATGATGATGATCCTTCTTCTCCTGAGTAGGGATGGCTGAAAGGTCCCCGCAAAAAATCAGCAAAAACCCCGTGGTTGTCCATTTTTTGTGGGAAAATTAAACAGACCCCTTAAAATGTTTGCCTTTTTTGCCTACTGCCAAAATGTTTTTACTATTTTTTCAATGGCTGCATACTTCCCACCCCTTTACTCACTTGTACTTCATGTTTTCGTGCCAAAAACATGATGTTTCCAGGAGGCAAATCACAAAGACAAGCAGCTAGAGAGATAGAGAGGGTGTTAGGCTATTTTGAAGTTATTTATGTAGTGAAATTAAGGCAGCAGAGGTTAAGACTGTTGACTAACAGTATAAGCAGTCATCTGACAAAAAAGGAGGATCTGGAAGGACCATGATGGCTCCAGTGAGTCAGAGAATAGGGAGGAGGAAGTGACCACCAGTATAGAAGTGTTTGGGAGCCCTGATTAACCAGACCTAATGATGCCCAGTCCCTTGGGATCTGGAGGACATGTATGAGCAAACCAGCAAATGCACATGAATAAGTGGGTAGCAATGTGAGCAGGACAGGTCAGCTACCTGTGCCTGCTGCTACAGCTGCCAGTGTGCCTTGTAATAGGAGGAGATGGTGACAAGTGTGACAGCAGGGGACCCTAAATCACACTTGCCATCCCCAAGCAGTCCCACTACTGCCATGCAGCAGCTAGAGAGTATTGGGGATGAGGGAGGGGTGATGGTGGTAAATGTGATAGTGAAGCAGCTGGTGGTGGGACTAGCATGAACGTTGTAGATCCTGCTGCTGAGGTGGAAGGGGAAGTGATGCAGAGTAGTCAGGCTAATGGTCAAGGGAGACCACAGCATGCCCCTGACCCTATGATTCCCCTCCCCCAACATTATGCCTCAGGGACCTGATGCTGAGGAAGGCAGGACTAGCAGTGGCTAACAGCAGTATTACCACTAGTACAGATCAGCTGTCTGCTCTTGCTGCTAGTGCTGTCAGTCTGTCTTCTTCACCTATAATGATGGCAAGTGTGACAATTGTCATCATCCCCAAGTTGTGAGACTCTCATAGAGCAGAAGAAGCAGCAGCAAGGAGGGGATGGTGGTGGTGATGAGGGTGATGGTGGAGCAGCTGGATTGGAAGAGACATTAATGACCTTTATAGTCAAAAACGGGAGACAGATGTGCAAATGGGGATGGGCATCACCACCAGAACCATATTGTGGAATTTGGGGAGTATGCTGCTGTTGTAATTCCTGTGTGCTGCTGAGTTCCAAGGGCAGCAGGCTGATGAGGAGCAGGTTAGTGTGCCACAGACCTCCTCGGGACACTGTGGGAGTGAGTTAAAGTAGTAGTTGCGATGTGGGACTAGGACAGGCTCCACTTGCCAGTAATACTGATTCTAGTTGTAGTGCTGATTCTGAGGCAGCTGCAGTATCAGCAGCCTCATCTTCTGGCCCAGCCAGTGTAGGGGATTGTGGAGGAGAAGAAAGAGGCCATTCTTCTTTGTCCCCCCTGAGGTCCTGGATGTGGGACTATTTTTCTCTTGGGGCAGGCTCAGTGAACAGTGCAATCATCATTGATGGCACTATACATTATATGTGACAAGTCAGTGAAAAGAGGAAAGTAGGGGACACAGCTTGGCACAACCGCCCTGATAACACACATGAAATACAGACACCATGTAATTTATGTGAAGCATGTTAAAGCCAAACCCCCACAAAGGAAATCAGGAGCCACTGATGCTGTTACCCGTGTCTCTACTCAAGGGCGCCAAAAGTTAAGAAGGAAATCAATGTGGAAGAAGAATGGAGAAACCCAGTCTGAGACTGAAAGTTCAATGGCTTACCATCAGCTTCTGATGCTAGGATCCAGGCACTGGAAGATGTAAGAAAGTTTTCTGGTGATCCACCTCTATCATCATTACCTCCCCCACCAGCTGATAGCAATTCTGTAGATGCGAGGATGTGGCAGTTTGTGTCCACCCATTGCACATTG
Source organism: Rhinophrynus dorsalis (assembly GCA_037306005.1). Taxonomy (NCBI): domain Eukaryota; kingdom Metazoa; phylum Chordata; class Amphibia; order Anura; family Rhinophrynidae; genus Rhinophrynus; species Rhinophrynus dorsalis. The sequence continues at coordinate 263,009,861 of CM074718.1, forward strand.
TGTGGTGGGCTGACTGACCACACATGGCAATGTGATGGAGTATAATCAAAGGTGTGGCATCAAGAAGCTTCTGAGGAGAGTCCATCCTGTGGAATACGCTAAGCTGATGGCAGGGAGGATTCATCTTTATTATTAATAAGATTGCAAACCTGGGTCCAAAGAGTAGTCACTGATTCCTCTGGGCTTGTGCCCCTAACAAAGCTGAATCCAAAAAATCACTGATTCCTCAGGGCTTGTGCCTCTAACAATCCTGAGTACAAAAAAAAAAAATCTAAACTGGTTCCTAAGGCCTTGTAGTTCTAACAATCCTGAGTCCAAAAATCCATCACTGATTCCTCAGGCCTTGTGACTCTAACCATCCCGGGTCCAAAGAATAATCACTGATTCCTTTGGGCTTGTGCCCCTAACAAACCTGAATCCAAAAAATATCCCTGATTCCTCAGGGCTTGTGCCTCTAACAATCCTGAGTCCAAAAAAAAATCTAAACTGGTTCCTCAGGGCTTGTGGTTCTAACAATCCTGAATCCAAAAAATCATAACTGACTCCTCAGGGCTTGTTACTCTAACCATCCTGAGTCCACCCATTGCACACTGTGTGGTGCGCTGACTGACCACACATGGCAATGTGGTGGAGTATAATTGCACGCATGGCATCAAGAAGCACCTGAGGAATATGCTAAGCTGATGGCAGGGATGATCCTTCAGGACTTGTGACAATATTACAAGCAAAATCTGTGCTTAGAGTGCATTATATTCCAAACATGACTGTAACAACCTGCCCCATCACCAGCTGAAAATGGAGGTTTCTACCAGGTCTCTACCAGGTAGAATTCCACTATGTACACGCTAGAGCATTTTTATATGCAAAATCAGGCCATTAACGAGTATACAGTGCATCTTTGTCATCTGATTAATGGCAACTAATGTGTGACATAGGTGAGCTGCTAAAACTTTATGAGGAGGACACCTTGTTGGTTAGCTATGTAAGGCAAGAATTAGCAAAACTCTTCCACTCATATATTTACTTCAGAAAAACTGATGAGCATGGTTGATGAATCTTACAATAATGACAACACAGACATGGACCAGCTAGTAAATTACATTAGCATGCTTTGAGCAGGATTGTCACATAGTGTCCATTTACAACAATGAGGTATATATTTTTGCTACTTTGCTGGACCCCCCCACACTTTAAACATTACATTTCTGATTTTGTGCCAAGGAGTGATCAGCAACATGTTTCTGATTAATCGGATTCTGTAAAATAATTTAAGATTATGATTATAGATAGAGTGAAAAGTTGCATTGCCACAACATCTGCTATTTCAGTTTTAAACTTAGGCCACAAAAAGCTGCAAGTTCAAATGTACATTTGACTCAAGGATACCCAGCCACAACAGAGTGATGACCCCTGTGCAGGAACTTTGGTTGTAGGGGAGTAGGCACAGATATCTTTCCTGGGAGAACTTCAGTCCCCGAAGGAATACTTTGCTGGGCAGCTGTGAGCTTTTGAAGGATGGTAGAATATAGTGAGGAATAATGTGGCAGGAAGGTATGGTAGGTTCATCAGCCTTAGAATTCTTGGAACTCGTTATGTATATAAAAAGCAAAGTTGACCCAGCTAAAAAACCAAGCCCAACAAGAATGACGTGCATTTAATCTTTTGATGTTTCTGAGATATTCAAGGTTATAGTGATCCTTTAAAATTGTTATGAATGTAAGAGCACCCTCTAGCAGGTAGTTCCATTCCCCCATGGCCATCTTGATTGCAGGAAGTTCTCTGTTACCCACATTATATTTCCTCTTAACTGGACAGAACATCTTTGAGAAGAATGCACAAGAGTGGTATCTGACAGTGCAGGGAGGACTGCTCTTGCTGCTATTTCTGAAGCATCCACTTCTATGACAAAGGCCCTTTTGGGGAAGGTGGAAGGAGAAGGAGGCTTTCGGCAAAACAATCAGTACCAATGCTTCTGGGGGTCAATGCTAGTGATCTAGACCTATAAAGTTCATTTTGGTGATAAGGATCACAATCTTGGAAAAGTCCCATAAGAAGTACATTTAGTAGTTTGCAAAGCCAATAAAGACCTTGAGGAAGGGGCCAGTTTTTGACTGCTTCAGCCTTCAGAGGATACATTTCAGACCATCAGTTGAGATAATGTGGCCCAAGAAAGGAACATGAGACTTCTCAAATTCACATTTTTCTAGCTTAGTGTACAGGCAATGTGTATGTAAGCATTCCAGAATGAAGGCTATATGGGTATAGCATTCTTGCAGTGTCTTAGAAAAGATCTGACTATCATAGAGGTACACTACAATGTAAGACTGAAGCATGTCACGGAATAATTCATTTATGAAGGACTGGAGCATGGCAGGAGCATTGCAGAGCCCAAACTGCATCACCAGGTATTCATATATCCTGAATGGGTTTTTAAGGTTGTTTTCCACTCATCCCCCTCTTGAATGCAGATTGTAAGCCCAGCGAAGGTCTGGCTCAGTAAATATTGTAGGTCCTTGAAGCCAGTCAAATTGATTAGAGATGAGGGTAAGAGGATAACTGTTTCTTGTGGTAATACTGTTTAAAAATCTGTAATCAATGCAGGCTCGGGCCTCAGGGATATATCCTTCAAAAATAAACCCTGCTCCAGCAAGAGAAGAGGAAGGTCTGATCAACCCTCTTGCCAAATTGTTCTGGATATACTCTTCCATAGCTTTTGGTTCCCGGAACTGAGAGAGAGTAGGTGCAACCCCTAGGAGGAGTTGTAGCAGGCAGAAGATCAATAGCATAATTGTAGGTTCTGTGGGGAGATTACAGAACTCACTGTACTGGGCTGGTACTAAAGGAGGTTCATCAGAGGCAAGTGAGGCAACTGAAACAGTAGGATTAATTCAATATGTTTTACAAAAGTCAACCCAGGAAGAAATTTACCCATTTTTCCAATCAATAAGAGGCTTATGAAGACATTGTCAGGGGTATCCCAGGATGATGGGGTCAGTGTTGAAAAGATCACTTCAAAGGTAGGTCTTTCATGATGCAGACCTTCAACAGTGGTTTGAAGGGAAGGGATACAATGGGTAACCAAGACACTACCCAAGGGAATGACACCCACAGTGGTTATTCGGAATGGGCTTTCCTTGGGCACAATATGAATATTATGCAAGACAAAGGACTCATCTATAAAAAGTCCAGCAGCTCCAGAGTCCAGGAAGGCCTGAGTAGAAACACACATTTCTGACCAAGACAGGGTCAGTGGTAATAGCAGGCAATTATTGGTGCGCTCAGGGGTGGAACATATGGTTAGTGAAGCTCCCTGTGACACCACTAACTCTAGGTATTGTGACAGCTTCCGTGAGCAAGAGCAGGCTAAATGACCAGAAGCAGCACAGTGTAAGCAGAGACCCAGATTACACCTATGCAACTTTTTTGCTTTGGGAGAGGTGAGTCAGACATCCCTGCTCCATGGACTCAGATGAGGCTGTACAATCAGAATGGTTTGGTGGCTGGGAAAGGAGTTTTAGTTGGGTGGCTGAGCAAGGAGAGGGCTTGGGTAAGTGATCTCTCGCTATTTCTTGATGCCGGATGGGATTATCCAGAGTAGCACAGAGTCCTCCAGACTTTCTAGAAGGTCACAAACAGTTAACTCATCTTTTAATTTTTTTACAAAGTCCCATTCTGAAGGCTGCTCTTAGAGTGTTTTCTCCCCAGTCATTGTCATATGTCAGTTTGTAGAACTCAAAGGCATACTGAGGCAGGGGCTTCATGACTTGCTGAAGGTCTGGAATGGCAGCTTCTGTAACAGCTTTCTTGCCAAGGGTGTCAAACACAGATCGCAGGGTTGGTATTAAGGTATCTGAGTTTTTGAGGGTGGGAGAGGCACGGTCCAAGAGTGGAGACACCCAAGCTACCTCTTGTCGATTAAGAAGGCAAATGAAAAAGATTACCCATGCTTGGAGTGTACAAAAATGTCAGTCTTATTTATAAAATGCAGTGCACACTGTTTAAGGAAGCCCCTAAGCTCATTGGGATTTCCATCAAAGCATACAGACACAGGTATTTTGGGAGGCTTTCCAGGGAGTTGCTCTGTATTCGGTGCAACAGAAGCAGAAGTGGAAACATCCTTATGCTGCAGATTTTGCAGAAGCCCATTAAGAGAATCCAACTTTTGAGCAACCTTTGTGGAGTCTGCAGCCAGGGCATCAATATAATCTGTCATACTGGCTAACAGGACAGGAAGCAGACCCGCAGGGAAGAGGAGGGGTTACTAGGCAGAACAGATGCAGAAACAACAACTAGTAACACTCACTAATTGGTCGCAGGGAATACAAAGAACAACTCACTTGCAGATAAAAGATGGATGATGGGTGGCCATGAGTTTGCAGACACTGACAACACAAAAGTCTCAAGGCTACTGCTGCTGAGAACAACTTGAGAGAGAAACTAGGCTGTTAACCTAGGGAGCACTGTTATCTGAAAGTAGCATACAAGTGAATACAGGACTAGGAGGTCATAAACATAAAAGGTTGCAGGATCCAAATCAGCAAACAGATTCAGCTCTGGAGCCAAGCAGAGGTCACGACAGGCAATATAGAAAGTGTGGTCATAATACAAAGCCAAGGTCATACACAGGAAACAGGAATCTCAGCACTAAAACAATAGTCAGTAAGGCACTATACTTAAGCACTGAATTGTCTGTAAGGCTGCTTGATATAGTCCTCAGATGGTGTGCCCTGGAACCAGACTTGAAGACGGGCAAGAGAAGAGCTGGGATGAATGAAGCAGTCATGTCCAGGTAAACAGGCAGAGCTACAGATAAGAGCAGAGCAGGAGTTTCTGGATTCTGCTTTCTTACAACTGCCTCCAGAGCAGAAACTAGGTAACTCAGCACCCTCATGTATTTCTGCACTGTCGCATGTGGTCAATGTACTGCCTGAGACATCTGATGAGACAATGACAGAATCTTGTTGTCTGGCAGAAAAAAACCTTCACCAGAAGTGTATAAAATCCCATACCAAGGAAGAGAAGGACATGGGACAGGACCAGAGATTATTTCTTGAAATTGAGCACCCAACGGTGTTGCTCCATAACTGACACAAAGTCTGAATATGAAGGTACAGAATCTCCTTTGACAAGGCCCTCAAATAAAGTTTGTCCAATCAGGGTGTCATAGAGTTCCCTAGCGAGAGGATGTGAGCTTAAGCCAGCCCAAAAAGAAGGGCATTAAACTGAAAATGTAATGCAAACCACAAGAAGCATTTATTATCTATGTGGATGTGAATATGCAAATAAGCATCCTTTATGTTTAGGGAAGCCAAAAATGTCCCTGGACACATGGTAGCAATGACAAAGTACAAGAAATTTATTATGAACAGAAGAGCAAGCACAAAACAGATAAGAAGCTTTATGTCCAGGCGGAAACTACAGAAATTATGGAGTGGAATGCCATGAACCTTTCTGGGAAAAGGACAGATACCAACACATTTATATCCAGCATGAAAGAAACTGTTTCTATAAATAGAAGACTTTGCTTGGGACCTCAAGGAACTCTGGAAATAAAAAAGAAAAATTAGGGAATGGACTAGAAGTCTAGGCAGTACCCTTCTGAAATTACCTGAAAAAGCCACTGGTCCTCCAGAGTCCATGGAAAGTCATGGAGGACATCTTATTGCCGGAGGTGGACCAATCACCTGTTAGTTATACGGAGGAGCTTGTCAGTTTTGGGCTTCTGCAGAGGCTTCTTGCCTGACCAGGCCTGCTTCGGTTTTGGAATGGAATGTGCCTGGGTTGCTGAGGGAATTGGAGTTCTGGAAGGGGTAATGAAAACCATGCAGCTTCCATGGAATGAAGGAAAGTTTAGGAGTAACCTGAGGCAACAAAGCACTCTTGCCTCCAGTGGCATGGCTCATAACCTTCTCCAGTTCTGGACCAAACAGCTGTTTGTTGATAAACAGAAAGGACACCAAGGACTTCATGGAAGACTGGTCAGCCGATCAATCTTAAGCCACAGAGTGCTACATGTGGCCACAGAGAAATCTTATGCCTTTTCAGTTAACCTAGTGATGTCAAAGGCTGCTCAGAGAAAGACATGAGGATAAGGCTGATAATGCAAGTCATCCTCAGGTCCCTGAAGTCTATACCCTGGTTCAGACTAACAATGGCAGCTAGAGAATAGTAGCCCACCTGATGGGGAATTACACAGCAAAAACAAAAAAAAGTTAGTTAACATGCACCCATCCTGTGTAATGTCACTTTTATAAATAACAATGTCCAGGTGCGGGTAAACTAGAACAGGCTCTGAGAGTCTTTCTAGTCAAATGCCCTGTCCTCCTGGAGAAGGAGACTTTACCCTGTGGTTACTGTGTTCCACAAAGGATGTAAGAGAAATAGGAAATGTATATACAGTGGAGGTCAAGAGTCTACAAATCATTATTGAAATTGCAAATTTTGTGGCTGTAAAGGCTGAAATCAAGACAAATCCTGCCAGGCCTTTTTTTCACATACAAAACAATCTTTTAACCAACAATATTTATGGGAAAAACAAATGTATCATGTCTTGGAAAATTAATTGAAAATGAAAAGATGTCAATGCCTTGTTGCACAGCAAATAAAACTGATTTGTCAAAATTATTAGGTCAACATTTTTTATTAAGTTAGATAAAATTAATTTTGTTTACTTACCCCCCTCCCCTGTTCAGTTAGTTAGAATTTTGGTGAAAATGTTTGGTACCAGATTAAATTAATTCACTGATTTTATGAATATATTCCTAGCCATAACACATACTTTGATGTCGGAGGTCCAGCTATGTCCAGAATCAGAAAAAAATTAACAGGGCTGGATTTTATATGGCCATCCCTATTCTAATTAGTTCCTATTAGTTTGATGTAGTTTTTTATTAATGATTGTAGTGTATATTTATTATTCTATCCAGTTACTCACACATTCATACGATATTTTATACACATGTATTACAAGTTTAGTATATCTTTCTTTCTAGTTAGGTAGGTTATACATTATTGTTATATATTTGGTCTTTATATTGAAGAAGATTGTGTGGTTGGTATTCCATCAAGTTACTTATATTTTTCCCATGCTCATACATGTTTAGGATTTTATGGTAATGAAGTGTCACTAATTTGGACCAATAGTAAACCAGGTTATGGTAAGATATAAATACAAAGTGAGGAAAAACAAGAAACCCCCAAAAAAGTGAATCTTATTTAGAGAGGCACTCAGTCCCAGACATCAACATATATACTACAAAATAAACTTTATTAATCCAAAAAGTAAATACAGATGAAATTAAAAACAACTAAAAACATAATGAGAGGATCCCCCTAGATTACTTGCAGTTAACATATATGAGAGACCAATAATGTTATATCCCTAGGGCTTTATAAGAGTCAGTAGCTCATATATATATATATATATATATATATATATATATATATATATATATATATATATAAAACACTAATATGTGATACAAAACCTCAATATAAACCAACAATAATGGTGGTCCAAAAAGATGGCTGTAAAAATCTACATAATAATATAAAAAGTGTATAACATGATTAGATGGCGTACAACATTTGAAGGAGGGAGTTGGGCTCTGTCTCCTTTATAACTGATTGTGTAGGATGTTATTAGTGTATATATACAATAAACATATGATATTTTATATATCATTGACATATGTGCATCCATGAATATTATACTTTATTTGAGTTTGATTTACGGATCTACATATCTGTTGTTTTTGTTGATTTTATATATTTGCATTTATTAATGCTGCTACCTATGATATTTACACTTGAGTATTTGTTGACATATATATATATATTATTTTTTACTCTGTTTTATATACTTTGATTATTTGTATACACCTTATCCATAAACATATGATTGAGGTATAAACTTTATGACTTCTGTCATTGTATGACATTGGTATCCAAGCTTGAATGTGATCGGCATGTGTGGACACACAGCTTCCTGGTTATAGATGTTATTCAGGCTTATAGCATTGGATTACCTTAGTAGCCATCCATGTCTTTCTATCATTGAGCGGTGTGACAGACATGCTGATGAGACATGCTGTTTGAGTCCTTTTGTATTCACTACGGTGGCTCTCTTTCAATTTTTTTATTCTTTAACTTAGCCATCTCCTTTTATCTATGTGAATTTTGGTAGTTTTTATTTTATTGACAGAATCAATAGGTGATTAAGAGGTGGAATCATGTTATTGTTCTACCCCTCCTAATTGTGGACATACTTTGGAGGCTTGTTTACAGTGCCCTATGATATTATAATGAGTAAATTTGAATTAGCCAATTATAGTGAATGGTGGGATATATAAGCAGCATTTCCCAGCGGAAAGAAGTCTGCGAACCCCTGAAACTCATCAGCTATTTTAAAATGTATATTTTATCCTTTATATGGTCACAATTATAAACCTTTATTAAATTTTACTAATTATTGTGGAATCATGTTATTGTTCTACCCCTCCTAATTGTGGACATACTTTGGAGGCTTGTTTACAGTGCCCTATGATATTATAATGAGTAAATTTGAATTAGCCAATTATAGTGAATGGTGGGGTATATAAGTAGCATTTCCCAGCGGAAAGAAGTCTGTGAACCCCTGAAACTCATCAGCTATTTTAAAATGTATATTTTATCCTTTATATGGTCACAACTATAAACCTTTATTAAATTTTACTAATTATTGTGATACCAGTGAAGTTCCTCATTCTTTATACCATGGCAGCAATTCCAGAGTAGCGGGAATCCCGAGAGAAGAAAGAAGTTATATTTGCATGCCTGTTTGTTAGTGTTAGGAGTATTCCCTCACTGATCATTAAACCATGTGAGTCAATTCCATTTTGTTTGTACCATGAATAGTTGTACAATATTACACTATTGTGGTACCCCCATTTCTTTTGTTCTTTTTTCATTTGGTCTTTTGTTTTTGAGAGGACAAGTCAAGGAGGAGGAGGAGCAGCCTATTATATATGAGAGTGGGAATTGTCCAGTATACTGCCCATGGTCAGATATAATACCCAGACCTGCATGCTTGCTGCCTATTATATATGTGATTGACAGCCACTCTGTTTGTAAGTGCCCATATGTGGGGTGTTTATGGTGGTAGAGCTTATCAAGGATTCACTACACTATGGGCACCTCCCTGTGCTCTCTTTTGTTCTTTCTATATCCCTGAGGATAGGGCTTCAGTTTTGAACTGCTTGCCAAACTGCTAGGAGCTCCTTGTGGTTAAACAATTGCCTGGGTTTTTCTTCCATCCAAGTTCCTTTTATTATCAGGTCACAAAGGTATTGGCCAATCCTAAACTGTTGATGTCCGTCATGATGACATTGTGGACCTTGTAGTGCCAGGTTAGGCCTGAGGACAACCACCATGCCATTGACTTTTGGATGGAGAGTTGAAGCAGGAGGAGCCATTTCGGGGAAGAAAATTGTCTGTCTCCTTTTCTTAAGATGCATGACTGGAGGGAGCAAAGATGTAGCAGGGCCCAGGGGCCTGCAAGGATGGAGTAAAACATGAGCTCCAGGAGAGACAAGATTTCCCTAATACTGGTAAAGCATGAAGACAGAATGTTCCAAGTTTTTATTGAGATTGGCTTGATGTGATTTTGAGAGAAAAGTCCTGGTCTCATGAGCGTCTAGGATCTGTCCCAGGAAACACTTTCTCCAGGAAGGAGTAAAGTCTGACTTCTCACAGTTTATACTCCAGCTGGGGTCCTGGAGGGTGTTCAGAATAAGTGTTAGATGATCCTGCAAGATAAGGAAAGATGATGCCTTTACTAGCCAGTTATCCAGGTATAGGATGACTGAGATGCTGTCTGAAATAAGCCTCCACTACAACCAGAATCTTTGTAAATGTCCTGGGAGCCTAGGAGAGGCCAAAAGGGAGGGACTGGAACTGAAAATGGTTCACCTTTCCCTGAGTTGGTATGGCTACACTGAGGAACCTCTTGTAAGTGGGATGGTTTGGCATATGAAGGAATACATCTGTCAAATCCACTGTGGCCATAAAGTACACTGGCACAAAAGCCTCTATTATTGATTTCAGAGTCTTCGTTCTGAATGTCTGCTACCTGATGGATTTGTTGGCAAGTCTCATGACTGTGATGAGCTGGTATCCTGCTGAGGCCTATGATACCAAAATGGTGAGGGAATAGGTACCACATTGTTCTTGTCCTACTGCAACAGGAAGGAATACTTGAGAACTGGAAAAACTAGTTACAGCTTGAAGAAAGCAATGCTTGTCTGCTGGGGATACAGATAGCGAGGTCTGTTGGTAATGTGGATGTGGTTGATGGACAAATTGTTTTTTGTACTCTTTTCTAATGAGAGTAAGGATCCAGGGATCAGAGGTGATGATCTACCAAGTGGAAAGAAAAAGCAGAAGCCTGCCTCCAATGGGTAGACTGTTTCTGGCATCAGGGAGAAGACAGGTGGGGACTATGGAGGAAGATGAAAAAGATGCACCTCAGCCTCAGGGCCTTAATGGTGTTTTCCGGTTGGAAGGTAGCTTAGCTGGTGAAAGAAAGAGTCCCTGTGTTGCATCTTGAAATTCCTTGAAGATTGTCTTTGAAAGCTAAGGAATGTGAAACTAGAAGGGAGTTTTGTCTTCTAGTTTTAGGGGCTGCATCTGCCACCCAAGATTTTAGTCAAACAGCTTTTCTGGCAATTATGATCAAAGCAGACTTTAGTGCAAACATTCATACGGATTCCAGAGTGGCATCACACAGATAGTCTACTGCAAGCTTGACAGATGAAAGTTTGCTTAAATGTTGCTCCCTGAATACTAGACTTGTGCATGGGAAAAAATTCAGTAAAATTCGATTTCGGCAAAATTTTTTTTTTTGGTTGATCCAAAAATCGGACCGGACCTGTTCGACTCGGACGAAATTCGGATTGGATCTGAATTATTCGGCCGAATTCACTATACTTTTAAAAATACAATAAAATCAAAATTTGATAAATAAAAATAAGTGGAACCTTTTCCAAGGTCTAAATGAAGATGGTAGAAAAGGGTAAGGTGGAGCTTTAGCCTTATGGTACTGTAGATGAAGCATGGATGTAGATATTTGAAGGAAGAAGGATGATTGAGGATGACTGGAGCATGTAGGACTTAGTAGATAAATATATATGACTTTTCTTAGATTAGAGTTAGACTACAAAAATGAGGAAGCCTGAAGCAGGCAGGACTCATAGACATACGACTTTTGTTAGATTAGAGTTAAACTGCAAAAATGAGGAAGCCTGGAGCAGGCAGGACTCATAGACATCCGGCAGGAGTTTACTGATGCCGCCACTTGTTTGCTAGAGTGTGAGTTTAGTTGTCACCATGTGGCAAATGTCTTTTTTGATCCAGTGTTGGGACATTATTGTCTTTGACTTCATCCCTTTTCCACCAAAAAGAGGTACTGTCAGATAACAATACGAAAATCATACAGGAAGCCTGGAGCAGGCAGAACTCATAGACATACGACTTTTCTTAGAATAGAGTTAGACTACAAAACTGAGGATGACAGCAACACTGGAGATGTAGGCAGCAGCAAACTGCAGAACACTGGAGCAGGCAGGGCTCAGTCAGTAGATGGATACAGCAACTGAGGATGACTGGTGCAAGGCAGACGCAGGATGACAGCAACACTGGAGATGTAGCCAGGACTGCAGAACACTGGAGCAGGCAGGATTCAGTAACTACGTGGATACAGCAGCAACTGAGGATGACTGGTGCGAGGCAGACTCAGGATGACAGCAACACTGGAGATGTAGCAAGGACCGCAGAACACTGGAGCACCATACTCCTCCAGATCATCTGCGGAATCTTCTCCTGCCTCGTGTGACTGCATCCTATTTTTCCTTTGCCTTTCGCGCACCCTCGCTATCAATTGTTCCCTCCAGGCAGTGAGTGAATTGGAAGTAAGTGCCATCTTGCCTTTAACTCATGGATCGCACAATGTGGCCAGCATTAACTCGGGACAATTGTCCATGCGCTCTTCCATGTGCTGAGTCAGTACCTTGTTCAGCCTCGTTAGAAGGGCAGCAGCATCAGGAAGTATATTACCATCAGCACCATGCAAGCATTCCCTATGGGCAAGGAAATTGTCCAATTTTAAGGAGAGGTGCATGAAGAGGGGAATAACTTCTGCCAGGCTAGCGTTCTCTTGCTCAAAATTTCTGTCAAAGCGCGGAAAGGCATAAGGACTCTCACTACCTGTTCCATCAGGACCCAGTCAGCCCTGCCCAATGTTCTGTTAGTGCCAATGAAATGGTGACATGACATTGCGTGAATTTATTTTTTCTGCTCCAGGATATGCTCTAGCATATCTAAGGTGGAGTTCTACCTGGTCCCAACATCTTGTTTTAGGCGGTGCTCTGGGAGGCCTGCCTTTTCCTGTTCCTCCCTGAGGAGCAGGCTATCTTTGACGCTCCGATGGAAGAGGCCAGCAATTTGTCAGCATGACTCCAGAAGTGCTGGCAACCTTCCAGTGTTACTGCCATCCTCAAAAGCAGCCTTCACTACTAGATGCAGGACATGTGCTGAGCAGTGCACACCCACAAATCTGCCATCCCGCAGGGCCTTGATCATGTTATCTGCACCGTCAGTAACCAAAAACCCCATTTGCACTTGTGTGCCTGCCTGCTCCCCTAGCCACTGCACCACCATGTTCTGCAATGCTTTGCGAATGTTATCTGAGGTGTGCTTCTGATCCATTACCTCAGCATGGAGGAGGAAAGAGCGGTGCCCTGCCTGCTTGGCTACTGACCCCAAACGTGTTGTTGCTGTCGGTGTGTCTTGCAACACATTAGGCTGCCACCAATGCACCATCAATGACAGGAAGCCATGCTGGCCACTCGGAGCACTCCATAAGTCAGTGATAAAGTGCACTGACTGGACAGCAGCCTTTCCTAGCAGGTATCTTCAAAAGTTCAACGCATGACCGTAAAGTGAGGGCACTATATTTCTACTAAATGTGGTGCAGGATGGAATTTTATATCGGGGTGCAACAGCCTCCATAAGTTGATGGAAGGGCTCCCCGTCCACCAAATTAAAAGAAGCACCCCCAACGGCTATGAGCTGTGCAATGAGGAGTGTGATTTTCCTGGCCTGCTGTCTACACATCCACTTGGAATGAAACCCACCAAAATCTTCAAGTGTGGCCTGTATTGTTTTTGGGATGGGCTGTGACTGTCTGCTGCTCTTACTGGGACCAGATGTGGCATGATCCCCCTGCCCTTTCTCCTGCTGCCTACTGGTGGTGGGCGTGACACTGGTATATGCCGTACTAGTACTGCCACCTTCTGCACTTATCAGCACAAACTTGTGGTAGTTGTTCAGGTGTTGGTTCATCACGGAGGTGGTTAGATGACCCAACACCCACCCACGGCTGACTTCCCTGCCACACAACTTACTTTTTGCTATCCGGCCATCGCCAGCTGCCACAAAATGGTCCCACACTTTGGAGTGACGGATGACTCTGGAAGGTGCTGGAGAAGAAGAAACTGAGGCGACACTTTCTTCATCTTCACATGCTGGAGCAACCTCACTTTGCTTTTTCTTTCTACGTACACTTACAGGGTTACCAGTAGACCTAAAGATGGCAGCAGGGATGTTGGGACTGGGAATGGAGGAGGATTGTGGATTAACAGTGGTACTGGTGGCAGAGACACTAGCAGCTACTACCTGGCTGGGAGACTCAAATGGAGCTGGGGAGGCAGGTGTTGAGTTGTCAATAGAAGACACAAGTCTAACTGGAGAAACAGGAGGAGTACTATGGGAAGCAGACAAAAAAATTAAGCTCAGGGGAATAATCAAGGTCACTGGGAAAATCAAGCTCAGGGGACAAATCAAGCTTAGAAGACTTTGATCCCTCAGATTCTTCTTCTACCTCTTGTAGATTTTTCAAGGAGGAAACATCAGCAGCAGAATTTGTGGAAACCTGCTCAGTTCCCTCTTCTGCCTGGTGACTACCAGGAAATGGAAAACTATCTCCCTCAATAACATTTTCTGGAGTGGATATGCTCTCAGTGGCAGTGACAGTGATGGCAGGAAAAAGGTTATTCAAATACTGCAATAATTTCCATTTGGGCTGCTTACACGGATATTCGCTATAAAAATCCCACGTTGATACTGACCACAGTGTCCAACCAGTACTATTACCAATGCTAGGTGTCCCCAGGTTTATACAACTGGCTGTAGTGGAGGTAGTGACTAAACTGCCAGTGGCACTAGTCTTTGTGCAGGTGGTTCTGGGGGGATCATCATGAAACAGCTGATGAGACACAGATGATGGCTGATTTGTGGTCTTAGAGGAGGAGCTGGACCTCTCTACACTACTAGTAGAGGTAGAACAACCTGCAGTTCCCTTCTTATTTTTATTTTTTTGTTTTGAATTCTACTGCTAACTCTGCTTCAATGCAACATCACTGTGGTGGTGGTGGTGGTGGTTGCTAGGTCACTGCAGCTGGTACCAGGATGAGAAACATCAGGTTGTTCACTAGGAGTCAAATCCATTACAGATACGTAGGTAGTGTACTATAATAATATGACAATTGTACAATCTGGCCACACGACAACTGTCAGACTGTCTGTATCACTCTACAAATTTTTCATATACACTTGTAAGCTGAATATTAAAATCTAACACTGGAATGATGATGATTCCCCCTTGTGTTGGCAGTGAGCTGCTAGGCCTCCCAGTCCGTACACAACTGTAAGATTCTGTCACTCTACAAATTATTCAAATACACTCCTAAGTTGGATTTTGAATTTTTTAAACACCGGAAGACTGATGAGTCTCCCTTGCGGTGGCAGTTAGACAGCAGGCCCCCCAGTCCCTACACAGCTCTGAGATGGTATCACTCTGCAAATTATTCAAATACACTCCTAAGTTCGATTTTGAATTTTGTAAACACTGGAACTCTGATGAGTCTCTCTTGCAGTGTCCGAAATCCGAATGTGGACAAACTGATTCACACAAGTCTACTGAATACTCTAGAAGTAAAATTTTCCTTAAGTTCTAATGGAAAGGGCTACTGAGACAGCTGCTATACCTGGATGAAACCCCACCATGGATGTATCAAAAGCCTTCCTTATGGCTGCTTCTGTCTTCCTATAAATTGGATCTTGAAAATTAAATCCATCTTCCAAAGGAAAAGTAGAACGGCGGATCGCTCTTGACACCCATTGCCTGGTGTCCTTAGGATAAAATGAAAATAGTTTCCTGACTCTTCTTGAAATTGCCAGCTTACAGTCTGGTACTTTCCACTCTTCGGAAATCAAGGCTGCCAGGATTTCATGTCCTGGAAAAAAACTTGGATTGGTAAGAGCATCCCTTGCACCTGCCTGGGAGCGAGATAGCCTTTAAGGTGCTCGCTCCCAGGTATGCTAAAATGGTGGCCGTGGGGGTCCCCTTTCTGTTTCTCTCCCTCTGTTGTCTCCTCTCCTGCTCCATCTGTTGCTCCTGTCACTGTTGCTCTGCCGGCTATGTCTCTTGTGCTCCTGCATGGCCCCTCTGATGTCCTTTCTCCTCATCTTCCCTCCTCTGTGGGCCCTGATCTGATGGTGGGTGTGAGTTTCCCCACTGGGTTTGGCCCGGGTGTTGCAGAGGCATGGTGCACATCTAGAGGCATTCCCCAGCCTTCTTTGCCTTCTTGGCTCATCACTGACCCTGATGGTGGGTCAGCAGATGAGAATGATGCACTCACTGACTACTCAGAAGAGGAGAGGTGCCCCAGTCCTCTTCGCTCGGTGGTGGCGTGGTTGTGGAGTCAAAACAGGATGTTGCATCTAACGTGACTTCTGTTTCAGAGGTCTTACATTGCGGAGCATGCACACCACAACAAGGGCATAGGGGGCCATGCGGGGCACCAGTTCAGGTCAGCCGGCTACAGCTAAGTGGGCTGCCCTGCATAAGAGCGGTTGTGGAGAGGGTAAAAGGCACAAGGGGATGTTTCTGTGGGGGATTGGATGCATCTTGTACTGGGTAGGGGAGTTAATGGAGAAGCGTGGGGGGTTATCACAATAGTGGCATGGCAGGCTCTACTGCTGGGCACATTCATATGTTTTCTGAGGGGTTCTGGGTATTGGCAGGGGTGGCCACAGGTGGCCGGTATGGAGGGATGGGGTTTTGGGCCACTTCCTGGTCCTTGGAGGGGTTTAACTGGGGGTGTGGCTTTTTAGGATGGGGGTTTGGGGGTTGTGGTCCATGGGGTGCATGGGGGGATGGTCTTTTTCTGCTTATACGGAAGAGCAGGAGCAAACAGGAAGGGGTAGTGGGATGGTGTCTGGTATTGGGGTCTCTCAGAATCAGAGGCATAGGGTGAATGTAGTCAAGGTCATGTTGATAATTTTGTGTCTTTCAATCCTGTTTGGTCTTCGGCAGAGCAAGAGTGGACAGCAGGGGGCAAAGAGATGAGGCGAGACAAGGAAATGGAAGAGAAAGAGCAAGAGAAAAGCAGCCAGTTGCAGGATGCAGAGCCTGATAAGAATGGTCAGTCAACACCCATTGTTAATGACATTGATGTGTTAAATAGGGAGGGAGATTCATCCTCTGAGGTGTCAGACTCATCTGACTCCTCAGATGATGATTCAAAAGAGGGTATGGTATATATACGTTTATGCGTAAATGTGTCAAAGGTTTGAATTTAAAGAAAGTTAAGAAGGTGAGAAAGGATGGGAAGAATTGTTTGAAGTTAGCTACAGAAGGTGACACATATGTGTGTGCCATGACATAGTTGCATACACATATTAAAGAGAAGGTGCAGAGGAGGATTTGGGTGGACAACTTTGCTTGTGTATTTGATCTTACCAGGAAGGAGGTGGTAGAGAAGGAGGAGAAGGGTGACAGAGAGGTGAAAAATGTGGTTAAGTCATACAAAGGAATTATTCGGTGGGTGAGGAGTTTTTTAGTTTATTCAAGTGTGTATTTGGAAGCTAAACCAGAGGAGGTACACAATTTGTTGAAATATAATGACTTGATTGTGGATTTGTACATCAGACACAGAGGGTCAGTATGGCTAGACTAACAGTGGTTAGCCTTGGTGTGGGGGCTGGCAGGCAAGGATCAGGGCCAGCAGTGGTGAGATCAATGTACTATGCATATAAAGAAAACAGGTGTACTAAAGGCTTTGCACTCAAGTTTAGGAATGCATGTAAACAGTGTGGGGGCACCCACTCAGTGTTGGACTGTAGACAATAAGAAATGTTTTCATAAGCCTGGAAATGACAAGGTCCACAGTATGGGTAAATGAGTTGGCTGAATTGTTGGAAGCATATCCAGGTAGAGACAGGCACAGTGGTTGTTGGCAGATTTTAAGTATGGTTTTGTTTTACCAGTTGATGAGGCTTTGTTGCGAGTCTCCATGGTTAGGAACCTGAAGTCAGCTTATACGCATGCAGATATTTTACAGGAGAAAATAGACAAGGAAGTAGGGCTAGGAAGAATGGCATATACATTTTTTTTAAAGTTATTTTTATTGAAACAAGCTGAAACAACAGGTATACATAGTCAGCAATGCAAACATCAACAATGTACATCAAGGTAAATGATCAATGTGAACTGCCAAGCAAGTGTTACAGTAACCAAAAAAGTCAGCCCATTAGACATTTTAATGTAACTCCCCCTACTATAGTTATCCACTAACTAAGCCCAAAATAACAACCAGTTCTCTCTCTCCAGTCATATAATATCTAAAAGAAGACATGGTAATAAGGATAAACAGACCCTGCAAAACCTGAAGTTGCCAAGTGATATACCCAGCACGATGCATAACATATGATTACTCTATGTGAGTATATGCACTTGGCAGGCAGTGATGACAAAGCAGAAGGTCATAGAACATTTCAACCAAACCCTTAGATCAATCACCCGAGGGGGTTAATACTCACAACTAATCATAGAAAAGACACACAGAGAACACCCCACTTCACCCTCCACCCCAAATTGGGATGACAGGTTCATTTGACGTGTGTCCAGTTGCGGGTTTGGTGGTGTCCCCAGTTGGTTTGTGCCTAAGTAGTCGGGTAAGTTCAGATTGATACAGCATTTGTCATACCCGGAAAGGGGTTCAGTCAATGATGCATTACAGGAGGAGGCTTGTAGTGTGCAGTATCAGTCCTTTGATGAGGCATTGGATATAGTAAAGAAGGTTGGCCTGGGAGCTGTGTTAGCTAGAAGTGGGCAAAATCTCTCGCCGTGTTCCCGCGGGAAATTCAGTGAAAATCGTGTTGTTGTTCGCTTTTTCATGGGAAAATCCACTTTAAAACCTGCGATTAAAATCTTTGCATGTTTCGCCCATTGTCCAAAATGGCTAGAAAGTTTCCGTCTATTGATTTACGTGGTTTTCGCCATAAAAATGTGACGTATTTGCAGAAGTCAAACACAATAGAAGCATCTACAGAGTGAGGTAGACGTGCTGTGCTGTTCTGCTGTGATTTTGAAGCAAAATTGAGGCAGGAGAGGCTCATAGTGACTGCTATCGCTATGAGCAGGTTTAAAAATAATAAAAGGAGGAACTGGAATGACCATTATGTGTTCACTGAGTCTGAGTCTGAGGAAGAAGTGAGCACTACAGAAGCAATCCTGGCCAGTCCCCCTAAAACACCCCTAGGTTTTTTGAAGAAATTACTGTCAAGAGAGGAACAAAAGGGTAGTAGTAGTAGTGAGAGCAGGACAGGTCAGCTGCCAGTGCCTGCTGCAAGACTTGCTGCGTCTGCTGTCAGACTTGCTGCTCCTGCTGTAAGATGTGCTGTGCCTGCTGTCAGATGTGCTACCCCTGCTGCCAGTACCACCACCAGTGTTGTGCCTGCTGCCAGTACTACCCTTGCCACCACCAGTGCTGTGCCTGCTGCCAGAACTGCCCTTGCTACCACCAGTGCTGTGCCTGCTGCCAGTACTGCCTTTGCCACCACCAGTGCTGTGCCTGCTGCCAGTGTTAACCTGTTGCCACCAGTGTTGAAGCTGCTGCTAGTGTGTCTTGTAATACTCGGGGGGGAATGATACCAAGTGTGATAGCAGGGGACCCTAAGTCACACTTGCTATCCCCAAGCAGTACCACCACTAGTACTACTACTACTAAGGTCCAGCAGCTTGTTAGCGTTAAGAGTGAAAGAGGGGGTAATCAGAATCCTCCTATCAATAGTGACTGTGAGGAGGAAGACTCAGGGGCTATAACTGATGTGGTTGGTGTTAGTAGTAGTAGTATTGACAGTGATGGTGAAGCAGCCAGTGGGACTAGTGTTAGGAAAGTGGTAGGGGAAGCAATTGAGAGTGTCCAGACTAGCGGTCAAGGGAGCCCACACCATTCCCCTGAGTCCCCTTCCCTCCATGGCATTGTATATGTGGAACATGATCCTGAAGAAGGCAGAATTGTCACCACTGCAATAATACCAAAACCACCAGCAGGAGCAAAGATCAGCTGCCTGTGCCTGCTGCCAGTCTGCCTTCTTCACACCACCAAGAAATGGCAAGTGTGACATTAGGGGACCTTCTGTCACATTGCTCGTCACCTCCTTTGGGAATTTGCGGACTTTGCAACTGCTCTAATTCCTGCTGCTGCTGAATTGCAAGGGCAGCAGGATGCTGAGGAGCAGGCTAGTGTGCCACAGACCACCGTGGACACAGTGGGAATGAGGTCAACAAGTGATGTAGGATTACTAGGACAGGTTCCACTTGCTAGCATCAGCAACACATATACCAGAAGTAGTGGGGGCTATTTATGGTGCTGCTACTTCCACAGGTTCGTCACTGGAGCTAGTACCAGCAAGTGGAACCTTCATCATCCATCACCCATGTTACTGCTATTGTTGATCCCATTCCCTTTCAGCTGTCTAATCATCCTGTTGCTTAAACAACTCAGCAGCAGCAAGAACAACAGTTGCAAATTCTGCATTTATGGACTTAGGATGACATTTGACAATGGCCAGTGGCCAGCAGCCAACATGAACTGCTGGCATTAGGTCAGAAGGATATTTTTTTTCTAAGGCTTGTGCTTTAAAAAAAAAAAAAAAAAAAAAATCATAGTCATTAAAAAAAAAAAAAAAATTTGGTGGTTTGTTTCTAAAAACCTAAGTCCTACAAATCAATGTTTCCTTAGGGTAGTGGTTCTCAACCCCTCTAGTGCCGCGACCCTTTGATAAAATTTCCCAAGTTGTGGCGACCCCTTACAGTAAAATTATTTTTGTTGCTCATTCATTGCTGTAATTTTGCTACTGTTATGGCCGTCAGTCTCAGAACAGTAAGGATTTCATGATAACGGAGTAATTCTATCTAAGCTGTAACATACCTATCATTAAGCTAGTCGCCACCTTCCTAATTAATGCAGGGCGACTTTACCTATACTTAAAGTTCTGCTTAAAAAATAGTAAACTTACGAGAACTGTAACGGTTGAAATCATTATGATTACATTGTCTGTCAACATTTATCGAATGATAATTATAGCAAGAAACTTCTAACTACCAGTGGACAAAAATTTGTACAATTACAAGTTTTACAGATTAGAATAGACAATAAAAAACTATTTTCTGATGGTTTTAGGTGACCCCTAGCAAATCGTAATTCGACCCTCGAAGGGGTCACAACCCACAGGTTGAGAACCGCTGCATTAGGGCTTGTGCCAAACAAGTCTAAGTCCTACAAATCAATGTTTATTCAGGGCTTGTAGGATACAAGGAATGGATGCACACTCCAATGGCTTCAAAGCCTGCACTTATTTTTGGCTGGGTGCAGAAACTCCAGTTGTCTCTTGGTTGACCACACACGAATATATATATGTATAAAGGAGAACACACTCACAGCAAAGTGTACTATAATAAGAGCCCTTGCTGTATCATTATTAATGAGAGAAACACATGCAATACAGTATAGTTCTATCTTCAGGGCTTGTGCCTCTAATAAGTCAAAGTCCTACAAATCAATGTTTGCCCAGGGCTTGGGCCTCTACCAACAAATCTAACAAACCATCCTCTGCAAAATACTCTATCAAGTCAAGTATCAATCCACCCCAGTGGCAGCTTATGTCAGGGGGTTCATGTCTATCACTTTACATGCAAATTTCTTATTTTATTTCATTGATTTATTTTTGTACTAACTGTCCCCCCAATACCAGTCAATTAACTGCCCCCAAAACAAATTATCTGTTCAACTGATTCATTCTCCATACTCCACCCACCAACTCAAGCGCCCTCCTCAGACCCCTTTTATACCATGTTTTATGGGGGGGTTAATTGTATTTAGAATTTATTTTTTATTAAATGTTCCCCCAATCCCAGTAAACAAACCCCCCAAAAAAACATTCCCTCTTCAACTGATTCTTTCCCCACACCCCACCAACACAAGCACCCTCATGCCCCTTTTATACTATGCTTTTGGGAAATAAAATAATATTTGCTATGTGTTTTGTGTAAATTCAAAGTTCCCATTGATTTTAATGGAATGAGTGAAGTGAAAAAAATTAGAAAATCGGCACTTTTCTCGGGAAATTATTCGCCAAGCAGGAAGTGCCATTATTCACCAATTTCAGTTTGAGGCAAATTTTTTTTGCCCATACCTAGTGTTAGCAAAGGTGGATATAGAATCGGCATTTCAGTTGTTGCCTCTTAATCCGCAGAGTTTTAAGTATACTGGTTGTTGTGTGAGAGGGACGTTTTATGTTGATAAGTGTTTGACTATGGGTTGTGTAGTGTCATGTGCAAATTTTGAGGCATTTAGGGCTCGATTCAAAGGTTGGCGTCGGCAGAAAAAACTGGCGACGCTGGTTTTAACGTCAACTGAGCAATGCAAATGTTCCACTAGTAAGAAGCGACGCCAGTTCTGAAACACACGTCGCCCGTCGCCAGAACAGCAAGATCTCACCCATAGAGGATAATGTACAAGCGACGCCAAAAGCCATTCAAATGTTGGAGTTAGGGCTAACGCGAGTTAAATTGCAACATTTCTCTCCAGAAATCTAACGCCTATTTTTTTTGTCGAACATCACACAACTCAGAGTAGAAAACCAACGTTGAGGGAAATAACATGAGTCTGTGCTTCCCTACCCAGCCAGTAGGGGAACACAGAGAAGGCTTTCAGCACCATGGACAGCATTGAATGCCATAGGGATGTGCACTGCTCAACCCTGTGGCATTCGAAGGTTGAAACAGAAATAGTATATTGCATATATTCGACATACTAACTCCATCCCATATTCACCTAATTGACTCATATAGTAGTTGAACCTGTCTTTTATTTGACAATTAACCCTTTGAGTACCAGAGAGGTACGAAAGCATTGCTTAGCATGTTTCCTACCACTCTGGTACCCAAAGGGTTAATAGGCAAGGTATGGACTACATACCTTGCCTGTATATATGTGTGTGTGTGTGTGTGTGTGTGTGTGTGTGTGTGTGTTTTAAACTTTTTTTATTAAAAGACTTATTAAACATAGTTTAAATTAGATCTCATTCATTTTTAATGCCCTACCTCCTGTGTCCCATTGCTATTAGTACTTTTGCTCCACTCTCCTTCAAATGGAGATTGGAGCAAAAACACTAATAACAATGGGACACAGTAAGTAGGACATTATTAATGAATGAATGAATTACTCACGAACATTGTCCCCTGCATGCAAGAAGTCGTTCAGTGTGCGAGTCCATGTCGACAAGTGAGGAGGGGAGAGAGGTATCGGAGGAAGCGGGCAGCAAATACAAGCTTGTCACCCGCTTCCTTCGATGTCTCTCTCCCCTCCACCGCTTCCTCCAGTGCCTCTGTCCTGTGTAATGACCACAGCCACGCTGATGCCCACAACTACATATTAATAAAGACATTTGCTGAGGAGTGCTGCTGTCAGCGCAGGGTTCCTTCAGCAATACAGTATGTCACTGATTTAGTAACCCTTTGAGTGCCAGAGTGGAATGCAGTGCACTGCGTTGCGTCCCACTCTGGCACTCAAAGGGTTAATAATGTCCTACTTACTGTGTCCCTTTGTTAGTAGTGTTTTTGCTCCACTCTCCGTTTGAAGGAGAGTGGAGCAAAAGTACTAATAGCAAGGGGACACAGGACGTAGGGCATTACAAATGAGTAATTCATTCATTCATTCATGTGAATATGGGATGGAGTTAGTATGTCGAATATATGCAATATATGTCGACATACTAAGGGGGGGGATGTCGAAGGGGGGGGACATTGTGTAGTGCTTGGTGTACTATTTCTGTTTCAACCTTCGAATGCCACAGGGTTGAGCAGTGCACATCCCTATGGCATTCAATGCTGTCCATGGTGCTGAAAGCCATCTCTGTGTTCCCCTACTGGCTGGGTAGGGAAGCACAGAGAATGCTGTTCAGAACTGTCGATGTTGGTTTCGGATTTTCTGACTGAACTTTCTACTATGGAGTGCTGTGATTGGATGTGGTGCTAGGTAATATTTTTATTGTGTGTTTTTAGGGAAGATTTTCAATGCGACGCAGGTTTCAGGTGAACGTGTATTTTGTTGGTCTCCGCTCGTTAGCCTTTCTGGGTATGGAAGATTTGAATCTCACGTTACCCAGTCTTGGTTAACTCGCGAAGGCAGTTTTTTTCTTCATGCTAGTTTTAACTCCAACATTTGAATCGAGCCCTTAGTTCCTTCATTCATTGGAGCCTACTTAGCCGAGAAGGGATTGATTGTTGCTAGCTATTTGTATTATTTTTTGTTGATTGGGGATCCTAGTTCAGGGGTACGCCAAAGGTTGCAGGAGGAATTGTTGGCATTGTTGGGCAACTTGGGGGTGCTAGTAGCAGAAGACAAGACAGCTTGCCATGTAGCAGGTTGTCATACTTTGGGACTGAAATTGATACCAAAGCTAGGAAGTGTAGGCTGCCAGCGAACAAGGTGGTGAAGGCAAGGCAGTTGGTGCGACAGGTGAAGGAGACCATTAAGCCTAAGTTGTGTAAAGTCCAGGAATTGTTTGTAATGTTGAATTTCACTTGCAGAGTGATTCCTATGGATAAGGTGTTCAACAAGAGATGGGAAAAAGCAACAGCAGGAGTGACAAAAAGACATTTTAAAATTAGGGTGATAAAGTCTGTCTATGGTTAGGCCCTGCCCAGTCAAATAAGGAGTTGCAGTTGTTCACTGATGCAGTGGGGGCTGTGGGTTTTGGAGCTTAACTGGAGGGAAGTTGGTGCTCACAGCGTTGGCTATTGCAGTGGCTGCAAAAAGGGCTGACAAATAAATATGACGTTGATGGAGTTATTCCCCATAGTGATGACTTTGGAGCTTTGGTGGCAGAGATTGGAGAATAGATCAGTGACATTCTGGTCTGACAGCATGGAGGTGGTTTATGTTGTGAACAACTTGTCCTCAGGATCTCTGCCTGTGATACTTTTGTTGAGGAAATTGATTTTATGCTGCATAAATGCATAATATCGAATTTAGGGTGGCACATGTGCCAGGAGTAGACAATGGGATTGCTGATGCACTAACTAGGGGCAGATGGGAAGGTTTTTATGTTGGCCCCAGGGTCAGCTGCGAGAGGTGTTAATTTTCCCTCTGAACTTTGGCAGTTGGAAGCAGAATCTTAGATCACTTGATCGAGGGGCACCAAAGGCGTGGCATGCATACAGCAAAGAATGGAGAGCGTGAGTAAGTTTTGGGGGATGCAGGCAGGATAGTGCAGCAGGGAGGTTGGATAGACTGCTGCTGTATCTGAAACACATGTATAAGGAAAGAAGGTCTAGAGCACGGGTACTGGGGGCGCTAGAGGCCATAGCTTTTTTTCTCCAAACTCAAAGTACTGGGGGACCCTACAAAAAATGTTGTTGTGTCAAGGATACTGAAGGGATGGGGGAGAGAAGAAGTTGTAAGGGTGGACAGGAGGCAACCAATTACAAGGAAGAGACTGGACAGTGATTAGGGTGCTGCTAGCAGATTGCTGCGATCAGTTTGAGGTACTGCTTATCATGGAATCTTTTGCAATGGGATTTGAGGGCGCATTTAGGATTGGGTAGTTGGTAGCCCCGGCAGTGAAAGCAGAAGGATGTGGTTTGTTAAGGGAATTTATGCAATGGTCGGAGGAAGTAGTGTTGTGCTGCATTCATAGGTCAAAGACAGGTCTTTTGGCTAAAGGGAAGTGATTGTCATTGAGGGCAGTTGGTGAAGTATCATGTCCAGTGTCTGCAGTTCAGTAAAATCTGAGGGTTAGACCCCAAGGGGGCATATCATTTCTAATACATAAGGAGGCTACACCTTTGACAATGTTTTAGTTTTGGGTAATTTTGAGGAGGGCACTGGAGCCAGAGGGTTTGGACCCTCATTTGTTTGGGTCACATTTATTTAGGTTGGGGCCGCCACAGAGGGAGCTAGGGCAGAATTGAGCGAGGAGGAGATACAGAAGATGGGGAGGTAGAAGTCAGGTGTATATAGGAGGTATATTACACTGGTGATCGAATGAGAAGGGGAGTGGCTAACAATTGTTTGTAATTTCAGAATGCCTGAGAGCATCTGTTCTGATTCTGAGCCACTCATTTGTTCACTGGCCAGCCAAAAGTACAGAGGCTAGAACTTATGGGGTAAAGCTGGGGATGGCCCAAGAACACATGAGCGTCATGTGGCTGAGGAATAGAGGAATGAGGCTTAGGGGTTGGTCAGCTATGATTGAAGTTGCAAACAGCAGATGGGGTAAGCAGGCCTTGCCATTATACATACTGAGGGCAATGATTTGACCACTTTGAAGTCACTGGATCTGGTTTTCTCACTGCAGAAGGCAAATGCGGGAGTGCAGACGAGATGGCCAGGGGTCACAGTGGTATGGTCTAGCATTGTCCCCAGGGTGGTTGGCAAGGCTCTTACCCTATCAAGGCCATTGAGCGTATAAGGAGTAGAGTGAATAGAGCCATGGAGAAGTTTGTGTGTTCTTGTGGGGGTTGCAGTTGCACATATGGAGCTGCATCCTAGTTGCATGGGGTTATACAGAGAGGATGGGGTCCATTTGTCAGAAGTGGCTGTAAAAGAGGGTAAGGTGAATATTTCTACCTGATTTTGGGTGGCAGCAATGCGTCATTCCCTGAGACAAGGGGTAGGATAAACACCCTAAAAGGTTGCGGTTGTGCAGGCCTAGCCACCTGGTTTGTTGTGGTACAACAGCAGGCACTGACTTTGTGGTCAGGTGTGCTGAAGGGCCATGGGAGAGGGGGCTAGCTCCAGGTATAGCAGCTGGAATTTTGGGGTGGCTCAGCTGCTATCAGTGGGGGAAGGGTGGAAGGCTTGGAGACGTCAGGCTTGCCCTCCCCAGGGGTGGAGCACAGGGCTTCACCAGTGTGGGCAGCTGTATGCAGGTGACATCTGTCTGCTGCAGTGTGGGCGTGGCAGGCGTGGCTTGGCCACCAGCCCTTGCTTGGGCTGGGGAATGCCTCTTTGGGATTTGTGCTTTGCATGGTGTAGTCTGTAAATGTGAGGAAATAAAATACTTAAATTTTGCCACAATTATTGAGAATGTGTTTTCATTTATTTGGTCAAAAAGTAACTGTAAGGCTGAGCACCTTAAAAGAAATCTGCCCCTTAGGTCCAGCTGGTGTCTGGGCATGCACACGCACATCTTCTAGATTGTAGGATATCCCCAGGAGTCCATTGTGCCTCTGGAACGCACAGGTTGAATGCAAGCTGTGCGAACATGTGTACTTGAATCAACACGTACACAAGCTGAGGAACAGCAGTGTGCCCTTCCATGGCATCCCCAGATGCTGCAATAGCCTCTGCTCCCTTTACCCAGTAAGATATAGGAAAGATACGGCGGGCATGAGAAAGCGAGCCAGCCACTTAAAAGGCCTCATCCCTCCCTGGGAAGGAATAAAATAATATAGGGAAAACACCTGCGATATACTGCTCCTGGGGACAGAAAAAGCACTGGTAGGTGAAGGAGGAGAGTCATTTTTATAGAATGGGCCTTTTTTTAAGTACACCTTTGCTTTTTCCTGTCCTGGGGAGAGAGAGCCTCTCTATTTTGTATGCTTCCTGGGATGGGAAGAAACTGTTAGTTTTGTATTCTCCAGATGAAAATAAAAGGGAGATCTGGCAGGAATGATTACGATACATGGAAAAAAAAAGAAAATAAAAGCTTTTTGCAAATAAATACCTTTAATGCCAGGTCTGGATTATTAATCTGCTACTCATTTAATGGGATTACATTCCTGACTGATATGAATATAAAAGTACATTTTACTTTTGTAGAATAGGCATGTAATCTCAAATCAGCAGAAAAAATGTTTATTTTGCTTTTGAAGCTATCCTATATAATAATTCGCCAAGTTGTGTGTAACGCCCGACATGCGCAGTAGACACTGCTGCGCGCGTGGCACTCATGAGCAGTAGAGACTGCCCGTGCCGCGGCTGATACAGAGCTGGGCACTCCGAAGGAGCGCCCAGCTCTGTATCAGCCGAGGCGCGGGCAGTCTCCACCGCGGGTGACTGCCCCGCGACCGGCTGCCAGAGGCTCTGTGGCCCGTGTAACGGGCTGTTCAACTAGTATTTAATAATGTGCAAAAAGCCCTTTTACTCACCATGTAGGGTATACCTACAAAATTCTTGCTCAAGTCCTATATCACCCTATTTACGTACAACATTACTTACAGTATCTGGCGGATTTCACATTTTTTCTCAACACACAGGCCCCCCCATTGTAGATAAAAAATTAAGAGGCCCACAGAAATATGTCTGTTTTAATATTTCCAATACAACAGTACATATTTAAAAAGAAAGAACATTTTGGCCCCAAATGTTATATTTTCCTGTTATTACATTCAAGATATAAAATTTGTATTTGTCACTTTATTTCATATTGTAGTAAATGTTTCTGGTCTTATTTTCCATAAAGTACTATATAATGCACAGTTTATTTTACAGTGTTTGGTTTGTACATGGATTGCTTCTTAAAGCACAGCAAGCTTTCCTAATTAAAATACAGCTAATGTGCTTAGATCTCATTACATTAATGAGGCATCATGGGAATATCTCCCCACACAAGTCTGTTTGTTTTTTATTATGCTATGTAACTTTTCCAATGAGACCATGTTGTGTCTTAATTTAAATTCCTGAAAATAATTAGTTGTACAAAACAGATAGGGAATGTATATTCTCATGAGTTCTTTATTTAAAATACAGTTGTTAGAAACAAAGTAAACATTTAGATTTCTATATCTAATGATATGACACACACACACACATATATATATATATATATATATATATATAAATTATATTAACTTTTATGCAGACCTGTCACCTTGAAACAAAGTACTTTGTAGGTGATTTCTGAAATATATTTCAAAATCACTTACATTTGTGTTATTCGTGTTTTTAATTTCAGTTTAGTTTTGGAGATGTTTATTTTGAACCCCACTGACATATACTGGCCAAATTGAGCCTTGCTTTCATAACTTGCACCCCATAGTAATAAAAATATTGCACAGGGAAGGGGTCCTCTGACATGGGGTCCTCTGACACTTTCCTCTGCTATCCTACTAAGAGAGGAAATATGTAAAAAAGATAATATAGGATACAAAGACCCCATATGAATAAATAAATTGGACAAGAAAGTGGTCCTCCGAACCTTTCTTCTTTCCCATCAGGAAAGGAAATCAGTAAAAATAATTAATATGGGGTCAGAAGATTCCATATTCATTTAAATGGTTCCCTCCCACTTTTTTCAAGAGAGGAGTGAAATTAAATAATTCACACCCTGATCCTCTATCCTTTCAAAAAATAGATTTGAAAATTGATGTTGCTTAAAACAAAAAGTAATGCTGAAGAAAATATCCTCACCGCTCTTTGGCTGATTGATACTTGGCTCTGTCCATGAGCATGGGAATTTATGCCCAATCCCATGTCAGAGCTCAGCTCTAATTGGCATAAAATCAGCAAATGAGTGACCCATTGATGCTGTACAATGAAGCTAGGGAATCCGGTACTCATTTTTTCAGCTGTCCTGAGGCTCAAATCTATTAGGGCCACCAAAAACAAGGTCACTGGTGTTTTTAAAGTCACAGTTTGGAATTCTTTGACCTGCTTTGTTATCAATCAAATATCATTAAACATGCATGGTGCTTGCTAGATTTTAACCCATAGAAATCAATGGAACAGCCCAAGCCATTTAACTATTCTATTGTATGCTGTGAGTGTTAACACACGTTTAAGGGATGCATGAAGTCTTGTTGGCTGACAACTTAAACACACAGTTCCCCCTGACATAAGCTGTGACTGGGATAGACTGATACTATGTGGTTTTGTAGAGGATTATTTGTAAGATTTGTTTTTAGAGGTCCAAGCCCTGAGGAAATATTGATTTGTAGGACTTAGACTTATTAGAGGAACAAGTCCTGAGGAAACAATGATTTGTAGGACTTAGACTTGTTTAGCAGAAGCCCTGAGGAAACTTTGATTTGTAGGACTTAGGGCGAGATGTTCAGAAAGCGGTGGGAACTGAAATTGTCTGTAATCAGAATAAAAAAAATCTTATTCCATGGTTCGTCAATTCTCAAACATGTTTCCGTCATGGTCTGTCCGTCATGGTCCATCAATTCTCAAACATGTTTCCGTCATTTTTTGCATCCAATTCCACCATCTCCGTCAATGATAAAAAGCCGTCTTAAAAGTGGGCTTGGTTTAATCTACCGTCACATTGTAAGGTATTTTCAGAAAAATTTTTTAGTTTCAACGTCACTTTTTTGTCTGATTAACGTAATTTTTTCCAGACAAAATAAAAATGGTCTAAACTTGGAGAAGACAAGTTAAAGTACTGTTAGCAGGAGTGAGAAGCAATTTGTCTTTTCAAAGACAAAAAATGTATTTTTCTTTGAAAATTTTCATTTCAAAGTCAAAATCAAAGACATTTTTAACATCAGAATTTTTTAAAGGCAATGTTCCTCAAGATTTTCTTACCGCCATTTTTAATTCCTTAGATGCATTTTCAAAAGTGATGGAATTACTTCTGTAAATGTTCTTCTTCTATTACCACCAGCTCATGATCCAACAATTTTTTCATTATGATGACTTTCTGTACATCTCACCCTTAGACTTGTTTGGGACAAGCCCTGAGGAAACATTGATTTGTATGACTTAGACTTGCTTGGCAAAAGCCCTGAGAAAACATTGATTTGTAGGACTTAGACTTGTTTGACACAAGCCCTGTTGCTCTTATGGTTGGTCACCCTAAGGGTAATGGGGGAATCCAGATGTGGACCCCTTGCTCACAAGAGCTTAGAGTGATCAGGTGCCCCTTCACCAATGAGCCTTGGTGAGGCTAAAACATACGTCTGGTGTTAGCTGTTTTGCTTGTTCAGAGAAGAATTGCCTGTCATTTTGGTAGGACCTGTATGATATGCTTCTGAATTTTTTTTTTCTGTGTATGGTTCTTGTAAGCTAAAAGAGATTGCACCCTGGGCTCTGGATGCAGTCCTGGTGAGCTTCCTGCATGTTTTTGCTAGCTCATGAGCCTAGTTGAGAATCTCTGACTTCTATCTATATGCAAATTGCTCTTAGGATTGGTCACCCTAAGGGTAATGGAGGAATCAAGATGTGGATCCCTTGCTCACAAGTACATAGAGGGATCAGCTGTTCCTCAGTGACGAAGCCCAACAAGGCCAAAATGTATGTTTGGAGTTAGCTGTTTCCCTTGTCCCTTGTCTGTTATTTTGATAGGACCTGTATGATATGCTTCAGAATATTTTTTTCTCTGGGTATGACACTTGTCAGCTAAAAAAATATTGCCTCCTGGGAGCTGGATGCAGTCCTAGTGAGCTTCTTATATGGATTTGCTAGCTCATGAGCCTAGTTAAGCATCTCTGACTTCTTCTATCTATATGCAAATTGCTCTTAAGGATGCTCACTCTAAGGATAATGGGGGAATCGAGATGTGGAACCCTTGCTCACAAGTGCTTAGAGGGATCAGCTGCACCTCACCGATGAGACCCAACAAGGCTGAAACGTACATCTGGGGGTTAGCTGTTTCTCTTGTTCAGAGAAGAATTGTCTGATACTTTGTGGCTGAACTGTTGTTTTGGCAGGACCTGTATGATATGCTTCAGAATATTTTTTTGCTGTGTATGGTAATTGTGAGCTAAAAGAGATTACACTTTGGGCACTGGATGCAGTCCTAATGAGCTTCATGCATGTATTTGCTAGCTCATGAGCCTAGTTGAGCATCTCTGGCTTCTTCTATCCATATGCAAATTGCTCTTAGGGTTGGTCACCCTAAGGGTAATGGGGGGATCCAGAAGTGGACCCCTTGCTCACAAGCACTTACAGGGATCAGCTGCACATCACTGGTGAGGTCCAACAAGGCCAAAATGTACATCTGTGGAGTAAGTGGTTTCTCTGGTTCAGAGAATAATTGTCTGGAATTCCTTGGCTGGACTGTCATTTTGGCAGAACCTGTATGGTATGCTTCAGAATATTTTTTATCTTTGTATGACACTAGTCAGCTAAAAAGATTGCACCCTGGATGCAGTCCTAGTGAGCTTTCTACATGTATTTTCTAGCTCATTAGCCTCGTTGAGCACCTCTGTCTTCTTCTATCTATATACAAATTGCTCTTAGGGTTGGTCACCCTAAAGATAATGGGGGAATCCAGACCTGGACCCTTGCTTATAAGTGCTTAGAGGGATCAACTGCACCTCCCTGAAGAGGCCCAACAAGGCTGGAACATATGTCTGAGGTTAGCTGTTTCTCTTATTCAGAGAAGAATTGTCTGACATTTCATGGCTGGACTGTCATTTTGGCAGGACCTGTATGATATGCTTCAGCATATTTTTTTTTTCTGTGTATGGTAGTAATGAGTGAAAAGAGATTGCACCCTGGGCGTTGGATGCAGTCCTAATTAGCTTCCTGCATGTATTTACTAGCTCATGAGCCTAGTTGAGCATCTCTGACTTCTTCTATCCATATGCAAATTGCTCTTAGGGTTGGTCACCCTACGGGTAATGGGGGGATCCAGAAGAGCTCACAAGGGGTTAGCGGGATCAGCTGCATCATTGGTGGGGCCCAACAAGGCCAAAATGTTTGTCTGTGAAGTAAGTGTTTTCCCTTGTTCAAAGAATAATTGTCTGGCAATTCTTGGCGGGGCTGTCATTTTGGCCGAACCTGTATGGTATACTTCAGAATATTTTTTTCTCTGTGTATGACACTAGTCAACTAAAAAAGGTTGCACCCTGGGAGCTGGATGCAGTCCTAGTGAGCTTCCTGCATGTATTTTCTAGTTCATTAGCCTTGTTGAGCATTTTCTTCTTTCTATATGCAAATTGCTCTTAGGGTTGGTTACCTTTAGTTCATTAGCCTTGTTGAGCATTTTCTTCTTTCTATATGCAAATTGCTCTTAGGGTTGGTCACCCTAAAGGTAATGGGGGAATCCAGACCTGGACCCTTGCTCACAAGTGCTTAGAGGGATCAGCTGCACCTCCCCGATGAGGCCAAACAAGGCCGAAACATACATCTGGGGTTAGTTGTTTCTACAGGCCTAACTAGAAGCCACTGGGCCCTGGTGCAAGAATTGCCATTGCCATTGCCATTGCCATTGCCATTGCCATTGCCATAGGCCCCCCCGACCACATTGGCCACCTCCACATTGCCCCTTCCACAATGCCTCCTTTATCTCCACATTGCCCCTTCCACAATATCCCCTTCATTTCCACAATGCCCCCATCTCCACATTGCCCCTTCATCTCCACATTGCCCCTTCCACAATGCCCCCATCTCCAATTCATCTCCACATTTCCCCTTCCACAATGCCCCCATCTTCACATTTCCCCTTCATCTCTACATTGCCCCTTCCGCAATACCCCTGGTCCTACCTCCAGTCCCTGGTGGTCTAGCGGCGTGACTTCACAGATCTGTGCCTCCTTCGGCACAGATCTCTACAACTGAAGCTCCCGTGCACTGCTCTAGTAATGCAGAGGCTGGGAGATGATGTTATCTCCCAGCGCTCTGTATTACTAGAGCGGCGCGCCGAGTGGGAGATCAGCTAAGCGACTGCTGCGGGCGGGGGGGGTTGCAGGGGGCGGCCAGGCCCCTGGAGTGATGGGTCCGGTCGCAGGTGTGACCTCTGCGACCCCTATTGTTATGCCACTGGTTGTTTCTCTTGTTCAGAGAAGAATTATCTGACATTTCGTGGCTGGACTGTCATTTTGGCAGGACCTGTATGATATGCTTCAGAATATTTTTTTCTCCGTGTATAGCAGTAGTGAGTGAAAAAAGATTGCACCCTGGGTGTTGGATGCAGTCCTAGTGAGCTTTCTGCATGTTTTTCCCTAGTTCATGAGCCTAGTTGAGCATCTCTTGTGTCTTCTATCTATATGCAAACTGCTCTTAGGGTTGGTCACCCTAAGGGCAATGGGGGAATCAAGACGTGGACCCCTTGCTCACAAGTGCATTTGAGGGATCAGCTGCTACTCACAGATGAGGCCCAACAAGGCCGAAATGTATGTCTAGGATTAGCTGTTTTCCTTGTTTAGAGCAGAACTGTCTGGCATTTTGGCAAAACTTGTATAATATGCTTCAGAATATTTTTTCTTTGTGTATGGCACTTGTTAGCTGAAAGAGATTGTAACCCGGGCGCTGGATTCAGTCCTAGTGAGCTTCCTACATGTATTTGCTAGCTCATGAGCCTAGTTGAGCATCTCTGACTTCTTCTATCTATATGCAAATTGATCTTAGGGTTGGTCACCCTAAGGGTAAATGGGGGAATCCAGACATGGACCCCTTGCTCACAAGTGCTTAGAAGGATCAGCTACCTCACCAACGAGGCTCAACAAGGCTGAAATTTATGTTCAGGGTTAGCTGTTTCTCTTGTTCAGAGAAGAATTGTCTGATGTTTTGTGGCTGAACTGTTATTTTGGCAGGACCTGTATGATGCAGGGATCAGCTGCACTTCACCGGCGAGGCCCATCAAGGCCAAAATGTATGTCTGAGGAGTAAGTGGTTTCCTTTTTTCAGAGACTAGTTATCATTTTGGTAGGACCTGTATGATGTGTTTCAGAATATTTTTCTCTGTGTATGACCCTTGTCAGCTAAAAAAGATTGCACTCTGAGCGTTGGATGCAGTCTTAGTGAGCTTCCTACATGTATTCGCTAGCTCATGAGCCTAGTTGAGCATCTC
This sequence comes from Rhinophrynus dorsalis, assembly GCA_037306005.1. Lineage (NCBI taxonomy): Eukaryota > Metazoa > Chordata > Amphibia > Anura > Rhinophrynidae > Rhinophrynus > Rhinophrynus dorsalis. The sequence goes on from CM074718.1 coordinate 263,043,986, forward strand.
TGACATCTTCTATCTGTATGCAAATTGCTCTTGGGGTTGGTCACCCTAAAGTTAATCGGGAATCCAGACGTGGACCCCTTGCTCTCAAGTGCTTAGAGGGATCAGCTGCACTTCATTGTTGAGGCCTAACAAAGCTATAACGTATGTCTAGGGTTAGCTGTTTTCCTCGTTCAGAGAAAAATTGTCATTTTAGCAGGACCTGTATGATATGCTTCAGAATATTTATTCTATGTGTATGGCACTTGTGAGTTAAAAGAGAATGCACCCTGAGTGCTGGATGCAGTCCTAATGAGCTTCTTGCATTTATTTGCTAGCTCATGAGCTTAGTTGAGCATATCTGATTTCTTCTATCTATATGCAAATTGCTTTTAGGGTTGATTACCCAAAGGGTAAGGGTGTTTCCAGATGTGACCCCTTGCTCACAAATGCTTAGAGGGATCAGCTGCACCTCAACAATGAAACTCTACAAGGCCAAAACGTACATATGGGGTTAGCTGTTTCTTTTGTTCAGAGAATTGTCTGGAATTTCCTGTTTGTACTGTCATCTTGGCCAGACCTGTATGATATGCTTCAGGATGTTTTTTCTCTGTGTATGGCACTTGTGAGCTAAAAGAGATTACACCCTGGGTGCTGGATGCAGTCCTAGTGAGCTTTCTGCATGTATTTGCTAGCTCATGAGCCTAGCTGAGCATCTCTGACTTTTTCTATCTATATGCATATTGCTCTTAGGGTTGAGCACCCTAAGGGTTATGGGGAAATCCAGACGTGGACCCCTTGCTCACAAATGCTTATAGGGATCAGCTGCATCTCACCAACGAGGCCCAACAAGACTGAAGCGTACATCTGGGGTTAGCTGTTTCTTTTGTTCAGAGAAGAATTCTCTGGCATTTCCCAAATGGATTGTCATTTTGGCAGGACCTTTTTGATATGCTTCAGAATTTTTTTTCTCTGTGTATGACACTTGTGTGCTAAAAGAGATTGCACCCGGGGTGCTGAATGCAGTCCTAGTGAGCTTCCTGCATGTATTTGCTAGCTCAGGAGCCTAGTTGAGCATCTCTGACCTCTTCTATTTAAATGCAAATTGTTCTTAGGGTTGGTCATCCTAATGGTTTTGGGGGAATCCAGATGTGGTCCCCTTACTCACAAGTGCTTAGAGGGATCAGCTGCACCTCACTGACGAGGCCCAATAAGATTGTAACGTATGTCTGGGGTTAGCTGTTTCCCTTGTTCAGAGAAGAATTGTCTGGCATTTTGTGGCAGGACCTGTATGGTATGCTTCAGTATATTTTTTCTCTGTCTATGGCAGTTGTGAGCTAAAAGACATTGCACTTTGGGTGCTGGATGCAGTCCTAGTTAGCTTTCTCCATGTATTTCCTCGCTCATGAGCCTAGTTGAGCATCTCTGACTTCTTCTATCTATATGCAAATTGCTCTTAGGGATGGTGACCCTAAGGGTAATGGGCCCCCTTACTCATAAGTGCTTAGTGGGATCAGCTGCACCTCACCAACAAGGCACAACAAGGCTGAAACGTATGTCTGGGGTTAGCTGTTTCTTTTGTTCACAGAAGAATTGTCTGGCGTTTCATGGCTGGACTGTCGCTGTGATGGGACCTGTATGATATGCTTTGGAATTTTTATATGGTACTTGTGAGCTAAAAGAGATTGCATCTTGGGTGCTGGATGCGGTCCTAGTGAGCATCATGCATGTATTTTCTAGCTCATGAGCCTAGTTGAGCATCTCTGATTTCTTCTATGTATATGAAAATTGCTCTTAGGGTTGGTCACCTTAAGGGTAATGTGGGAATCCAGATGTGGACCCCTTGCTCATAAGTGCTTAGAGGGATCAGCTGCACCTCACTGATGAGGTCCAACAAGGCCAAAGTGTACGTCTGGGGTTAGCTGTTTCCCTTGTTCAGGGAAGAATTGTCTGTTTTTTTTGTGGCTGGATTGTCATTTTTGCAGGACCTGTATGATATGCTTCAGAATATTTTTTCTCAGTGTATGGCACTTGTGAGTTAAAAGAGATTGCACTCTGGGCACTGGATGCAGTTCTAGTGAGCTTCCTGCAAATATTTGCTAGCTCATGAGCTTAGTTAAGCATCTCTGACTTCTTTTATCTATTTGCAAATTGCTTTTAGGGTTAGTCACCCTAAGGGTAATGGGGGAATCCAGACGTGGACCCCTTGCTCACAAGTATTTAGAGGGATTAGTACATTTCACTGATGAGGCCCAACAAGGCTGAAACATGCATCTGGGGTTAGCTGTTTCTCTTGTTCAGAGCAGAATTGTCTGGCATTTTGTGACTGGACTGTCATTTTGGCAGGCCCTGTATGGTATTCTTCAGAATATATTTTTTTCTGTCTATGGCATTTGTGAGCTAAAAGAGATTGCATCCTGGATGCAGTCCTAGTGAGCTTCCTGCATGTGTTTGAGCCTAGCTGAGCATCTCTGACTTCTTCTCTTTATATGGCACAAGCCCTGAGGAAACATTGATTTGTAGGACTTCTCACTTTGAAGCAAAGTAGAAACAAGCCCCCACAATTTTTTTATTTTTTGTAGGCCTTTGTAAGCCTCTGCTTTTTTTTTAAAGAACAGAGAAAAAAAATGTCCTATTGGCCTAGTGCCAGCAGGTTGTGTTGGACAGTGGCCACTGGCCATTGTCAAATGCAATGATGTAATTGAGAAATTTGTGACTGCTGTTTTTGCTGCTGCTGAGTTGTTTAAACAGCAGGATTATTAGGCAGCTCAAAGGGAATGTGATCAACAACAGGAGTAACATGAATGATGATGAAGGTCCCCCTTGCGACGACTAGCTCCAGTGATGCGCTTGAGCAGTAGCAGCACCATAACTAGCCCCCACCACTTCAGGTATATGTGGAGGAAAGAAGAAGTTGGCCAATAATGCTTCTCCAACTGCCCCTTCTCCAAAATCGATGGTGTGTTGTTCCTAGAATAGACATTTTTCTCTTGAGAGCAGAACTGTGCCTCTCACATTAGCAACTGCAATGTGAATAGTGTGTGTGGTAAATAAGGGAAGGACTGGAATAATGGGCACATCCGCACTCACATCAAACCCCTTACACAACTCTATCCAAATATAATGACACTTAGGGTGCCAATGTGAAATCCCCCTACTAGAAACCAAGTACTGGTGTTGTCACTATGCCCCTTGTCCACTCCCCGCTAAGGACACATGACAACTTGCAGACATTTTAATAGTAATGATGAACTCTTCCTGCCACCAGCTTAGCATATTCTGCAGGATGGAATCTCCTCAGATGACGCTTTATGCCCTGGTTGAGATTCCCCTCCACCACACTGCCATGTGTCGTCAGTGTACCACATTATGTGCAATGGGTGGACATGAACTGCCACATCCTGACACCCTAAAGCAAGAAGGTGATGGCGAGCCAGATGTTATGCTCAACATTGAACTTTCAGCCTCTGATTGGGTTTTTTTATTCCTTTTCCTCTTTGATCACCACCTCGCTTCTTGTTGCCTTTGGGGAGGGTCAGGGGGTACAGCAACAGCAGTGCCCAATTTATGCAGTGGGTGTATGGCTTTAACACGTTTCACATAAATGTCATGGTGTCTGTGTTTCATGTGTGATATCAGAGTGGTTGTGCCAAGGTGTGTTCCCTCCTTTCCTCTCCTCACTGACTTGTCACAAATTGTGCACAGTGCCATTGGTGATGACTGCACTGTGCCTGCCCCAAGAGAAAAATAGTCCCACACCCAGGACTTCAGGGGGTAGGGATAGGGAAAAGGTGGAGAAGAATGGCCTCTTTATTCTTCTCCTCCACATTCCCCTTCACTGGCTGGGACAGAGGATGATGTTGCTGCTGTTGCTGCAACTGCCTCAGAATCAGCACTGCAACTAGACCAGGAGCAGTGCTGCTGCTGGCAAGAGGAACCTGTCTTAGTCCTGTATCACTTGTTGGCCCCATTCCTGCTGTGTCCACGGTGGTCTGTGGCACACTAGCCTGCTCCTCAGCATCCTGCTGCCCTTGCAACTCAGCAACAGCAGGAGTTAAAGCAATTGCAAACTCCGCAAACTCTGAAACCTCACTGGTGTTCCTCATCCCTGTCTCCCATTCCTTCTCAGTTTCCACTAAAAAGGCCATTAATGCCTCTTCCACCCCAGCTTCTCCACCATCATCATCACCACCACCACCACTAGTCTCTACGTGATGCTGCTGCTCTATTACAGACATCTCACTGCTGGTTGGAGAAGGTGACAAGCAATGTGACAGAGGATCCCCTAATGTCACACTTGACATTTCTTTTTGGCCTGAAGAACGCAGACTGGCAGCACTAGCAGCAGGCACAGGCAGCTGATCTATGCTCTTGGTAATGGTGGTATTGTTGCTGCTAGGCAACAATTCTGCCTTCTTCATGATCATGTTCCAACTGGACAATGCCCTGGGAATAAGGGGACTCCCAGGGTCAGGGGAATGGTGTGGGTTCCCTTGACCGCTAGTCTGGATGCTCTGCCCGTACCACTCCCCTAAGGCTAGTCCCACCAGCTGATTCACCATCACTGTTACTAATAATAACACCAACCACATCAATTTCAGTCCCTGAGTCTTCCTCCTCACATACAATATTAATATGATGATCACCCACCTCCTTCATTCCTAACACTCTGTACAAGCTGCTTCACCTTATTAGTAGTAGTAATAGTGAAGAGACTGCTTGGGGATGGCAAGTGTGACTTAAGGTCCCCTGCTGTAGCACTTGGCACCATGTCCTCCTCCTCCTCCTCCTGGGAATTACAAGACATATTGGTAGCAGGTTCAGTACTGGCAGTAGGCACAGCACTGGTGGCAGCAGGGGCAGCACGTGTCGCAGTAGGAGCAGCACTAGCAGCAAGCACAGGCAGCTGACCTGTCCTCCTCAAACTACTCCCCTTTTCTTCCTCCCTTGAGATAAATTTCCCCAAGATCCCTAGGGATGATATTGACAGCACAGGGTCTGGGGAACCAGGCCACCCAGACCCAAAGCTTGTTAATAAAAGGGTGAAAACTTTCTAGCCATTGAAAAAATAGCGAAGAATTTTTGCCAATGGGTGAAAACGGCAAAGACTATAATCGCTGTATTTAAAGTGGATTTTCAATTGAAAAACTGGAGAACCACATGGTTTTTCTGGATTTTTTCATGGGAACACAATGGGACCTTTCACCCACCCAGCGTAGCAACAGCATCCTCTGCCCCAGCCAATGAAGGAGAATGTGAAGGAGAAGAAGAAAGAGGCCATTCTTCTCCACCTTTCCACTCCCCCATGAGTCATGAGTGTGGGACTATTTTTCTTTTGGGGCAGGCACAGTTCAGTCATCAGCGACAGCACTGTCACAATTTGCATAGTGGGTGAAAAGGTTAAAGGAGGAAATGCTCCTCGGCACAACCTCCCTGATAACACACATGAAACAGACATAATGACATTTATGTAAAACATGTTAAAGCCAAACGCCCACCACAGAAATCTCCAGGCTAACTACATCTTCTACCAATCCACCTTGTTCACTGTTACCTCCCTAACCAAGTGATAACCATTCTGTAGATGTCAGGATGTGGCAGTTCATATCCACCCATTGCACACAGTATGTTGCACTGACCACACATGGGAGTGTGGTGGAGGAGAAGCTCAGCCAGGGCATAAAGTAGCATCTGAGGATATTCCATCACATAGAATATGCTAAGTTGGTGGTAGGGAGGGCTCATCATTACTATTAAACTGTCTGCAAGTTGTCATGTGTCCTTAGAGGGGAGTGGAAAAGAGGCATAGTGACAGCAGTAGTACTTAGTTTCTGGTGGGGAGGATTTGACATTGGGAACCCTAGGTGTCACAGTGTTTGGATAGAGTTGTGCCAGGTGTTTGATGTGAGTGTAGATGTGCCCATTGTTCCCAGTCCTTCCCTTATTTACCACAAACACTGTTGTGCACATTGCAGTTTGATAATAAGCGACACAGTTCCTTCTTTTAAGGTAAAAAAATATATTCTAGTAACAACACACCCATGATTTTTGAGGAGGGGCAAGTCCAGCCCTTTGTTACTAAATAGAATATTGCAGCAAAAAGTATTGGGAGGATTTTTGATAAACATTGGGGGTTATTAAATGTGACCCCATTTTGGGTAATATGATTTCTAAAAAATCTAAAATTGTTTTTAGGAAGGGAAGAAACCTGAAAAATATTTTAGCACCCAGTTTAATAAGGAATAATAATAAGTGGAATAAAGAAAGATTAGGGGAAACTAGTAGAAGTAAGGGAGGAAGTTTTAAATGCCTTCACAACCGTTGTTTAACTTTTAAGTTTTTAGATCAAATTAGTGATTTTAAATCTAATAAAGATCAAAAAAGATATGAAATTAAAAGTCAAATAACTTGTTGTTCTACCTACGTTATATATGTTTTAAGCTGCAAATGTGGCAAACAATATGTAGGTAGGACGACAAGATGTCTAAAGGAGTGTTTCAGAGAACATAAGACACATATAATTAATAAATCTGAGAAACATGCAGTAGACATTTTATTAAATGTCAAGGAGGTAAAATCACTGATTTAAGGATTACAGAGATTGAACAGATCCCTGTGAGTGTACGTGGGGGTGATAGGTTTAGAAAAGTATGCCAGAGGGAATCTTACTGGATTCATACTTTGCAGACCATGAAACCTGATGGTATAAATTAAGATATTGATATGCATTGTTTCTAAGTTATATTGTTACTTAAGATTATTTATTATCTCATTTATGTAGATCTTTATGTATTTTATATATAATTATTATATATATTTTTTATATATTTTTTTATTATATAGATATAACCCTAATGGAACTTCTTTATGTATACCGTCATTTGGTGTCGTGGTCTTGCAGGTTGGTAAATTTCAGTGTTTAATGTAATGTATTTTTATTCTACAATTATGGTATTTAATTATTATTTTATATGTTTTTTAATTATGAATTATTCTGTGTTTATATAATTATGTTATTAATTAAGGTATAAATAGTAAGAGATCTGTTTGGGTCAAAGTCTCTTGAGAAAGTGTGTTAACACACGAAACATACCTAGAGAGAAAAGAGTAGCAGAAATGTATGATCAATTGGACTGAACCGGAGCGATCCTTGTTCCTATTGAGTTAGTGCCGGACACGTGATCTACCATGCATCCGTGAGTGTGACGTCACCAGAGAGAGCTGAAGGTAGAGAGGACGTGGAGGATGCTAAGAAGGAACGGAGGACATTTTGGACCGTGGTTGTCCTTGGACCTATCTATTGTTACTCTTTGATAAGCACTATTTATTTAACTATCATGTGAACAGTTTTTTTAATTCAATTTTTATATGTCCCCAATAAAGTGTTGGATACTGCACTTAGAGGGTTCCCTTCTCTATGCTCTCCTTTCCATTTTTCTGTGTTAGAGTTAAGATACCTCTTACAGTTGCACTGTAGGACTGGCTAGAATGGGTACAAATTTTGTGGGCATCTCAAGTAGGGTTTTGTATTCTGCCAGGATTCTAGTAACAACTAAATTTAGGACATGAGCAAAGCAGGGTACAAGAGCCAAATCACCTATGTTCTCAAGGCATCTGTTATTTTGGAGCCATAATCAGCAGACACAAAACAAGTTCTTGAGGAGCAGGGCAAAAGCCATTCCTCTATCACCTTCTCTGGTGGCAGCGGTGCTTGGTTTCTTGAGGAATGTTTTCCTTAGCCAGCTAGCATCGGGGTGTTTGGATGCAATTGAGTCTGTTGCTGCTTACTGTGAGAGAAGATGTTTCAAAAGATATGTAAAGTTATGTTTTCAGGAAGAAAAAATCCCAGTGCTACTGATGAACTTAATGAGACTGGTGACTACAGAAAGACCTAGGAATCTATGTAAACTACAAACCTGGAAACAGTGACCAGTGTCAAACATCAGTAGCAAAAGCAGGCAAAGTTGGTGAGACCTCGTCTTGAATAGGCAGTGCAGTTTTGGGCACCATTTTTGAAACAGGATGTTCTAGAACTGGAAAGAGTACAGAGAATAGCAATAACATTAATTAAGGGAACAGCTAGACAAAATCAGTTTATTTACTCTAGAGAAAAGAAGACTCACAAAAAATTGTGACACTATATAAGTATATACAAGGTCAATACAGGGATCTCTCTGTTGAGCTTTTCATGCCAAGCCCTGATCAAATAACTAACGGCTACCCCTTAAGGAGGAAAGGCGTTTTCAACTTCAGCATAAAAAGGGCTATTTTAGAGTAAGGTCTGTTAAATAGTGGAATTCTTTATCCAAATATGTGGTAATGAAAGATATAATAGATACATTTATGAGAAGGTTAGATGCATTTCTTTCAAGAGGGAACTTGTAAGCTTATATGTATTAGTAGTAGTTCTGGTTCATTTTGGTGGTAGGAAGGCTTATATAATTCTCGTATTCTCGTATGAACTTGATGGGCTTGTGTATTTTTTTCAACCTAATTTACTATGTTACTATATTAATACATATATGGCATTGTGGGACTGTCTACCAAAACTCTGCATGCACAAGGTGGCACGCTGACATTCTGGGCTATCCTGCTGCTGTCATTTAATCATACTGCCAGAACCAGAGGCAAAATGAATGGCTGTCACCTAATGTTGCAAGCCCACCTGCAGGAGGGAAACCCAGTGAGAGGTGACAATCATATAGTCTGTCTTCCCACTTGTTCACATATCTGTATGAGATTTGCAGTCCTTTGCTCATCACAATAACCACTTACTTATATAATTCCAGCACAGCTGTACTAGAAAAATAACTACAGGTTTTGATATGCCAGCAAGGAGCTACACATAACAACTGTTCTCTAAAATCTTGGTTTTCATAAAAAAAATAAGGCAGCATGTCAACTGCCAACATCTTGGCAACTTTGCCATTTCACAGAAGTACTTTAGGATTATTACCAAGAATTTGGTAAGTGTGGGTTGGCAGTTCATGGCAGAAGAACAGTGTAACTTTATTACTTTAACAACAGGACTAGAGGAAGTGATGGAGGTGGTGGCAGCATGTGTGAGCAGTTTATGACTCTTATAATCTCCTACAGCAAACGCATAGTCCCCTATAGCAGGAACCATAGGTGTTATTTTGAATGAACAAACTCTTGGCACACTCTCTGACACATCGACATTATTACTTCTATTATATGAAATGTTAGTGTGCTTCTGCTGATGATAGTTGTGGCACCTGTGTCATGCTTGATGGCGTGTCTCCCAGTCAGAACTGTGGTTGTGTTTCACGTGAAGAGATGCCTAGGTGAGCCTGCTTTCCCCCTGCTCACATGCCTTTTACACAGACAACAATTAGCAACATGTTTAGCTTTTGGATTACGAGAAGTATCTCCACACTGTGGACTTCATAGACTTAAGGGATTCTGAGAGGCTACTGCTACTACTACTGGGGCTAGATGTGTCTGCAATTATACTGCTACTAGGTGTCAAAGTTGCTGCACCAACAGCTGCAAAGGCACTCATCTTAGGGATAATTGTGGATGTTGATAACCTGTCTTACTGCTGGTTAGTGGTTACTCAACTTTAGTGTCATCTTACTTGTCCAGGGTCACACTTTACAATTGTTTTCTCAAACAGTTTATAAACAGACACAGCCCTCCTTTTCAGTGATGGAAGACTGATCCTTTGCATTTCAGCTAATTTTATGGCCATGTCATCATCTCTCTCACTATCAACGTCATCTGTATCTGAAGACAAGGAAGATGCTGGAGGGATATATTATAGATCTACATCACCATCAGTAATTAGGTCATCCTCAACATCACCATCCACTACTTTTATATTCCTCTAGGCTTTTAGAGGTCTCTACAATTTATTTTTACTTTCCCCTTAGAGGGATTTTCACAATGTTTGGTACATTCAGGACAGACGTTGTGCTTGTATGTCTCCTTTCAGACGCAGCAGTTGGTTGAACTGTTACCTTCTTCCACTATGCTTTCAACACTAGAACAAAATTCTTTGTTATTTTCAGGTTTTTAGATGGTTTAATAGTATTGGTGTTGGTGGTAGTGCAATGAACTAGGTGTGAAAAATCAGAAAGTCTATACTTTTAGCGATAAATTTCCCACTCAGTGGGAAGTGCCATTTTCCACCTGTTTCGATTTTTGAGGCAAAAGTTTCATTGTTTTGCTTTATGTAGGTTCTAATAGAACAGACAATATTGGCTGCATCAAAGATACTTTTTGGTTGTAAAGTTTGTGAGCTAGTGTCAGTATGTTTGTTTCTGATGTAGTCAGTGGTTTTTAGTTTATGTTGAAATCCCTGGATATCAATATGGATCAAAAAAGAATTATGCTTAAAAATAGAAGCAAATGATAAACCTTTGTTGAGAACAGAGATTTCAACAATACTCAAGACTATAGAACTGATATTGTGAATTACGTTTTGGTAAAAGGTGGGAGTTTTATATTTGTGTTCCTTTTTTCTTTTAACCCTACTCCCCCTGCCTTGTGTGAGGCCTCTGGTGTCCTTTGAGGTATGGGATCCTGTTTGTACCACTGAAAAAATTCTTAGTACCTCTACAAGAGCCTTGTGTTTCTGTACTAGTCCCAGGGCCTTAGGAGTCTCAGCATGATGACTTTTCAGATGCATCTGGCAGGTTTTTATGGGGCTGTTTTTGTCAACTTACCCTAAATGGTTGGTCAGTCTCTCATAGAAGTCAATGATAGACTCTTTTCTCTTTGTAGTCCTTCCTGACATTCTGAATTTTTTTATTTTTGAAGTGCAGGAGCTCTTGTTATATTTATTGAATGATAGTTCTATTTTATTAAGCCAGTCATTGCTGCTGTCTCTAATAAAGGTTTCTTATAGGTATTTTCAAAGGTTTTAATGTTCTGTCTTACTTCATTGAGGGTTGTACCTACTTCCGTCACCACAAGATCCATCAAATCAAAAGAACACTTACTGTATATGCTACACTATTCTAAATCCTCTTGTATCTGATGGTCCAAGGTAGTCAGAGAGTTAAAACTTATGCAGATACAGCTCAGTCTCCCTCTATTTTAATTTAAGCAATTCAAATGACATTTTAAGGGGTACTTTTGTCTCCATCTGTTCCCCATGGGATTATTAATTTAAGTTATTTTGGATTTATATTGTAGAAAAAAAGCTATGTTGTTCACTGCTGGCTACATCTTGCAAGTCAACCATTCCTTCAAATTATAGATCAATACAGAAAGAAGAAATCAGAAAGGTAAATAATAGTTTTGCGTGTGGGTGCTATCCATGATATATTCCCATAACTATAATAAATGCAGCAAGAAGGGAAGCTCTCTCACTCAAAGGGAAGGTAGTCTTGGTGCTCTCCTCAATTGGAAGACTTCAAAGGCACGCAAGCAGTCACAGGTCTTAATCACTATTTTTTTTTTTATCGGGGATAAAAATTTAGCAGCAGGCACCATGGTAGTCCAGGTTGTAAGTGACCAGCACACATCATACACATCTCAGTAACGAGAGTGCTGATGCTGCTACATTGGAGACCAGGAAGCAGTAGAAAATGCAAACAAAGTCCTGTCTTGCATAAAAAGGGGTATTGAAGAGTCGATAACATTATTTTGCTATTGTACAAATTTTTGGTAAGACATCGCCTCGAATATGTAGTGCAGTTTTGGGTACCAGTTCTAAAAAAGGATATTCTAAAACTGGAGAAAGTACAGTGAAGAGCAACAAAATTAATTAAGGGAATGGAGGACTTGCAGTATGAGGAAAGACTAGACAAACTTGGTTTATTCACTTTAGAGAAAAGATGATTAAGAGGAGATCTTTTCACAATGTGCAAGTGTATAAGAGGTCAATACAAGGATCTCTCTGGAGAGCTATTCATTCCAAGACCTGATGAAATAACCAGGGGACACCCCTTTAGATTAGAGGAAATGAGGTTTCAACTTCAGCAGAGGAAAGGGTTTTTTTTACTGTAGTTCTGTTAACTTATGGAATTCCTTGTCCAAGGATGTGGTTAATGGAGATACAATGAATACTTTTAAGAGAAGATTGGATACATTTCTTTCAAAATGGAACATACAGGGTCATACTGTATATTATGAGGGGGTGCTGATAAGTATTACCAAGAACAAATTGAGCTAGGAAGCTGTAAATTTCAGGGCGTACTGGCCAGTTTGCCTATATTCAATGGTGCAAAAATCAATTACCTATGATTTTAACTTATCTTTATTTTTAAGGTCCAATGTGAACATGGCAGCACCTCCAGAAAAGTTCATTGTGAAAGAGCATAGGACCATAATCAAGTTCCTGTTTCTCCAAGGGAAAGGTGCGAAGCAGCTCCATGAAGAAATGTCACAAACTTTGGGTGACAGTTGCCCTTCATATGCAACAGTTAAACGTTGGGTTGTTGAATATCAGCCAAACATATTGCTACATATCTGGGAATATCATATGAGAGAGCTGGTGCCATTATCCACAACAACTTGGAAATGAGAAAGCTTGCAGCAAAGTGGATCCCAAAACTTTTGACAACCGAAAAAAAGAGGAGACGTATGGAGACATCTGTGGCTGTTTTGGAACATTTTGCAAGAAATGAGTCAGATTTCCCGGACAAACTGGTAACTGGTGATGAGACATGGATCTACTATTATGATCCTGAGACAAAGGAACAGTCTAAGGACAGGAGGCACAGTGGTTCCTCCATGCCAAACAAGTTCAGTGTGCAAAGGTCAGTACAGTAGCAAATGGCAACAGTTTTTTGGGATAAGAAGGGAGTTCTGCTGGTGGACTACCTTGAAAAGGGTTCAACCATCAATGCAACATATTACTGTGCTTTATTGATGAATTTGAGGCAAAACATCAAGGAAATTGTAGAGAAAAGCTCTCCAAAGTTGTCATCCTGTTGCATGACAAAGCCTCATCACACACTGCAGGTGATACAATGGCAAAACTGACCTCCTATCACGGTTCCCGTGATCTTTGCTGTCACTCTTTGCTGTGGTGCGCTCCCATTGGCTGAGCTTGTTTGGCCCACCCAGTATGGCCTTTTTATACCGGGCCTTTGGCACCTGTCAGGTGCCCTTTCGTGGTGTTCCTGTACCAGTGTTGCTGTGTAGCTGTTTTCCTGCGTTCCTGTGTACCAACTTGGCCCGTCTGACTACTCTCCTTGGTTCCTGCTCCGTGATTCGACCCAGCCTGGCTGACGTTCCTGCTCCGTGATCTGACCTGGCTAGTCTGACGATCCTGCTCCGTGATTTGACCCGGCCTGGCTGACGTTCCTGCTCCGTGACCTGACCCGGCTACGTTGACGACCCTGCCTGTGTTCCTGCTGAGATCCTGATCCTGTGTCGCTTGGGCGACATTCTGACTTCCATTGTGCTGATTGCAGGGCTGACAGAGTTGTTGCCTCCGATTCACTGGGCCTTCCCGTTTACTCTTGTTGAGCACTGTTGCCTCCATTACACTGAGCCTCCGTTAACACTTGCAGAGCACAGTGGTCCCAGTTTCAGTGAGCCTTCCGTTTGCACTTGCAGAGCACTGTTGCCTCCATTCACTGAGCCTCCGTTAACACTTGCAGAGCATTGTTACCTCAGTTACATTGAGCCTTCCGTTCACACTTGCAGAGCACCGTTGCCTCCGTTAACCCTGAGCCTTCTGCTTACACTTGCAGAGCATTGTTGTCTCCGTTACAAAGAGCCTCCCGTTAACACTTGCAGAGCATGGTGGCCTCCGATTAACATTGCGCATCCAGTAACACTTGCTGTGAGCAGTGGTCTCGTTACCGCACCTGTTGGGTGCTATTGGCTCCATACACCTCAGCTCTTGCAGTGTAGTTGGTCTCCGTTACAGCACCGGTTGGGTGCTATTGGCTCTATACACCTCAGCTCTTGCAGTGTAGTTGGTTACCGTTACAGCACCAGGTGGGTGCTATTGGCTCTATACACCTCAGCTCTTACAGTGTAGTTGGTCTCCGTTACAGTACCGGTTGGGTGCGATTGGCTCTTAACATCTCAGCTCTTGCAGTGCACTTGGTCTCCATTAACGCACCGATTGGGTGCTAGTGGCTCCAAGCTCCCAAGCTCTTGCAGTACAAATATCTATGCTTACAGCACCGGGTGGGTGCTCACAGCTCAACGTGTGCTAGCTCTTGCAGAGTATTTTGGCCTCAGTTCCCTGCTCAGCATAAGCAGTAGTCTCAGTCCTGCTCAATTTACTGGTGCTCTCACATCTAGCACCACAATATCGCTCCTTTACCATCTTATGGGCACTGTCAAACACACCACAACAGAGACTGATTGCTTCTATGAACTTTAACCCTTGTGTACCCTGTATGCTAGCTTATGCCTGTCCTGTGACAGTATATATTATTTTCCCTGTATACTGGGCCTGAGAGGGCATCTGTACTTCCTTGTCTATTTCCAGTCATTCTGTACTGCCTATAGAGGGCAGCATTTCTTGTCTTTTAATAAAACTGTGTTTTATTCTAACCTACTGGTCTGAGTGTCTCACAAAACCGTTACACCTCCTTAGGCTTTCAAGTGATGCCCCATCCACCCCATTCGCCCGACCTGGCTCCTTCTGACTATCATCTGTTCCCCAATCTCAAAAAACACCTAAAGGGACAACAATTTGGGAGTGTTCCGGAGGCAACTAATGCTGCAAATGAGTGGTTACACCAGCAGTCGGAAGAGTTTTATTTCAGGGAGTTAAGAAGCTGCAAGACAGATGTCGAAAGTGCATTGACTTCCTGGGGGAATATGTAGAATAGTATGGCAGTTACAGCTTTGTAGCTCAATTTTTTTCTGGGTAAAGCTCAATACTTATCAGCACCCCCTTGTAGTAGGCAAAACAGGTAGGTCTGATAAAGACTAACTTATTTGTTGAAAAGCTATATAATCCCGATGTCTCTGGGTTACGAGGCAAAGGTTGAACTTGATGGACTTGTGTCTTTTTTTAACCTAATTTACCATGTGACTATGTTACTATGTTATCCATGTCTCATCGCTGACTGCATCCACATTAGGACTGCTATTGGGCACATCTCACAGTGTTCAACAGAAGAGTGGATACAATTTGTGGGTGGACTTTCAAGTAGGCAGGACCAGTATGATATTCTTCACTTTTTTTCTTCTCTGTATATGACACTTGTGAGCTAAAAGAGATTGTACCCTGGATAGGATACCAGTCCTGCCTAGTTCAGTATCTCTGACCAGCACTTTGAATATGTCAATTACCTTTGTAACTGGTCACCTTAAAGCTAATAGTGTAATCCAAACATGGATACTTTGTTCATGAGTATCTAGGGCAGTGTTTCTCAACTCCTGTCCTCAGGACCCACTAACAGGCCAGGATTTGATGATTTCCTCGTTAGAGCACAGGTGAGTTAATCAACGTGATCTAGAGAGAGATTATCTGTACCTCTTATGAAGCCTCAGAAGGCAAGACCTGCCTAGTTGGGCATCTGTGACTGATACTGTGACTGCACCTACAGCAATCTTTCTGTTTTTGTACACTTTTTTAAAAATGGGACATAGCTGCATGAAAATATTTAACTTGGGTTAATCAGAGAACTTTGGGGGAAAAACAAAAGAAACTCACAGAGTTAAAACACCATATCTATCTATCTGTCTATCTATCTATCTATCTATCTATCTATCTATCTATCTATCTACCTATCTATCTATCTACAAAAATAACCAAAGTGAATAAACTATGAAGTGCAGCAGGGGACACTCCAAAGACCACAATACAGTAGGCAATCCTGTTCTGCTTCATACACAGAGGGATTAACCCGTCTCCATTCGGGTGCAGCATCAATGTCAATGCAGTTGGAAAATGCACAGTCTTCAAAATGTGCTTAAAAGAGATTTTATTAAAATTAAATTATAAAACATTAAAATAAACTCTAAGGCTTAATGCTTACACGTTTTGCGGCTGCATGCCGTAACTCCTCCTGGAGGATACTTTACCCTATGGTTCCTTTGTTCAGCAATGGAAGAAATAGAGATAATTATAAACACTTTATTTTTATTTATTAGTTATATAAATGTTTAAACCTTGCAATCCCACTTAAGAGGAAAGGGATCATCTTCAGGGGTTGATGTTGTTTTTTAATGCATACAAGCAGGAACTCTAGGTGGATTTCTTCTCAACTGGGAATTATCCATGCACTCATCACTATACAATACATAAATGGCACATAGAGCAAACCATTTAAAAGGCTGTTAGGAAAATTATTCTGGTTACATTTTAAGAGATTGCATTGTTTTAAAATGTTGTTAATTTCTTCCTTTGGTGACAAAAGCTTTTTGTTCCTTAAATGTTAAAGTTCCCAGAGTTGCAATGACATTTGAAATGTTAATGATTTATATGATTCCTGCTTTGAATTTATGGTAAGTGTCTTTGGAAATGTTACTATATTTTATACAAGTATAAATACATTTATTTATCCTATATAATAATTCACTAGGATGTTTGTCAGAAGCCGTCATGCTCAGTAGAGACTGCTCAAATGCTCAGAATGATGGGAGCATTCTGTGCGTTCGGGCAGTCTCTACAGCGCATCGCGTGAGTGACCGCAGACACAGAGCAGGGCCGGCCTTTAAACCCTTTGAGTGTTGGAGGGGTATCCAGCACTCAAAGGGTTAACATCTCCCAGACCTTAGCCCGTGTACACGGGCTTTTACACTAGTCTTATATAAAACATGTTTTCTTATGATTTGATATTCTGTTAAAGCAAGGCCATACATACAGCACACTAAACGGTGAAACATACTTGTATTAAAATAATAATTAAAACAAAAATACCAAAGGCTATAAAAGTGTTATTTGTTGTCATCATAGGAATTGATAGATATTTAGGATGTTTATCCACTGAATGTTAACCCCTTAAGGACCCATGACGGTCCTGCACCGTCATGGGTTGTTATACCCTTAACGACCCATGACGGTGCAGGACCGTCATGGCTTAAATGATAGCAGCGTGCTTCCATGCACGCTGCTATCATTATTTCTAGGCTGAGACTGTGCGCTCCAAGACTGGGGCGTTCAGTCTCAGCCGTTCCTGCTTGTGCCAGTTCATGTGATCACCGTAGTAGTGATCACATGTACCAGCATAGTGACAGACAGAGGCAGCATGCAAAGCATGCTGTCTGTGCCTGTCTCGTCTGCCTCTGCCTCCCTTGCTATCAAAGTAAGGGAGACAGAAGTAGACGGGAGACACCTAGTGGTTAAAAAAAATACAGCAGCTGGAGGTATTAACCCCTTCACTGCTGGTGCAGGAGGCTGGCTAAATGCAGGTCAATTTTTGACCTGCAATTATACACTTTAAAAAATATATATATATATATTTAAAAAAAATATATATAATTAAACAATATTGCAAGTGCGATTGTTGTGGAGACATGTAATACACTTATATACACCACCAAATGCAGGGGACAAAAAAAGTGTCAAAATAGGGTGGGAAAAAGGGACATGGGGATTTTCACCCAGGGGGGACAGTGACCACTTTAAACTGCGCATTTTGTAGGTATGACTGACCAGTCATACGTTTCATGCAGTCTCCAGAAAAATGTAACCCTTTGTGGTGAATTGATCCCAAGAGAAAAATAAAAAATGGTTTTTTTTTTACAATTTGTTTACCTTTTTTTAATTTTAATAAAGTGAATGGTGGGTTATCCATATAAGTGGGGTATCAAATGAAAGCCCTATTTGTGCTTAAAAAAAACAGTATATAATTTATAGGGGTGGAATAAAAGCCTAAGAGGGAAAACACTGTTGAACAAAGACATAGTCAAAAAGGTCAGAATTGCTCCGGTCCTTAAGGGAAAACGACCTCAGATTTTCATGGTCCTTAAGGGGTTAAAAAAAGCTGGAATTGCAGACTGAGTTTATGCAAAATCATATAAAAAATGATTCTGTAAATTTGTATAATTGCAATAAGATGTTGGTTGTGTATTCACTTTTTCATTTCAGTTTATCGACAAGTAATGGAAATGGACCAAAACAAAAAATGAAAAAGGCAAAAGAAAATGTTGGTTGTCATAAAATTACAATTACAAATGTAAGTTAGTCAACTACAATTTGGAGTAGACTGCAAACGACTAGCATTGACCTAGAGCAAGTACACACTGTGTTAAATGCTCTCCATTGGGGTAAGTGGAAAGATTTTTACAATTCCCTTGTAATTTTAGTGAACCTCTCTAAGTTTCTGAAAAATGTCTATGCATAATAACGGTGACGCATAGAATAAACAGGGGAGGGCTGGCAACATACGGCCCAGGGGGCAAATACAATTAAGTGGCCCATATCTACTATCTTCCAAGCCCATTGTCCCAGCCCACCCCTGTTTCCTTAATTTTAAAATTGTCCTTAATGCTGTGAATTAAAGCAAGTGATACCACAGAGCTTACTGTTGAAATGGGGCTACATTAGTGATGCTACAGTGCATACAATTTAACCCTGTGAGTGCCAGGGGGGTAACAACACATTGCTTTTTCAATGCGTTATGTACCCTTCTGGCACTCAAAGGGTTAAGTAAAGATAGAATAGTGATGCCATAGAGCTTGCAAGGGAAATGGATTATGCTACTAGTGCAGCTATGTTTGGATTGTAGCTCTGCGGTATCACTTGCATATAGATTAATTTAATAAGTTCTGTGGTATCACTAGTGTAGCTCCATTTACAGCAGCAAGTGGGAGATTGAGTGAGGCACTGGCCCACTAGCCCAGACACATGGCCAGCCCAGGGGGCAATTGCCCCCCAGGTCAGCCCTCCCCTGAGAATAAGAGACATCAGAGAGCATTATGTTAAAGGAATAGTAATGTTTAATATTAATACATATTGCAAGGTTTATCCTGCTGAGTAAAACATGGATACTCACACAGGTGAGAAATGTTTTATTTAAAAATGATTGCATTTCAGAAATGAATGCTTTGGGTGCAGTACCTCGATGGCCTGATATTTTACAGTAGTGCTTTTGTTACAGCATCCTCTGGAGGTTTATGACTATCTGATTAGAACTGTTCATAGACTGCTGTAGTAACAACGCCTCCATAAAATTTCAGGTCATGGAAGTACTGCACTCAAAAAATACAAGTCTGAGCTGCAATAACTTCTGACAAATCATGTATCAGCAGTGGGAGCATGAGAGCACCTATGTTTTACTCCACTGGATAAACCTGACAATATATTTATTTTTTTGTAAATTCAAGTTAAACATGGCAATGACATAACAATATATTGTAACAGAAACAAAGCTTCTAGAAGTAATCTTCAGGAAAAAAAAAAGGGGAGAGGGAGACAGAAGAAGAGAGTGGGAACATAGGGAGGGGATCAGAGGAAGAAGTCAAGCAGGTTTCCCTCTCTCCGCATCAGTGGTCAAGCATCACAAGACCCCCGTAAGCTATTGAGCAGCAGGGCCCAAGGGGGTCTGCACATCAGGTTTCTCTAAGAAAAGCATCCAAGCAGACCATGTGGAAACATAACGGTCCCTATGGTCATCAGACTCAACCATGAGTTCCTCCATGGTGAGTGTGGTCTCCACCCTCGCGACCCATTCGCGGATCGATGGAGGTGCAGTCGTACCCCAGTGTAGGGGAATAAGTGCTTTGGCCTCAATTAACAAATGTCGAACTACCAACTTCTTATACTCTGACAATGTATTTTTATTCAATATTAAGCATTACCCTCCCATTAGCATGCTGCTGTACTTATTACAATTTTTCCATATTTTTGGAACGCAGTCAACAAGTATTTATGCAGGCATCTGCTGGACTGGGAGCTATTTCACTGTGAACAAACAAAATATAAGATTTTCACCCCAGAGGCATTTAGATGTATTCTGCAAGCCTACCCACAACAGTGCAGATCTGAAAGAATTCCCTGTATATGACACACTGGATCAGCTGTGTTCATGTGAAGATTTAATTAAAATATTTTTTACCTACTTTTTTAAAATTAGATCGCTATATACTGGTATTGCATTCTGGAAAAAACATAGTTAAGTTTATAAATTCAATTGTTTAACATCACAGCAATTTTATGAATGATTAAATTATATACATCCTTCATGCAACACTACAGGCCTTAATCTATTTACTAAAATTCTTTCATCCAGAATAGCCCACTTACTATCCAAGTTTATTAACCCCTTAATGACCACCCAATCTGGTGTGGGGAGGTCATTAAGGACCATGGACCTTTTTTTTTGTGCAGTTAATTCTGGGAAGGCAGAGCAGTGTGCAGCCGTGCTGCCATCCCAAAATTCCATGATGTGCCAGCAACAGGGCAATCAACATTTGTCCCATATCACTACTGTGCCTCTTCTACTACCATAGTCTGTGGGAATGATGATCCCAGTAATAGCTCCACTACTACTACTGTTACATTTGCATTGTGGACACATCAGCCTGTGACATTTGATTCTTAGATGACTCAACAGGAACTAGTCATGCTACCCAGACTAATGAACAGCGCTCACCCAGAAGGTAGAGATGTACGAATTACTCAGAGAGCAAAAATAAAGAGGGGGAGGCCCATAGCATAGTATGTTCAAATGATTATATGAATATTCAAGTGAAAACGTACTCTCATTCTAATTATGCCACCAGAAAATGCCAGTAGTAGATAACTCTTGTGGAAAATATTGTCTCTGCCTCCACACAGATAGCTTGGAGCTAACCACTCAAACTCTGAAAGGCCACGATCTCCAGGAAGGGCTTAAAGACAAGCAAACAAGATTGCGAGGAGAGTGGCACTGTCACAGTATCAAACAATGTATCAAAAATGATATGATCAGCAATATACACATAGAATGTTCAAGGCCGGTTCTAGAAAGTAGGTACCAGTCTAAACACTAGCAGGAATAATTATGCTGGTTCTCCCCGAAACGGAACCCAGCTCATGAGCATCCTCTGTTAAACAAACTCTCTCCACTATACAAATGTATCAGGCAGGACAGATGATATAAAATATGTGGTTTATTGTTTAAAAACAATTGGATACCTCAACATGTTTCGTGGTCCGCTGACTACTTCATCAGGAGAATAAAACAAAAACAATCAGTGGTCCACAATAGGATGCTTAGGTGTGAAGCTTGTGTGAGATGCTTGAGAGCATTGCCAGCCACTGTGATTGCCTTGTTCTGGCCATAGGCATGAGTAAAGTTGTAAACCACAGGGCAAGATAACCAGAATCCATTTAGCTGGGAATGGTTCAGTTAGCTGGGAGAGTAATGGATCATAGAATAAGGAAAGAAGGCAAAAGCTGCAGTACCAAAAATGTGCTTAGAAACAAAAGAAAAATAGGAAAAGAAGCCAGGCTGAAACAAAGGTTGCTAAGGTATGGTGGGAAATTCAAAAGTGCTTTAGAGTTAGGATGCATTGAAATATACAACACAGTAAAAGCAGGACTAGGCTACCAAAAACAGTTTGAGAGACAAAGTACACAATCAGGAAACAAGAATGGCCAGGAGAAGCCAGATTTCTGTGTGTTCGGCACAGGCAGAAGTACACAATGAAGATCTGGATAGGCTACAATCATAAAGTAAGAGACAAAAACAGATTGTTAATGGCATCAGAGTAATCTTGAAAGGAACACAAATGCACACAGCAATGCAAGGGAAACCAAAAGAGCCCAACTGGACCTATTGTAATGGAACCTAACACAAACACCATAATGTCACTGGTGGTATAATGTTCCCGGTGGTTTACCTTGCTATAGACCTGCTAAAGGCACTATGCATTGTAGTATTTTTCTGCCCCTATATTCGTCTCACTCATCCTCCACAATGTAATCTTCCACTAGATCAATAAGGATTTCTTTATATGCTTTAACAGAATTCTCAGAGTGCTGCCTCTCACACCTTGTCTTAAATTCAGAAATGTAATGTTTAAAGTTGGAGTACAGCCATATAGCAAAAATGTATTCCTCATTGCTTTTAATGGAGACAATGAAAGAACTATGCTCAAAGCATGCTACATTGACTCTGCCATGTTCTTAATTTTTTGCTGTAATAAATATATTAGTGGAAGTATCTCACTGATTACTGCACTGACACAACTTACCAGCTAGACAGCCTCCTCAAAAGGTTCCAGGTCTCAACATAAGTCCCACTTTAGCTGCCAATGAACAGATAACAAAGAAGCCCCCCTCTAAAGTGCGTTCTGTGCATTCATATGCTCCAGCATGTTCAAAGGGCAATTTCACCTGGTAGGGACCTTTATTTTAAGCTGTTGAATGACAGGGGGTTATGCTCTTGCTTGGAATGTAATGCATTGTGCATATTATAAGACCTTCCAAAATGTACAGATTTTGTAGGCAATATTTAGCCTTTCTTTCACAGTTTCAGATTCTGAAAGAAATCATGTAACAGTTACATTTACAACATGGGCGCAGCAGCTTAGATGTATCATACCTGCTATTATCAAGGCAGTTGATCACTCACAATTTGTCATTTGCTATCCTACAGTTATACTTTTTGCACTTTTTACTTCTTTCTAATAACTCAGTAAGTGTGGGTTGGCAGCACATAGAACTATGCAACCTAATTGCTTCAATATGACTAGTGTGATGGATATTGTAGCAGTGGCAGCAGAAGGAGTGGAACGTATGGGGAGGAAGAAAATGTGGATGTGCTTAGATGTGATCCTGCTTTCCCCACTCACATGTTTTTTTTTACAGATACAGTAAATAGCAAGCAACATGTGACTGAGGGGTTCATGAGGGACTATTACTTTTTATATCAACACTGCTATGGAGATTAGATGTTGCAATAGTTCTACTAGTAGGTGGCAGTGACACTGCATCTCAAACAGTGCATCAATACTCATAGCTTTTACTTTTCCCCTTTTAGCAGGTATAGAACATTGACCACTAGTTTGCAAAAGGGTGTCACTCAAACTGCCTGATGCAGCAGTTTGGTCTCACTATTGCTAAATAGTGCTCCAGCATGAAACATGAGACTTGTCATTGTCTTTAGTGTTAAAAGGCTTAGTACAACTACTGGTGGAATGTTTCATATCACTTTTACAAGCAGCTTCCTCAGGACCAGAATCATCATTATGCACTGCACAAGCTGCATAAACTCTGGCCACAGTCAGTTTCTTTAGTAGGACTTTATTACCACGGTGTCCATTCCCTCCTCCTAGTCATTTCCTCTTAACCCTACCATATTTGGTGAACATAATGATAGTAGAATTTATTTTTTTCAGAACTATTAGTTTCAGAATGCCTGCAGTATTCAATTAGTTGCACAGGATAACAGCATAACAACAGCATCAAAATATGCTTGTCTTTATCTTGTCTGAGAGTGGCATAATGCCTTGTTTGTTGTTTTTTGGCCAACATAGAAGAAACATCTTAAATGGCTTTGATCTGCATAATGTCTCAAGACTCTTTAAGGATCTTCCTATTAGGAATCCACAGAGTTTGACTATCACTCCAGATGACAATATTCCCCCTTTAGAGAACTATAATAGACATATGAACAATTGAGAATCATGCTGGATTTCAAGTTTGTTAACTTTGTTCCCACAAGGATTGAATGAGATCATAGAATACACACACAAACACGTCTAAGGTACATCATGGAGTTTATAGATGCATGTATAAATTGTCATATCTCTACCTCCGCCACTGTTTTGTAGAGAGGCTCCATGCCTGATCTGTATCTTGGCTCCACCCCTCCCGGCCAGCTTTGTAACTGTGGGATCACATTTAGGTTCCCTCTCTCCCCCATAGTCTCACATGTTCTCTCTACTCACTTCCTTGTTGCAGGCTTTTAAGGAGGGGGCATGCCACTTTGGTACAAGTTAGCATAGTGTCTGCAGCCTTAGTAGTTAATCTTTGTTTTTGCTGCTCTGATATTCATGTATTCTGTGGATGACCCTGTTTTTGCCCCAGACTATGATTCCAGCCTTCCTGATTCTGTACTGCACCCAGTGATCTTTGTGTATGGCCCTGCTAGACCCTTGACTTCATTCCTGCCTCCTGTATTTGTACTGCATCCTGAGATTTTCTGTGTATGACCCTGCTTGGCCCTTGACTTTGTTCCTGCCTCCTGATTTGGTACAGCATCCAGAGATTCTCTTTGTATGACCCAGCTTTCCTGACTACATATAACTTCTACTTGACACAGCTTGTAGGTCCTTCCCTTGAGACCTTCTCAGCAGGGATGGGTGAAAATTTTTGCCTCAAACTGAAATCGATGAATAATGGCACTTTCCGCTTGGCAAATAATTTCCTGCGAAAAGTGCAGTTTTTCTGCTTTTTCCTGCCTTTTCCGCCCATTGAAATCATTTCTCCACCACACTAAAGTTTTCTACAGCCATATAAAAGGCTGTCAGACTCTCACAGCATGCCATTTAGTGTTTGTGAGAGGAGAGAGCAGTACGTTTTTTGAGCTAGAGAAGACAGAGAGGGGAATTGAAGTTTAGTTTAGGGAATCTTTTAGGTAGGACGTTTGTTATGTTAAGAGTCAGTGGGGCCAAATACCCCCCAAATACCCCAAATACTTCAAAATTCCATGTGACTGACTGACAAGACACAGGCAGCTAGGGATCTATTTGCTTGCTGATCTTGCTGTTATTGTCTCTGTGCTGGGTGGGGAAGTCTGGGGAAAGACGTTGATTTTGTTTCTCAATTATATTTTATTTTGGATAGATTGTGATAAGACAACAGGGTGGAAAATAAAAAAAAAAAGAATAAATAATAAAATATATTAGGTGACAGTGACAGACAGCTGACTGGGCTTAGGCAAGGCATCATACAGCTCCATCAGTTGTGTTGTGTACCGTACAGTAAAAAAACAGTGTAGTTGAGTAATGTCCAGCAAGCGCACAAGGGGAAGTAGAAGGGGAGGGGTGGAGCAGTGCAGCGATGTGAGAGTAAAGTAGTAGTTCAGAAACTGACTGCAGCAATGGTTGCTGCAGTATGTGCAATCAATGATGATGATCCCTCTACTCCAAGGGAGGATGCAGTGTGTCAAGGTCCCAGCAAAACTAGTTCCAGCACCACCAGTGCAATTAGAAATAAAGAAGCATATAAGAAGAACACTGAAGAAGATAACAAGTCGCATTCAAGTGTTTGATGCTGGTAACAGCATAATAGAGGAAGGTGTAGCAGCTGAAGCACCTGCTGCATCAGATAGTGAGACAAACAAGCACCAAAACACCCATCCTCAAAGTAGTAGGGAACTTTGTTACAGTAAAAGTAAAAAGAAATTGTTTGAGACCTCCAAAAATTTAGAGGAATATAAGGTAATAGGGGGCAAGAGCTGTCAGATGATGCTGATGCAGCTGAGGATGACCTAATGATGACTGATAATGATGCAGATCTAGAATACAACCCTCCAGAATCCTTCTCTTGTTTAGATACAGATGTAGTTGGGAATGAGGATGATGACACGGCTATAAGGTTAGCAGAAAGTCAAAGGCTGAATCTTCCACCACTTTAAGGAGCACTGTGCCTGTCTGTAAACTGTTTGAGAAAGCCATTGGAAACTCTGACCCTGGACAGGCACATATGTCAAAAAGCACACAGTCACCCTATCAGTCATCAAGCAGCAATGTTGGGAGTCTAACATTCTTAAAAATGAACCAACATCTCATACCATTTGAGTATCAGGTAGCAGAAACCACACACGACAGAGAAAGCCAGGATAAATATACAGCAGCACAGATGAGGAGGTGAAGGAGGGATGTGAAGAAGGGTTGCCACCATCTATCCCACTTGACACCATTGCTATGAGCGACAAGTAATGTGTGTCAATAACCTGAGAAGGAGGATAGGGTATAACAGTGGCAAAAAACAATATACATACACAAATCACACCATGCCAGTTCCCCACCACCACCACTACCATACACATCTGCCACACTGTAGGTTGTACTTTATTTTTTTTTTTATTACTTGCCAGTGTTACAGCAGAAAGGTAGTGTTGTGGGCAAAGGACAAATGCATTCTGCATGCTAACACATTTTTCAAGACATATGTTGCTGTAGGACTCACAACTTTGACTTTCAGCCACTTATTTCTAAACTTTGGCCCTCACAAGAAGTAATATTACAGTAGGAAATGTTGTACCTATAGGAAATATAGGCGAAAAATGTGTTAAGATAGTCAGAAAATTTGGTTTTGCGAAAAGTCATGCAGGAAATTTTCCACACTTTTTGCCCATCCCTAGTTCTCAGTCTGAATCAACTGCTTCTTGCTTCCAGTGCTCATGGTCACAGAAAGTGTGCTTCTTTGGTTCCTTTTGGAGTGTATATTTCTCCCTGGGGATAGTGGTTATATAGTTTGTCTCAAGGGGGGTTATCTGAGGACTCCTTCGACTCTACTGAAGGAGGCCAATCCAGCTTTGTAGCTAGCACCTTTCACGGCTGGGCTGCAGCACAGTTCCCTTTAGGCAACCACTGCTCTCTAGTACCAACCTCTAAAGCCTCTTCCTAGCCTCTTGCAATTTTAGCCCTTGTTGGAGGAGTCTGACCTTCATCTGGCTCTCATATCTAGTCTTGTTGCTTGTCTAGTAGTTGTGACAATCATTGTCAACTATATTACATACATATAATATTATTTTTATATTTAAAAGGAATTTTTATTTGGTTTTATCTTTAAGGACATGGGAGCTTAGACTCATTGTGGGTGCCCTGGAGTTGTTTTACATAATAATTTGTTTATGTATTCTTGTATTTGTTCCTTACAGGGATAGTAATGTCAGAAAAGGGTTTGAGAGATACAAATAAGTGCAAGTGCTCTCTTTTAATTGTATCTACCATATAGTTAATACTTTTTTCTGACATTACTATACCTTTAAGCAGTCTCAACCTGCTATATTGGGCAAATCCTGTTCAGTTGAGGGTGAGCGTAGTGGGTCTGCCTCTGGGTTACTCACTGGGTCCTTTGTCTGAGACGAACACCAGTGTGCATCTGCTCCCATCCTGTTCAGGATCCCGGCTCAACCGAGACTGGACATCTGGCTTTGTGGCCTACACTTTTAGCCAGCTTTGGCTGCAGCAAGGGATAGGCTCCACCATCAACATTCCCGAGCTACGCTCCCCAGCACTGCTTTCCAGATACATTAATGTCTGGATATTTGCACACCCTGATACCGAACTTTGACATATGAATAATTTAATATAAGAGATTTACACCACCTGGATACTCCATTCTTCAGTGGTTGGTGAAATTGCCAGTTGTTACAAACAGAGAAGGGCATGTATTCTCCATATGCCAGGCTATCAGTTGAAACAATACTGACCAATATCCTTGTGAGTATAGATATTAATTATTTTACGTACTCAAGAGATTGAATTACACCATTTGGGTGTCCCTCTATTCTTTCTTTCTTTTGTACTTGTTTGTTGTAGTCTGTCTCAAAAAATAATGTATGATATATGTTGGTGTCTGTCTCTAGTATCTGCCGCTGTCACTCTTACTGTCAGTCTCAGCTCAGGTAGGATAACCTTCCTATCTGACTCTCACTGTCACTGACACATATCAGTTAAAATGTTGTTGGGTTTGATTTTTTTTAAAACTCCACTTTCTTCCTTCACACTCCGTGTACCTCAACTGTCCAGAAAACAATTGGCTACCATCAATACTCCTTAAATCATGCAACTCAGGATCCCTTTCTTTGCCTACACTAGCTAGAATCAACTTTTTAGCATCTCTCTCTCAAGGCATAGACTAACACTATGCTGTAAAATTATACCCTATTTATATATGACCTGGCTGGAATGGGAGGCAATCTTCACATGGAGGAGAAGTACATTATTTTTATTATTATTATTTTTATTAATTTAAATGCAATGAAAGAAGCAGAAAAGCTGAAAAAGTGCATGGAAGGTGAGAAATGCCTTTTTTCTAATGTTTTGCTTCGGGTAAAACTTTTCACCATTACCTACACATAATCAACAATGCCACTGCATGCATAGCAGAAGGTTGAGGTAGATTACATCCCACTCTCATCTGCCAAGGGATGGGTGAAAATTGTCACCTTAAAATAAAAAAAGGTGAAAAATAGCTCTTTCTGCCGAGCAGGAGATTATTTGTGAACAATAGTAGTAGGAGCACAACAGGAATCCTACTATCTATGAAATCTACAGTATGGAGATACTTAACTCTCAATCCAAAAGGTAAACATTTTACTATATGTTGTCTGCGAAAGAAGCATGTGAGCAGGGGGGATCAGGATCACACCTAGGCACGTCATCATTAAGATCCCACCTAAAAGTTCTCGGGGATCAGGGGCACATAATAAGTAGTGCTATTGATGTGTCAGAGAGTGTGCCAAGACTTCTTTCATTTGCAGTAATACCTATGGTTTAAGAGATAACATCATAAATCCATCCTGGGTGTCATGTCCATGGAGGCAGATATGAAAGTTGCTGGCATTTTTTCAAATTGAAGTGGGAAGAGTATATTATCCTGCTTTACCCTCTATGGACCAGAGGTATGAGCAACTCATTGAGAAGCAATATCTTGCACATCTGTCTAGTTGTTAAAAATTCATAGGTACCACATGGATTTTCTGGCCATAATAATGTAAATTATTAGGACATGAAAATTCTCCTTTACTTGCTGGTTTTTTAGATGTACTTGGGGTCAGATTGCCACAGATTACTCCTTTTGATACATCCGTGCAATAATATATCAATGATAGATATATATATATATATATATATATATATAGTATAAGTCATTTATCCATTAGATCAGTGAAATTACAATGGATGAATTCCTATCTGGGTTTTTCCTTTACAATATGAGGAGAGTTACAAGCTCTGTCTTTAAAGGGATAGTAATACTTCGTTTTAACTTTATTTTATTTTGTAGGCATTAAACAAACATGAAGAATGATATAAGTCTTATCTCTCAAACCTTTATGGTTTATAAGATATTCACAAGCAAGATGTAAGCCATCTCTTCTCAGATGTGGAATGCAGTTTATAGACCAGACAGAAGGGGGCAATCTTATTCCTATGAGAACAATGAAAGCCCTTCCCCCCTTGACAAGTTTTTCAGGTTTTTCCTTATCTTAATTGAAGATTGTCCCTCTCTGCAATCTACCTGGGCACCTCCCTTCTGATCTGGCTGAACAGTGTTACATCAGTAAAAGGGGCAGGAGGGGGATACTTTGTCATTGAATTACTCTTGAACTACAACTCTGACAGAATTGAAATAACACTCTCCAAAGTCCAAATACTATGATGATTAATTAGAGCTGCTTTTATTATGAAACATTACTATACCTTTAAGTGCATAAAAGTGGCATTCAGAGTACTTCTCATTTTGATAACTGTATCATATTATCTTACTCTGTTTTTTGTATGCATCAGGTAATGAATCGAGAGAACCAGACTATGGAAACAGATTTCTTCCTTTTGGGATTTCCAAATCTTCACAAATACAAGATGTTTCTATTTGTTCTGTTCCTTCTAATCTACATCATGACATTAGCTGCAAACTTTATCATTATTGTGTTAGTGGCAACCAGTCGACATCTGAAATCTCCCATGTACTTCTTCCTCTCACACTTATCTCTATCAGATATTTTCCTTACGACCAATATTTCTCCCAACATGTTACATATTATATTGGGGGAAGGAGGAAGCATAACATTTGCTGGCTGCATTATCCAGTTCTACCTTCTTGGATGCTCAGGAATAGCAGAGTGCCTTCTGCTCACAGTGATGTCATATGACCGATACATGGCTATATGTAATCCATTGCATTACACGTCAGTTATGCATCTGAGCTTTTGCTGTCATTTGGTTACCTTTTGTTGGTTGTTAGGTTCTGGACTGATGTTGATTACAGCTACTTTGGTGAGCAAATTACAGTTCTGTGGTTCAATGAAAATTGATTATTTCTTCTGTGATTTTGCTCCACTTATAGAACTTTCTTGCTCTGATACTTCCATTGTAGAAATTGAGAACATTCTTCTAGCCGTTCCTGTAACTCTATTTCCATTTGGGTTTATCATAGTAACATATGTCTGTATCTTCCTGACAATTCTAAGAATCTCATCAGGCACAGAAAGACAGAAAGCTTTTTCCACATGCAGTTCTCATCTGATTGTTGTGTGCATGTATTATGGAACTTTGGTTACTATCTATGTGAATCCTTACAGGGGAAACTCATTGGATATAAATAAGATTTTATCATTGCTATACACTGTAGCTACTCCATTCTTCAACCCAATAATATACAGCCTGAGAAACAAAGAAATCAGAACAGTTTTAAGTGTAAACCTATTGAAAATATCTGGTCATAATCACCTATAAATAAAATATAAAACATTTTAAAGGAAAAGTATTGACAACTCTATATTATGGTTAATTAATGTAAAATAAAATATATATTTTCTTGTAATTCTTTCCCTCAACACAAACACACACATTCATACCCACACATATACACACATACAAACACAGGCAATGTGACCCCTTTTTCTGTTCTCTGATTGGTTGGAGGAAGGGATCACGTATCGTCATGCTTGACCCCTTTTGACTCATCTGTGGTTGGCTGGGAGGTGAGGGTACTCCAGAGCATGTTTTGTGCCCCACGTAACTCCACCTTCCAGACAATGTGAGAAAAAATGTAAATGGGGATTGACTATATAAAAGTCAAACCCTGTTTTTTCCCACCAAGGACCTGGATGATGACTGAAGCAGGACTAGGGGTGTCTCCTTTTTACCGGCAGTTGTGAGTGTCGTATTTTTTTGGAGATTTTTTATTTATTTTATTTCTTTACAATACTGACCTGGATGACTCTGGGGGCTGAATAGATCATTTTTTCAAGGCCCAGCAACTCAGAAAAGGGAATTAGCAGAGGCTAATTTACAATAATGTAATGACAGAAAATGTATTCTCCAGTTTGTTGCAGATGCTTACATGTTTTCATATTTTTCATTGCTCTCTACCAAATGAAATACAGTTGATATTAATGGCATGGAAATATTTCAGTTTCTGGAGTAAACATCTTTGAAGCAAGGAAGAGGTGAGTGACAATGGTTTTTATGTATTGTATTGTAAAAGATAGAGATGCCACCTTTCATTTTTGTGATATTAGCACAGCACTGTTCTGTATTGGTGGTTTGTCTTCTTGGGATAGATTCACTAAAGGTCGAACAGGGCTCAAATGTCAATGTCCTATTGGAACCGTGTCAAAGGCACATTGAAAGTATGCACTAAAGTGTCTTCAACATCACATCCCCATGAGTCCGACAAAAATTTGCCCACATCAACATTCATTCAACATGCCTTCACCAGGTTTTATCAATTTTCACTCATCACATTGATAATGGCCTATTTCCATACCATATGGAAATGAAGCATAATGACTCATTTTCATATGGAAATGCAGGATAATGAGCCATTATCATATGCAAGGGGGTGTGTTTATATGTTAATGTAGCACTTCATCACATTCACTAAACTCTAATAGCAGCCTCTGCTCTTGGATTTCACAGTCTAAACTTTGCCTACCTGAGGCTGGTAAGTTGCGATCTCCCTGTAGTTCCCTATGCAGTAACAGCCCTCAATCAGTCAGAAGCAGGGAGGGTTGTGAACTGCTGTCAATGTGGAAAAGATGCTCTCCCTTACACATCACCAGCAGCAGACAAGCTTGAAGCTGGAAAGCATTCTCTCTGCTTCACACTTGGCCAGTAGGGGTGTGGAGAGGATACTTTCAGCATCATGGACAGCATCAATCCCTTATCCCTCTGAGTGCCATAGGGATGTGCATTTCTCACCCCTGTGGCACTCAAAGTATTGAAGATGTACACCAAGCACAACACAATTATCCCTTCAGCTCTGTATCATATTTATTACATCCATATTGTGCACTCCCAAGGAAACAAGGCTGGGGGTCAGGCAGCATCCATGGGAATTTGTGACTACCAGCTGCCCCCAGTCTTGTTTCCTTGCCCACTGGCAGCCACAGAACCCCATGTACACTGTCTGACCCCCCTCCCAGGCTTTTTTCCCTTGCCTACTGTTAGCCAAAAATCCCCATGGACACTGCCTGGACAAGGGAACAAAGCTGGGGGGTGTCAGGCAATGCATGTGGAGCTAACACATAATGGAGATGTTCTCCATGCTGCCCCATAATACCTACATTCAACATTCTGCTCCACAGTTAATATTTGATATATGGTGACCCCCACAGTTCCGCATCAACATATACTGCCCCTTCACACAGTTCCATATCAACAAATGCTGCTCCACAGATCTACTTCGACATATACTGCCCCCCACATTTCCATATCAATAAATGCTTCCCCACATTTCTACTTCAACATATATTGTCTGCACACACACAATTCCATATCGACAAATGCTGTCCTGAAGTTCTTCTTTGACATATATTGCCCCCCCCCACCCAACAATTCCATTTCGACAGTTCCTGCTCCACTGTTCTACTTCGACATATACTGCTCCCCCACAGTTCCATATCGACAAATGCTGCCCACACGCAGTTAACCCTTTGAGTGCCAGAGGGAGTATGCAATGCACTGTGGCGTTTATTCATTAAAAGCAGGAAACCCGACTTTTAATGAATAAATTCCTGAACCAGCTTTCCATGAATGGGCACCTGATCATCTTACTCAAGCGCTCATTCACAGAAAGCAGGAGGCCTGAGTAGGATAGGAGCTAGAAATGGAAGGCGCTGATCACATTCCTGTTCAACCGCATTGATCACCTATATGGATAGGTTATTAATGCTAGGGGGACATCAGAAGGGGTCCTGATATCCCCACTAGGTCTGATTTTCTTACAAACAAAACAGACAATATTTTTTACATTAAACCTTTGGGTGCCAGAAGGGTACTCACAGGGTCAATATACAAGTTATGAGGTAGTCAAAAATCCTTAAATCTCTGAACTGATTAAATAAAATGAAACTGGAGAATTCCCAGAGTAACCCGCGAATGCGATGCAGGGAGACAGCGGTTCTCCCTCTTGTGGCAGTGCATGAAAATGCACAGATAGAAATTACAAGGTTGTAGGTGTGAAGCAATGAACTTATATAGATTTAGTGATTTAGTGACTTTTTACACTCAGCAAATACCACTTGCTTCATTCACAATATTATTTCAAATAAGTGCTGCAATGTGAGGGAGACCCTTTGATGGCTTCGAATACAGCACCTATTATCTTGATTGATATACTCAATGAAACATAGTTATCATGATGAATACATTACTTTGATAGCTCCAAGTCAGTGGAGCATACTGCTGCATGGGTGGCCTCTGGATAACTCTCTAACCATTAGACCTTAAACTTCAAGTGCTTTATCACCAAACACACTGATATAGCTGTGAGCTTTGATCCCATGGTATTAGTAAATAGACTTTGTATTCAGGATTTAAGTCTGCTTTTTGGCTCCTTTATGAGATACTTCTTGCAGTAATTATTTATAGGTCACTATATCATTAACCCTTTGAGTGCCAGAAAGCTATCAATACATTGCTCTGCATACATAACTCACATAGCAGTTACAGGTACAGAGATACCTCCTCTGCAGATACAGCAAATGGAGCCGGAGCAGTTGAGAGAGAAACAGAGCAGCAACTCATCATTAACAGTCTGAAAGCATATCCTCTGCATATTAACCTTTTCAGTGCCAGAAGGATGTACAACACTTAGCTTTGTACACTCCGCTGGCTCTAATAAGGTTAATAACTTAACCCAGTAATGTTTGTAAGGTCTCCTGCCTCTCTTACCTATATTAAATGCCTGTGACTGCTGTGTTAACTGTCAAGCATTTGACATGGACACAATAAGCATGGAGGGAATATACAAAGTTGGAAAGGAGAAATATTGAAATATATGGTGGTAAAGAAACTGTGCCAGAGGTGCACCGCTGTAGAAGACAGTGTGTGGATGTGTGCATGTGTCAGTCCTCACTTCCTGCTTGCATGTCATCATCAAGGATCCAGGGGCATGTGAAGTGTTCCATGTGTCTGAGTGAGTGAGGGCAGCATACTGGCTCTGGACTTGAGATGGGTGAAAATGTTCACCTCAAACTGAAATCAGCGATTAATGGCACTTCCCACTTGGCAAATAATTTCCCGAGGAAAGTGCAGTTTTTCAGCTTTTTTTCAACTAGCTCATTACAATGAAATCAAAGGGAACATTGAATTTACACACAACACATAACAAATATGACTTTATTTCCCAAAGACACAGTATAAAAGGGACATGAGGGTGCCTGTGTTGGTGGGGTGTGGAGAAAGAACAGGGAATGTTTACTGGGATTGGGGGGGAGCAGTTAATAAAAAAAATAAATCCTAGATATAATTAAAAAAACATAAGACATGGTATAAAAGGGTGTCTGTGTTGGTGGGTGGAGTCTGGGGAATGAATCAGTTGAACAGGGAATTTGTATTGGAGGGTTCTCGACTGGTATTGGGGCAACAGTTAATAAAAAATAAATAAATAAAATAAAATAAGAGATGTGTATGTGATAGAGACAGGAACCCCCTGACATAAGCTGCCACTGGGGTAGACTGATACTTGACATGATAGAGTATTTTGTAGAGGATGATTTATTAGATTTGTTGTTAGAGTCCCAAGCCCTGAGGAAACATTGATTTGTGTAATGGATCTACTCCTGTTTCAGCTCTGAGGTGCTAGAGATCGACGCTAGAGAGCGATGCTTGTGAGCAGAGACAGTTCCCCTAATTCCTTGCTGCTGCCGAAGATGAATTAAAGGTGCTGGCTGTGAAGCCAGATGCCTGATTCTGGTTGAGCCGGAACCCTGACCAGGATAGATGTAGGGAAGACTGGATATGAGCTGAAATAGAGACTAGGAAGGATCCTCAGTGCAGATCAGGTAGACTCAGTATAAATACCAGGACAGTCTAAACAGTACCACAGGAACAATCGACACTACTACCACCCTAGACTGGGTTGACAGCGGGGCAAGACAGCTATGGACAGGAGCCCCTGAGTAGGGCTTAAGTAGGGTAAGGCTGCTTCACACCAGAACCCCTGAGAAGGGCATAAGCAGGGCAAGACTGCTACAGACAATAGCCTTAGAGAGGGGCTGATGCAGGGTAAGACTGTCACAGACAATAGCCCTAAAGATGTGTTTAAGCAGGGTAAGACTACCACAGACAATAACCCTAGAGATGGGCTTAAGCAGGGCAAGACTGCTATAAACAATAGCCCTAGAGATGGGCTTAAGCAGGGCAAGACTGCTATAAACAATAGCCCTAGAGATGGGCTGTTGCAGGGTAAGACTGCTTCCTGCAATAGCCCCTGAGATGGACTGGAGCAGGACAAGACTGCTACAAACAATATCCCTAGAGATGGGCTGATGCAGGGTAAGTCTGCCACAGCAATAGGTGAATGAGTCCACAAAGAAATCAGCGTTGTCTGATGAAACACGTTGGCGATAGAGCTTTTTAGGCTGACAGTCTGCGTGTCTTAACCTAAAATGTATTAGTTAGACAGTATTTATCTTTCGGCTCCGGCACAATGTGGGACAATTGATTCCCAATCCTTCCAAATAGAGCCGTTAGTTAGTTAGCTCCTTTTTGAATAATTCAGTGTTGATTTATGGTCAAGCAGCATTATCAGCTAGGGACCTACGGGGAAAAAAAGTTCTGGCTCGATGTGGGATTATTATCTCCCAATCCATCCGAATAGAGCTTCTAGATAGGTTATATGGGCACCAGACGATTGGGGTTTTTACATATAGGAGCGTTCTTTGATCCATGTTTCGGATTCACGTGACATGCAGACAATGCTTCAATCATCCAAATATGGCAAATATATTTAACTCACGTTTAGAGTGAAGAAGCATCATTGCCTATTGGATATATTTACACTACCATTTACTTATGTAGGTGTCCTGCAGTTTATGAGTTTATATTGTTTGACCATAGGTAATTATCAAACATCAGATATATTTTTTATATAAAAACTGAATAGCAAGACACTCGACATTGAGTATACAATACTGGCATCATATGGTGTTTATTAAAGGAGCCTTCACTCAGTAAAGTGATCAGCTGACGGCCTATTTTGTCACAAATTACAGTTTTAGGACTATAGAACATAATTGTTCATAGCCCACAATGTTTTATATGTTTTATTTACACTTTGTTTAATAAAGATAATACACACGATTGTTTAGGGTGTTTTTGCAGCACTCTTAGGTGCCTTTATATAATATTACAGTTACAGCACTGAACTGGTCTTACCTCTATAATGACTTTTTAGTCAATTTCTTTTCTGTCTTCTTTTCATTATTTGAACTTAAGACTGCCACAGGCAATAACACCTGGCACAAACAAGACTGGCCAATAAGGAAGGGTAGAATGCTACCCAAACAAAGTAGTAGCGGTCGCTAGAAAGGAAATCCTCCAGAGGCCCCAGCCAGAGAACCAATGCTAGCGAGTAACTCTACACTGCCTTCTATCTATGAAACTTGCAGCGCTGTGATTAAGTACTAGAGGACCGAAAGCAGCAGGCGGGGCAAGACCGCAACAAAGCAGGTCACAGAGAGCACCTTGCAATAAACCCTCCAGGTGCTGGGGAAATGCGGAGGCATCCGTCTTGGAGAAACCAAGGCCAAACTGACGCCCGCGAAGCCAACACTACACTCTCCCACGAAGAAGGAAGGGAGACAATCTCCCTTCTCATGAGAAACAAAACATTTCCCCCCAATATTTTTTTGCAGGACTATTTTTATTTATTATTATTATTATTATTATTATTATTATTTCTGTGTTGTTTTTTTTTAAAGCACAAACCCTGAGAAAAAATGCCCTACTGGCCTAGTGTCACTAGGTCATGTTGTGTTGACCAGTGGCCACTGGCCATTGTCAAATGTCCTGAGTCCATAATTGCGGAATTTGCAACTTCTGTTCGTGCTGCTGCTGCTGAGTTGTTTAAGAAGCAGGATGATCAGGCAGCTGAAAGGGAATGGGATCAACAAAGGCAGTAACATGGGTAATGGATGATGAAGCTTCCACTTGCAACGACTAGCTCCAGTGATGCGACTGAGGTAGTATCAGTACAACAAGTAGCCCCCACTATATGTGGAGAAAAGAAGAAGTTGGACAGTAATTCTTCTCCACTTGCCCCTCCTCCAAAATCATGGATGTGTTGTTATTAGAATATACATTTTTCCCTTGAGAGCAGGAACTGTGCCTCTCATCAGCAAACTGCAGTGTGTGTGGTAAATAGCACCTGGGGGCACAACTGTATGCAAACACCATGACACCAAAAACCAAGTACGGCCGCTGTCACTATACCCCTTGCTCACATCCCGCTAAGGACACATGACAACTTGCTGACAGTTTAATAGTTATGAGGAACCCTCCCTGCCATCATCTTAGTATATTCTGCGGGATGGAATCTCCTCAGATGCCACTTTATGCCCTGCTTGTGATTTTAATCCACCACACTGCCATGTGTGGTCAGTGCACCATACAGTGTGCAATGGGTGGACACGAACTGACACATCCTAACATCTACTGAGTGTCTATTATTTGGTCGGGAAAATAAAGATGAACGAGGTGGATTGGCAGAAGACGCAGTTACCCTAGAGGAAGAAGATGATGGCGAGCTAGTTGTTTCACTCATCATGGAACTTCCAGTCCTGCCTGGGTTTCTCTAATCTTCCTTCTCTTTCATCTCCACCTCACCTCTTGTTGCCTTTCTGGAGAGTCAGGGGGTACAGCAACAGCAGTGCTTGATTTCTGCGGTGGGTGAATGGATTAAACATGTTTGACATAAATGACAAGGTGTCTGTGTTTCATGTGCGTTATCAGGGTGGTTGTGCCAAGGTGTGTTCCCTCCTTTACTCTCTCACTGACTTGTAACAAATTGTGCACAGTGCCACTGGTGATGACTGCACTGTGCCTGCCCCAAGAGACAAATAGTCCCACACCCATGACTTCAGGGGATGGGGAACAGGTGGAGAAGAATGGCCTCTTTCTTCTTGTCCTCCACATTCTCCTTCACTGTCTGGGGCAGAGGATGATGTTGCTGCTGTTGCTGCTACTGCCTCAGAATCAGCACTGCAACTAGGACCCGGAATATTGCTGCCGCTGGCAAGTGGAACCTGTCCTAGTCCTGAATCACTTGTTGACCCCATTCCCACTGGTCTGTAGCACAATAGCTTGCTCCTCAACATCCTGCTGCCCTTGCAACTCAGCAGCAGCAGGAAATACACTAGTTGCAAATTAAAAAAAACTCACTGCTGTTGGTGGTGGTGGTGATGCCAATCCTCATTCCTGTCTCCCATTCCTTCTCAGTTTGGTCTAAAAAGGCCATCAATGTCTCTTTCACCCCAGCATCTCAGCATTATCATCACCACCACCACTAGTCCCTACCTGCTGCTGCTCTGTTATGGACATCTCACTATTATTTGGAGGAGGTGACAAGCAATGTGACAGAGGGTCCTCTAATGTCACACTTGCCATTTCTTGGTGATGTAAAGAAGGCAGACTGGCAGCAGTAGCAGCAGGGACAGGCAGCTGATCTTTGCTCCTGGTGGTGGTGGTCTTAATTCTGTGCCTGCTATCCACCACCATTTCTGGCTTCTTCAGGA
Source organism: Rhinophrynus dorsalis (assembly GCA_037306005.1). Classification (NCBI taxonomy): domain Eukaryota; kingdom Metazoa; phylum Chordata; class Amphibia; order Anura; family Rhinophrynidae; genus Rhinophrynus; species Rhinophrynus dorsalis. Next base: position 263,082,538 of record CM074718.1, read on the forward strand.
TCATGTTCTACTTGGACACTGTCGTGAATGAAAGGGGACTCCCAGGGTCAGACGAATGGTGCGGGCTCCCTTAACTGCTAGTCTGGACACTCTCAATTGCTTTCCCTACCACTCCTCTAACACTAGTCCCGCTGGCTGCTTCACCATTACTGTTACTACTACTAACATCAACAACATCAAGATCAGCCCCAGAGTCTTCCTCCTCACAGTCACTAGTTATATGAGGATATTGATTACCCCCTCCTTCACCCCTAACACTAACAAGCTGCTGGACCTTCTTAGTACTAGCACTGGCTGTACTGATTAGGGATGGTAAGTGTGACTTAGGGTCCCCTGCTGCCACACTTGGCATCATCTTCTCCTTCCCCCCTCCTGAGTATTACAAGACACACTAGCAGCAGGTTCAGTTTTGGCAGCAGGCACAGCACTAGTGGAAACAGGGGCAGCACGTCTGACAGCAGGTCCAGCACTGGTGGCAGCAGGTTCAGCACTGGCAGCAGGCATAGCACTGGTTGCAGCAGGGGCAGCATGTCTGACAGCAGGCACAGTACTGGTGGCTGTAGGTTCATCACTGGCAGCAGGAACAGCACTGGTGGCAGCAGGGGCAGCTCTGGCAGCAAGCACAACACTGGTGGCAGCAGGGGCTGTACATATGACAGAAGGCACAGCAATGGTGGTAGCAGTAGCAGGGGCAGCACATCTGACAGCAGGCACAGCACTAGTGGCAGCTGGTCTGCCAGGAGGTACAGAAATGGTGGCAGCAGGGGCAGCACGTCTGGCAGCAGGCACAGGCAGCTGATCTATCCTGCTATCTCTACTACCCATTTCTTCCTCCCTTCCCTTTAATTTCTCCAAGATCTCTGGGGGTGATTTAGGGAGACTGGACAGCATTGGTTCTGTAGTGCTCACTTTCTCCTTCTCATTCTCCTCCTCAGACTCAGTGGACACATAAGGGTCCTTCCTGTTCCTCTTTTTATTATTTTTAAACTTTCTCATAGTGATAGCAGTCACTATGAGCCTCTCCTGCCTCAATTTTCAGAGTAGATCAGAGCAGAACAGCACAGCACGTCTACCTCGCACTGCAGCTGCTTCTATTGCGCTCCACTTCCTGGAATAGGTCACGTTTTTATAGCAAAAAGGCGAAAAACATGTAAATCAATGGGTGGAAACTTTCTAGCCATTGAAAATTGGCAAAGAATTTTAGCCAATAGGAGAAAAATGCGAAGATTTTAATTGCTGGTTTTAAATCTTATTATCCCACACAAAAAGGGGACAACAACGTGGTTTTCGTGGAATTTCTTGCGGGAACACAGTGAGAGCTTTTGCCCAGCCCTACTCTGGACTTATGTGGGCATCATGCAGTAAAAGGAGAGGGAGGGTAGAGTATGAGGTAGAAGAGTGAGACGGGAGTGGAGGGATAATGCTACAAAGGAAGGAGAGTGAGTGGGGGCCAAACAGCAAAAGTGAGGTAGAGTAGTTAAGTTATGACATGTTAGGTTGTGTGGGCACTTTGCAGATTGTGGAGTATTGTGCTTACTATGCAGTAAGATGGTTGGAAGTGGAGAGAATGAGGAAGTATGGAAGATAGTGAAAGAGGAGGGCTGGGAGAATACAGGAAAGGAGGGAGAGTATGAGGGGGCTTTTGATGAAAGGGATGGAGAGAAGTTATGGCGGTAAATGCAAATGTATTAGTAATGAGCATGAGAGAAGTATGCAGAAAGAACATATTATAGTTATTGGGAGTCCGTGCATGTGATGTTGTGTATGCTGTAGTTCTTATGTGAGCAGTGTGCAGAGTTGGTGTATATGATTATCAGAATGCTCCGTTATGTAATATGTTGATTGAGAGGCTGCACATGTGATCTTCTCTAGTGCTTATAGTTAGTCATAGCACCGAATAGGAACACAAGTGCAAGTGCATAACCTGACAGCATGCGTACTGAAGCATCCATAATGTATCCCTGCAACCAGGCCAGTGAGCTTTACTGTTAAACCCTTGTAGCTAACTGGATGTGCTTGGCATAGCTCTGATACTCAAGAGGTTCACTGCAGTGGCTCAGAGCAGGTGGTTAAAGGAGAATAATAAAAACTTGCAAAGGGCATCAGAAAGAAATGCATTTTTTGTTTCTTGTACAGCCCCCAGCAATAGTATAATGTATAGTAAAAGCTCCTAGTAAACACCAAACCTTGTGTTTGTATATCTATACAAAAGCATCAGGGGATATTTGCTTGTTCCCCCTGATATATGGAATAAAAAATATAAACCAAACTAAAGTTGCTGTATGCAGAAGTGATGAGTGACCGGAGTGAGCGATCACTTGTTCAGCTTATGAAGGCTCCCACCCACTTACCTATGTTTGTTAGGAGAAGTGCAGTAACCTCTTAGGTTCTCTCATACTCTTGTTGTGGTTTCCAGGTAGCGATCATAACCCACATATGAAGGCCAGCCACTGCTACAATTTGATTTTAGATCCCCACAATCACATGTCATATGAAGCAAAGGAAAAACAGGAGTACCACTGGGGCTATTCATGAGGATGGCAAGGGCAATGCAAAGATCGGAGGTGCTAGGTAGGGGCATGTAACAGAGAAGGAGGGAGGGAAGCAGAGAAAAAAAATGGAGAGAGGAACCCTTTTTATATTTATTAATGTGAAAGCAACATTGATATTTAAACATTTCATATAAACATCCTAACTCTAATAGGGTCCTTGACAACTTTTCAACATAACTCCCTACATAACAATCCTATCCAGAACCACCAGCCATGTCTGACTGTTCTGTGTGAATCCAAAATGGGGAATGAGCGGAATACTTGACTTAGGTACTCTCCATTGTGTTATCTTAACCACTAAGCCCCCTATTATTATCCCCATAAACCCACATCTAATAACCCATCCATCCCAAATAACAACATAACAAGTGTAACATTTTTGAGAAAGATAGCCACAGCATTTATTAATATGAAAACAACATTAATAATTTAAAAAATCATATAAACATCCTAACTCTAATAGGGTCCTTGACAATTTTACTGTCAGCAGGCATGTGACTTAGGTACTCTCCACTGTGTTATCTTAACCACTAAGCCCCCTATTATTATCCCCATAAATGCTCATCCTTCCCAAATAACAATGTAACAATTGTGACATTTGGGGAAAGATGTCCACAGCATTTATTAATATGAAAGCAACATTGATATTTAAACAATTCATATAAACATCCTAACTCTAATAGGGTCCTTGACAATTTTACAACATAACTCCCTACATAACAATCCAATCCAGAACCATCAGCCGTGTCCGACCTTCTAGAACAGTGGTCCACCATTACATTTCAAAATCCCCCCTTTTACCCTGGTCCAACACTTTGCTTCCCAGGAACCCCTGTCCTTTAAGAAGTGGACCAACCTCCACCACCTCTTTTCTTCTCCATCCACCTTTAAAAATGTCCGTCCATTCACTTAATGCTAATCTTAGATATAACAAGGACACTTGCCATGTATGTGATGCTGAAGCCTAGGCACTGCATACACCTCCACACCTGTAGTGCATGTTCAATCCCTTCCTGTATGCCACCATTAAATAAGTCAAGCCCGACTTCATTCAAGTGCACCCCACCCGGCTGGAAAATTGCACTCTGCTGTTCCAGATCTCTATGATGAACAGCAATCCCTCCATTCAGCTTCACAAGCTTGCTAACAGCCTTATTAATCTTTATATGTGACCAGTTTATGGCAGAGATAGAAATGGCCTTGCTCCAACAAACATGTGGCACAATCTCTGACCACACTAGAACAACCGGTGTGAATAAAGATTGCAACCTGAAACAATCCCTCATAAAATCTTTTATCAGCAACCTACCCGAATATGACCCTAAATCATTGCCCCCAGCATGAAGGATAATAATAACTTGAACAAAATCCACCAGTGCCGTCTTAACAATTAAAGGAACCACTTTATCCCACAGTAGACCAGAAACCTCCAGCCAACAATTGACCTTTGAAATCTCAATTGTTGTCCATCCCGTCAAATTGCTCCCCGCCTTGCAGCCCATACAATATAAGAATGGCCCAGGACCCAGACCAAATAAGGGCAACTGGGAGGAGACTTTCCTGAAACAAAAGAACACAAATAAAATAAAATATACATGAAACTCAAAAGAGAATCCCCCTGCCAGTATTGAAGCAAGTGAGATTACCTATAACGGTTTTATGGACACTCAGACACAGAAGGTTTAGGTAAAATGCAATTTTATTAAAGAACCACAATAATAGAATAACCCTCGCGGGTCCAGTATGTTTTCAACAGTATATTACTGACACAGGACAGGTAGTAGTAGAAAACACCCACGCAGGTCCAGTATATATATATATACAATACAATACTATACTGACACAGGTCAAGTTGCGGTTATAAGTACCCACACAGGTCAGGTACAATTAGTGTGAATCCAAACGAAGTACTGATAACATGACTACTATTAGGCCAGGAGGACGAGCAGGCCCTAATAGTATAATGGCCCTTAATACACTCTCTACGCAGAGAGTGACACAATGGCGACCAAGGCAGGAACAGCAAAGAGGGACCTGAACAAATGGTAGACTACCGGATCTGCCAAAGGAGGACTGCCACAGAGGCACGGAGTAATGCCAATCAGAGACTGCAATGACTGTACCCAGTGTGCCAGGCACCAACCCACAAGGGGTTAACGAACGCTCAGACCTAGAATCAATACCAGTATGGGGAAAGCTTGAGGCGCCCAGGAAAGACCAACCTCAGCTAGGCCAGTATAGGTCAAGCATATCGTGGCGCTACCGATGGACGCTACAACACCGGATGTTGTATCACAAGGCACAGTACTGATCGGGTCACAGTAACTGGCTGCCGGAGCAGCAACGGAGGCAACAGAGGATCTGTCCATGGACAGAGAGAAACAGGAGTATGGCCCACAACCGGATACCGGATGGGTAGTAATCAGGATCGGATCGGTACACAGAGCAGGAACGTCAGCCAGGCCGGGTCGGTACACAGAGCAGGAACGTCAGCCAGTCCGGATTGGTACACAGAGCAGGAACATCAGCCAGGTCGGGTGAGTACACAGAGCAGTAACGTCAGCCAATCCGGGTCGGTACACAGAGCAGGAACAATACAGACAGAGTAGTTAAGCAGTTCGGGTCATACACAGGAAACACACGAATTCTGGAGCAAGTGCTAGTAATGGAAACACCACAAAAGGGCACTGCAAAACTGACAGGGCTCATTATATAAGGGTTATCACTGGGTGGAGCAACCCCACGTTAGCCAATAAGAATGAATCAGGAAGGAGCACAGTCATAATGTCGCCAGCAATAACATGGGCACCGTGATATTACCACCTTCCAATTTTCTTAATAACAGACTCCGCTAGACCCCAACATGCTACTTCAGTTATAGTGGTGAGGGCGCTTCAGTGCTCCGTAGCCCAGAGGGGGTGTGAAGGGACTAAGTAAGCAGTAGGATAGTTGGCAATTAAGATAGGAGTAGAGGTATAAGTTGTAATTAAGGGAAAGGAGGAAACTACAGATGAGTATTGGGGCAGTAAGGATTATATTACCTGGTTTCTGGGTTTCCGGGGCATTGATGCGCAACCTAAGGGCTAGTAATGAACGCTGATAGATTTTGTAAAGATGAGAGGGGTGGATCACGGGTTTGTTTTGGTGTGATATGTAGGGGTTGGTGCACAATAGTCAGTGATTAGAGGGTTAGAGGATGTTAATGGAAGGGTAGATAAGGCTCATGTATTAAGTGGGTTAGGGGTGGTGGGAGGAGGAGAAGGTTGGACAGGGAGAAGGAGAGGAGGGTTTAGCAATGGGTGATTCACTGTTTTGTATTGGAGTTGATATGTAGGGGTGGATGAATACACAGATCTTAGGATGGATCTATGGGAGGGATTTTGAGGTTTATGTATTAAGGTGGATAGGGGAGTGGGGCGGTGTGGTCAGGGAAGGAGAGGGAGTAGAGTTTTTTTTCCCTCCCACCTCTCAGCAAGTATTAAGAATCGATACAGTGTCTCAAATCTCATTATAAGATGTTAATGTTGTGTCATATATGCTTTTTTCATGGGGGATGTCTGAATCTCACCAGGATCTTGAGCATGGGCACGGGGAAGGGAGTTGGGGGTTGTCCCCGGGTTCACCTCCAATATGGGAGAGGGGTTTTGTTTCTTTATGGAACAAGTTCTATATGTGTTATATGTAAGGGAAGGGACATTTAGGAAGCAACCAAGGAAGAAGGGGATATGGACAAGGAATATGAGATGCAGGAGCAGGGAGTAAGATAGGATGATTGAAGTTGCATCTGTGAATGTGCAAGGTCTCAATTCTCCAAAGAAATGAAGGGCTTTTGGTGATTTTTTAAGAAAAGAACATTCAGATAGCTATGGTCAGGAAACCCATTGGAGACAAATGGATAAAATCAAGTGATGGGGGGAATATTATCCGATAGTGGTACAGTCTTCACTTCTGTCGGAGAAAAAAAGGGGTGTGGGTATTTACTTTGAAAAATCGCTGAAGGTTGAAATCAAGTATCAGAAGAATATAGGCAAGAAGAGGGTGGACAATAGAGTAATAAAACAGGCAGTTTTGTTGAATTAGCTTATTTGGAAATTTAATTTGTATGTTTGGAGCGTGAAGAACCCTTTAGTAAAAGACTTCATGTCTTTCTCCCGTGCTCATTCAACATATTCCAGGATCAATATGATTATGGGTGCTCCTTGGCTAGTTGAAAGAGTTAAGAAAATAGAAATGAAACCATTTGTTCTCTCAGATAACGATATGGTGATCATGGAATTGAAGGGGGGGTGTCCATTTCAAGGTAGTAAGGGGTGGAGTATAGATGATTACATTCTACAGGACCATGGAAGTGTGGAATATTTATCTAAAATGTCATCATACTTTTTTGAGGAAAACATATCAGATGAGGTGGACGCTGTAACAGTTTGGTGTGCTTATAAAGCTCTAATGAGAGGGAATTGTATCAAATTGGCAAGTATAAATAAGAAGAAAAATGGCCCTCCTTTGACAGATTTGTATATTAAACTGTTTCAGATGACAAAGGATAATAAGAAGGAAGGTATCGATCTACAGAAAGAGATTGATGCTGTGAGAGGAGCAATTGAAATCAAGACCACGGAAAGAGTACAGAGAAACATGGAGAAATGAACAATGAAGTATTATTTTAGAAAAAATAGAGCTGACAGCATCATATCCAACCAGATAAAAAAGAAAAGAGCTATAAATAGAGTAGACAAGATAGGTCAAAGGAATAAGACACATAGGTCACCAGATGAAATTGGTAGGATATTCAATGAGTTCTATGACAAATTATATAATTTGTCCTCATCTAGTTCGGATATAGATATAGCCAATTATTTGAATGGTATAAAAATTCCAACGGTGACTACACAGCAAAATTAATTATTTAATAAAAAATAACAGGAGTAGAGGTAAGGAGGGTAATAGGAAAGCTGGTAAACAATAAACTCCGGGGCCTGATGGGTTTAATAATACGTTTTATAAAATAATGCAATTAAGTATAGTAGAACCTTTAGTGAGTTGTTTCAATCAAGCTGTGGAGCATGGAACATTTCCACCAGAAATGCTGAGAGCAAATATTCTGCTGATCCTAAAACAATGAAAGAATCCCGCAAAGGTTGAAAGTTACAGACCGATTTCTTTATTGAATGTGGATGTGAAGATCTTTGCAGCTGTATTAGAGGAGAGATTGAAAATGGTACTCCCAGATTTAATACACGGGAACCAAGCAGGATTTGTGCCAGGTAGGGAGGCGTGTAACAATATAAGGAGATTGATAGATGTAATGGATACAGCAGGTAAAAAGAAGATGCCCCTCCTGACCCTGTTATTGGACAATGAGAAAGCTTTTGACAGGGTCAGTTGGGGTTTTTTGAGCCAGTCACTTAATGCCTTTGGGTTGGGGGGCTGGATACATGATGCAGTTATTTCATTATATGCTGCCCCAACAGCTAGAATAATTGGCCTGAATATAAGTGTTGAATGGTTTAAGCTTAGGAATGGGAATAGGCAGGGTCAGTCCCCTGTCTCCCATTTTGATAATATTGATGGTGGAGATTTTGGCTATAAAGATAAGAGAGAATGAGGAGATAAAAGGGTTTCCTATGGTAGGAGCCATGAAAAATATCAATGTATTCAGATGATATGCTTATTACCATGACAAACCCAGTTAATTGCCTGGTACATCTAATGAGGGAAATTCACAAATACTGTAAGGTATCTAAGTATCAGTTAAATCTAAAGAAAACAATAGCTCAGGTACATAATATGACATGAATGGAGAGGGTGGAGATTAATACAAGGTATCAGTTTGACAGGAACAACTCTGATTTTCAATATTTTGGAATTAGGATAACTAAAGGTATTGAGAATATTATGGAAACGAATGTGATATTATTTTTAAAAAAGGTGAACAGAGATTTGAAATCCTGGAGGCAAGTAAAAATCTCGTGGTGGGGTAGAGTGAACATTCTAAAGTCCTACGTATTACCCAAATGGAACTATCTTTTTCGTATGCTGCCATTGAGGGTGCCAACTGGTTGGTTGTATATGATACAGTCCTCTTTTTCAAACTTTATATGGAGAGGGAAAAAAACATGAGCTACTCCAGAGAGACAGCGGGAGATTAGGGAGCTCAATGCACGGCTGAAGTCTTGGTGTAAGAAGGAGGGCTTTGGGTTTTTAGAGCACTGGGCTGATTTTGCTTTGGGGTACAATCTCTATAGTAGGGATGGATTGCACCTGAATGCAAGAGGGTCTCAAGTGCTTGGGGAGAGGATTGCTAGATGGTTGGAGGAGATTTTAAACTAGGAAGGGGGGGAGGGGCCAATAAATACTGGGCTAGATAGTATAGAAAGGGAAGGCGATGTAGTTAATAACCAGGTGGGTGGATCTGGGGGTGGGGTTAGTACAGAAGATAGGGAGAAGCCTACAAACCACATCAAAATTAAATCACAAATGAAACATAGCAGTGGCATAAATTGTATGATTGCAAATGCCAGAAGTTTAATTGGTAAAATAGGGGAACTGGAGCTGGTAGCTGAAATTGAAAACTATGACTTGATAGGCATAACAGAAACATGGTGGGATGACACACATGATTGGTCAATCAGTTTGGAGGGCTACATGTTATTTAGAAAAGATAGGTCAAACAAAAGAGGTGGTGGGGTCTGTCTGTATGTCAAACCAGCATTATTGCCTCATTTGCGGGACGATATATGTGATGACAGTAGTGAACATGTGGAATCCCTGTGGGTTGAAATAGTCACTGGGGGTAAAACTGCCCAGAAAATGTTAGTGGGTATTTGTTATAAACCACCAAACATTGGTGACCTTGAAGAATCACAGCTATTAATGCAAATAGAAAAGGCTTCTCAAATAGGGAGAACTATAATTATGGGTGATTTTAATTATCCTGAAATAGACTGGAAAAATGGAACAGCGAATTCTGCTAAAAGTAGTAAGTTTCTGAACTTGTTGAATGACAATTTTTTGTCTCAGCTAGTGCAGACCTCAACCAGAAGGGATGCGTGTCTGGATCTGGTAATAACTGACAATGAAGGACTTATCTCTAACATCCAAGTTAGGGAGCACTTGGGGAATAGTGACCATAACATGGTATCGTTTGAGATTAATTCAAAAAAGCAATTTGGTATGGGTTCCACCAAAACACTGAATTTTAAAAAGGCCAACTTTAGCAGGTTTAATTCATCCCTTGGTCTCGCTGACTGGGATAAAATATTTTCAGGAAAAAACACAGAAGGTAAGTGGAATGCCTTCAAAATAACATTGCAAAAATACACATAGAAATTTATCCCTGTTGGAAAAAATACAAAAGAAGCAAATTAAAACCAATGTGGCTAACCAGTAAAGTAATTCATGAAATAAATAACAAGAAAGAGGCATTTAAACATTATAAAGTTGAGGGATCAGGAGAGGCATTTTCAGAATACAAAAATGCCAACAAAACCTGTAAAAAGGCTATTAAATTAGCTAGACTAGAGAATGAAAAAAATATTGCTAAGGAGAGCAAGAGCAACCCAAAAAATTCTTTAAATACATTAATGGCAAAAAAATAGTCTGATAATGTTGGGTCCTTGTTATCTGAAACGGGTGAGATGGTCAAGGGGGACATAGAGAAGGCAGATATTTTAAATAATTTCTTTTCTTCTGTTTTTACCAAGGAAGACCCAATGGACAAGAATCTGCAAACTACTTTTACAGAACAGTCACAGCAAACATGGGACTGGCTAACACAAGAAAAAGTGTTAAAACAATTGAATGGTGTTAAGGTAGACAAAGCTCCGGGGCCAGATGGTATACACCCACGGGTACTTAAAGAGCTAAGCCAGGCCCTGGCCAGACCGTTATATTTGATTTTCAGGGATTCTTTTATTTCAGGTATGGTGCCCATGGATTGGCATAAAGCAGATGTGGTGCCCATTTTTAAAAAGGGATCAAAGTCACAGCCAGGAAATTACAGACCTGTAAGCTTGACATCTGTGGTAGGGAAGCTGTTTGAAGGGTTGCTAAGGGAATATATTCAAGAATTCTGCTGGAACAGGAATATTATTAGCAGGAGCCAACATGGCTTTGTGAAAGACAGGTCTTGTCAAACTAACTTGATCGCATTTTATGAAAAAGTGAGTAATAATATAGGTGCGGGAGCAGTGGTTGATGTGATCTATTTAGACTTTGCCAAGGCATTTGATACGGTTCCACACAAGAGGTTACTGTACAAATTGAATGAAATAGGCCTAGGAGAAAATGTGTGTGGATTTGAAATTGGCTGAAAGATAGAATGCAAAGAGTGGTAGTAAATGTCAAGTTCTCCAGTTGGATAAATGTGATAAGTGGAGTACCTCAGGGATCTGTCCTGGGTCCTCTTCTTTTTAATTTGTTTATTAATGACCTCCCAGAGGGCATAGGGAGCCATGTATCAGTGTTTGCCGATGACACAAAATTAAGTAAGGTAATAGAGTCTGACCTGAATGTGTCTTCATTACAAGAGATTTGGACAAATTGAGTAACTGGGCAGGCAAATGGCAAATGAGATTCAATATAAACAAGTGTAAAGTTATGCATTTTGGGTATAATAATAAAAATACAACATATAGTTTAAATGGTGTTTCTCTGGGGAAACCTACAAATGAAAAGGATTTGGGAGTAATGGTAGACAATAGACTTAGCAGTAGCATGCAGTGCCAGCTGACAGCTGCAAAGGCCAATAAGATATTGGCATGTATTAAAAGGGGTATTGACTCAAGGGAGGAAGATATTATTATGCCTCTTTACAGGTCCATGGTAAGACCCCACCTAGAATATGCTGTTCAGTTCTGGGTGCCCTTTCTGAAAAAGGGCATTATGGAACTAGAGCAAGTGCAGAGGAGTGCTACAAAACTAGTAAGGGGAATGGAAAGTTTTCGTTATGAAGAAAGGCTAGAAACTTGTATACACTAGAGAAACGGCGTCTTAGAGGGGATATGATAACACTATATAAATATGTTCAGGGCCCATACAAAGGGCTCTCCAAAGACCTGTTCATTAACAGAACAGTACAGAGGACAAGGGGCCACCCGCTTAGACTTGAGGAAAGGAGATTTAATCTACAACAGTGGAAGGGTTTCTTTACTGTAAGGACAATAAAGGTATGGAATTCACTGCCTGAGGAGGTGGTGCTATTGAATACATTAGATGCCTTTAAAAAGGGCCTGGATACTTATTTAAAAGAGCATAACATAGAGGACTATGTATGTTAGTATTGGGTTTAATATTTAGTTAGTGCTTGTTGATCCAAGGAGAAATCTGATTGCCATTTGGAATCAAGAGGGAATTTCCCCATCCCATTCAAGGCAGAATTTGAAATTGCTATATTCAGGGTGTTTTTTGCCTTCTTTTGGATCAACAATGGTAAACAGAAATAGGAAAAGGGTTGAACTAGATGGGCGCAAGTCTTTTTTTCAACCTAAATTACTATGTTACTATGTCTGTGATTATGCTGTTTCTCTCGTGCTGAGAGGATTTGCCTGACATTTCGGAGCTGGACTGTCTGTGGGCAGGATCATTCTGATACGAATATGGAAATTTTCTTCTCTGCAATGGCACATGGGAGTGAAAAAACATGAGTTTCAGCAGCATTGAGAGGCTACCATGCCTAGAACAAGACACTTTATCTTGTTTGCGCTAAATGGGTGCTCCTCATAAATGTTTGTCTCACAAAGTATAATGACATCTCAGGCATGGGCCTATGCTTCCATGTGCCTAGAGGGATTCAGCTGCACCACACCAATGAGGTCCACATAGGCTGAAACGTATGTCTGGGTTTGTGCTGTTTCTCTCATGCAGAGAGGATTTGCCTGAAATTTTGGAGCTGGACTGTCTGTTGGCAGGACCAGACTAATATGAATATGGAAATTTCTTCTCTGCAATGGCACCATTGAGATGCTACCATACCTAGAACAAGACACTTTCTCTTGTTTGCACTTCATGGGTGTGCCTCACAATTGTTTGTCTCCCAAAGTATAAGGGCATCCCAGGCATGGACCCTTGCTTCCGTGTGCCTAGAGAGATTAAGCTGCACCACTCCGAAGAGGCCTACGCAGGCCGAAACGTATGTCTGTGGTTATGCTGTTTCTCTTGTGTAGAGAAGATTTGCCTGACATTTCGGTGCTGGACTGTCTGTGAACAAGACCAGTCTGATATGAATATGGAAACTTCCACTCTGCAGTGGCACATGGGAGTGCAAAATGTGAGTTGTAGCACCATTGAGAGGCTACCATGCCTAAAACAAGACACTTTATATTTTTTGTGCTCCTCATAATTGTTTGTCTCCCAAAGTATCCCAGGCATGTGCCCTTGCTTCCATGTGGCTAAAGAGATTTAACTGCACCACACCGATGAGGCCCACGTAGGCCAAAACGTACTTCTGTGGTTATGCTTTTCCTCTTGTACGGTAAGGATTTGCCTGACATTTTAGAGATGGGCTGTCTGTGGGCAGGACCAGTCTGATATGAATATGGACATTTCCTTTCTGCATTGTGACATGGGCGTGAAAAACATGAGTTGTAGTATTATTGAGAGGCTACTATTCCAAGAACAAGACACTTTATCTTGTTCATGCTGGATGGGTGCTTCTCATAACTGTTTGTCTCTGAAAGTATAAGGGCATCCCAGGCATGGGCCCAGGCTTCCATGTGCCTAGAGGGATTCAGCTGCACCACACCAACAAGGCCCACATAGGCCAAAACATACGTCTGTGGTTATGCTGTTTCTCTTGTGCTGAGAGGATTTGCCTGACATTTCGGAGCTGGACTGTCTGTGGGCAGGATCATTCTGATATGACTATGGAAATTTCCTCTCTGCAATGGCACATGGGAGTAAAAAAACATGAGTTGTAGCAGCATTGAGAGGCTACCATGCCTAGAACAAGACACTTTATCTTGTTTGAGCTTGATGGGTGCTCCTCATAAATGTTTGTCTCCCAAAGTATAATGGCATCCCAGGCATGGGCCCATACTTCCATGTGCCTATAGGGATTCAGCTGCACCTCACTGATGAGGCCTTTTGGATAAGATCTCTAGGGGTCAAAGCCAGAAGGTTCTGATGGAATGTCCAACCTCGGCCTTGGGGCATTCTCCTTTCGGGGAGTAAAGCCTCTTGCTGCTATTGGGGGTGGACCTGTACGGAGGAAGTGAGTTGCGGTCTTAGTGCCTTATCGCCGTACTCTTGGCCTTGGAGCATCGGTCTTCGGATCTTCAGCTTCTTGCTGCTTTAGGGAGGGGGCCATAATGGCACATCATACCACAGGAGGAGACTTCGAATCTACTGATGTTAGACTACAAGATACTTTACGTTTTGTGGTGGAAGAAGAATATCGCCAATCGAAGGCAAAAAAATACATTGTGGAAGTGCTGCTGAAGGACGTATTACATGTGAGCCTGGATACGGTTTTATGTTTCCAGGATTTTCTGAGACGTGGACTATATGACGTTATCTTCACCTCTCTGTTTATTTGTAGTCAGATCTATGAAAGGTATCGGAATTGTAAGGATATTGGAAGATTTAAGGGAGTAAATGTTCTTCCACTCTTCGCAAATGAAGAGACAGTTCTAACAGTACACATGTACAATCCACGGGTAGTGGACAAGGATGTGTTTACTTTCTATCCCAGTATTGTAAGACAATTCATTTTGTGGGACGAATTTACGACGAATATAAAATGTGGACTGGTAAGCGAAAATATGTGGTGAATTTTCACTCGGATGTAACCAGATATGGAGGATTGAAAAGACCCCCTCCAATGTTTTCGTTGGGAAGAGACAAAGGCTTTCTGTTTTATAGGGGTATGCCTCCTTATTGTAAGAATTGCTGGGAATATGGACATACGGCGGAAAGCTGTGTAGAGAACGCAGTATGTCGATTTTGTGGCCAATCGGGACATGATCCAGGGCATTGCCAGAAAAAGTCTTGTAACTTATGTGGGAGTCTAGACCATCAATTTAAAGAGTGTCCACATAGAGAAAGAAGACGTCCATGGGGACAAGAAAAGGAAGTAGCTGAAAGGCAGCAAGTGACATTGGAAGACCTTGCAAACTTCCCTCCTATGGAAGTCACGTTGGAAAGAACGGGTTACATGAGGAATCCAAACCCTGAAAGTGGTCCTCCATGGATTTTAAGACCTGAGGAACTGGAGACTGCTAGAGTTTCATTAATCTCACAGACTGTGGAGGATGCAGGAGATATCCTTGAAGACGTGGCAGAAGATAATGTGATCCCTGTTTCTAAAAGAAATCTGGAAAAACAGAGTGGAGAGGACAGTGACATGGAAGGAGAAAATGAAAGGGGTGAAGTTATTTCAGATACCCCTCTACAACCAGCATTTAAAAAGGTTTGTCACAAAAAGAAAAAAAAGAGTGGGGTGAAAAAAGACTCTACACCCAGGCCTAAAGGCTCTGAACAAACTTTGGAGGCACTAGCTCCAAATCCTTTTTACCTAAAAGGACTTGAATCACAAGAAGAATATGGTTTATCCCCATCTGGACCCAACGATTTATTGACAATCCTTTCCGGGGACGGGTCAGAGGTTATACCAGATACTGACCTTCCTGGGAATACTATATTGCCAACAACTTCAGCTGATGTACAATCAGATGTAGAATCAGGGTTTTCCCCACTTAGTGGGGACCTACGTGTATCGAGACCAGGAAACGAAAGAACTAAATGTTGAGAGTTTGTAGTTTAAATGCACGGAGCATCAAAAACCCTTTTAAAAGGGCGGCTCTGTGTGATTTTTTTCAAAAAGAAATATTTGATGTTGTTTTCTTACAAGAATGTGGTAAACCAATGGAGACAGATTACAAAAAATATTTAGAAAATTGGAATAAGGGCCCCTCAGTCTGGTCAGGAGGAAATGAGAACAAAAGTGTGGGAGTAGCCATCTTATTTGGGAATAAAGATTTTCAGGTAGATAGGATTGAAGAAATAATACCAGGGCGATTATTGATTGTTTCTGTTAACCTTAAAGGGTTGTTTTTGAAATTTGTAAATGTATATGCACCTCCATATAAGGGACAAAGGAGAGAATTTTTTGAAATATTAAGTTTGTTTCTTCTGGGTTCTGTTCCTTTAATTATAGGTGGAGATTTTAACTGTGTCTTTCCTGATGAGAGTAGGATGGGGGGAAGTAGTTCTAGGAAAGATGGATCTGCGAGCCTTCTTAGGAACATGATTGCTGATAATAATTTACAGGATGCATGGCGTGTGACAGGGAGTACGGATGATGGTTATACTTGGAGCAATAGTTTAGTTAAATCTCGAATAGACTTTTTGTTTTTTTCTAAGGGGATACGGGTGTCTGACTTTAAAACACATTTTAGTATTTTTTCTGACCACAAAATGATTGAATGTGTATGTGAGATTCCTGGTGTGAAGAGAAAAAAAAAACCCTATTGGAAACTGAATGTTTCCTTACTTGAGGATGAGGAAGTAAGAATGGAATTTATACAGTTATACAAAAAATGGAGAGAATGTAGATTGGGAATGAATGTTTGTGAGTGGTGGGACTATATGAAAAGGAAAGCAAAAGGGTTTTTTTATCCGTATTGGTAAACTTCAAGCAAAAAAACAGAGAGATGAGTATAAGAAATTGCAGAGATGTCTGCAAACTTTATATGATTTTAAGTCTATAGATATAGATGTGGAAGAAGAAACTGGCAGAGTTAAAGAAAAGATTAAAATGTATATAGAGAAGAAAGGAAAGCAAATTATTTTCAATAGTAGAGTAACATATTTAGAGGAAGATGAAAAATGTTCAAGATTTTTTTTCAAGAAATTAAATCAAGGTACGAACATTCTAGATACTTTAGAGAGTGAGAAGGATTTGGAAGGAATCCTAAAAAAAATACATGAGTTTTATTCTGCACTTTTTTCATTAAAGGAGATAGATTGTTCTTTAGGAAATTATTTTTTAAGTAATGTAACATCACTTACTTTGGAAGATCAGGAGAAATTGATAACAAAGCTGAATCAAATAGAAATACAGAAGGTTATCAATAGTTTTAAAAAAGGAAAAACTCCAGGTACTGATGGTTTACCAGTAGAATTTTATGTGACTTTTTGGTCTTATATTAAAGAGGATTTTTTTGATTTGTTGGAAGAAGGTTTTGAAAATTTTCGATCACCAAGTTCCTGGAAGGAGGGAGTGGTGAATCTTTTGTTTAAAAAAGGCGATAAGAAAGATATAAAAAATTGGAGACCAATTCCTCTTCTGAACATGGATTATAAAATCTTTGCTAAAGTGATAGCAAGTAGACTGAAAAAAGTAATTGCATCTGTGATAAATATGAATCAAGTTTGTGGGATCCCAGAGAGAAGTGTAACTCAAAATCTTGTGCTGATTCGAGATCTGATTTGTGATGTAGTAAATAGGGAACAGGACGTTGCCCTTATGTCAATTGACTTTGAAAAAGCTTTTGATAGGGTGTCTCATAATTTTTTATTTCAGGTTTTAGAAAAATTAGGGTTCATAGAAAAAGTGAGGAAACAAGTAAAAATGATGTATGCAGGATGTAAGAGTGTAGTTTCAATTAATGTTTTTTTCACAGAAGGAGTAGATATTTGTTCAGGGGTTAAACAAGGATGTCCTCTGTCTCCTTTATTGTTCATCTGTGCTATTGAACCCTTATTATTAAAAATAGGAGAAGATAAAGGGATAAAAGGGGTACAAGTTCCTGGAGCAAAGAGTCAGGAAGTTAAAGTTTTAGGGTACATGGATGATATATCCTTGTTATGTACAGATCCTGTTTCGATTAAAAGGGCCTTTAGGTTAATACAGTGTTTTTGTAGTGCAAGTGGCTTTAAAGTTAATTTAGGGAAATCTGAGTGTATGTTGTATGGTAGATGGGAGAGTAAATTTGAGATGGATGTGTGTTTACGTGAGGATAGTATTAAAATTCTGGGTATTATTTTTACGAAAAATTTAAAGAGTGACCAGATATGGCAAGCTACATTGGAACGAGTTAAAAAAAAAATATTGTTTTGGAATTTTAGACAGTTAACAATGGAAGGGAAAATTCTAGTTATCAGACAAGTAATTTTGCCTATTGTATTATATGTTGCAATGGTCTTTTTCCCACCAGAGCTTGTTTTTTATTTTTTTGGGGATCCAAGATGGAAAGGGTCAAACGTAGTGATATATGTAAACTACAGAGAAATGGGGGAAAAAAATTTCCGGATATAAGGATGTTTTTGAGTTTGAAATATTTTGCTTTTTATATTAAGAGAGTTTTCAGTAAAAAAGTGTGTGTGTTAGATGATTTTGTTAGATATGCTACTGGTTATATTTTTCATAGATATAAATGGGTGGGCATTTCTTTAAGCAGACCATATTCTTTTCATCCTCCATGGCAATATGTAGTGTTGGAGAAAACAATTAGAGAATTTAATTTAAAAACGATGGGGGTAGAAACTTTAATAGATCATAGAAAAATATATCAAGAATAGTGTTGAGCGAGCGTGCTCGGCCGATGCTCGGATCGGCTCGAGCATCGCTCTGCTCGGCACATGGCGGTACTCGTACGAGTACCGCCATGTGCTCGCCCGACATGTTCGGGTGAAGAGGATCTGTGCCGGAAGAGGCACAGATCCGAAGACGCTCCGCTGGACCACCAGGGAATGGAGGTACGGGGGCATTGCGGAGATGAAGGGGGCATTGCAGAGATGAAGGGGGACATTGTGGAAGAGGGGCATAGACTCTATGCCCCTCTTCCACAATGTCCCCCTTCATCTCCGCTATGCCCGTCTTCCACAATGTGCCCCTTCATCTCCGCTATGCCCCTCTTCCACAATGTCCCCCTTCATCTCCTATGCCATAGAGGAGATGAAGGGGGACATTGTGGAAGAGGGGCATAGCGGAGATGAAGGGGGACATTGTGGAAGAGGGGCATAGACTCTATGCCCCTCTTCCACAATGTCCCCCTTCATCTCCGCTATGCCCCTCTTCCACAATGTCCCCCTTCATCTCCGCTATGGCATAGGAGATGAAGGGGGACATTGTGGAAGAGGGGCATAGCGGAGATGAAGGGGGACATTGACCAGGCACCCTCCGCTCATCAGAGCAGGGGGTGCCTGGTTTAATGCTCGAGTGCTCCCATTCATTTGAATGGGGCTCGGGTGCTCGGCCGAGCACTCGAGCATCAGGGGGTGCTCGGTCAGAGCACCCGAGCACCCGAGCATCGGGGTGCTCGCTCATCCCTAATCAAGAACTTAAAAAACAAGAAATTGTTCAAAATGTATATAATTTTAATAGCAACATCTCTATAAGTATTTGGACGAATATAGCCTGTAGTGCTCTGAGTAACACTCAAAAAGATCTGGCGTGGAGCATTGTTAAAGAGTGTTTGCCCACACGTGCATTTCAGCACAGGAAGGGTTTAATACATAGTGCTAAATGTCCAAGGTACAGATGCGGGAAGGATGAAACAGCACTGCATTTTTTTTGGCATTGTACTTTTTCAAGACAAATGTGGGAATGAGTAGGGCCAATGCTTAAATGGTTTGGATCCATGCAATCCTTAAATTTTGAGGCGGTTTTATATGGCCGTATTGATTGTAAAGATAAAAACAAATATGTATGGTGTTGGTTAGTGATAAATTGTATAAAAGAAGCTATATGGAAAATGAGAAATATTTTGCTAATTAGAAATGAGGTTCTGAGTATTGCGGATTGTTTTAAATATGCTTTGAGCCTTATGTATATTTATTATTTGCGAGATACAAAATCTGTGGGAGAAGTTGTTGCCAAAAAATGGTGGAATTTTTCGATGTGGAATTTGCTTGTATAAATATTTGCTTTTTGGGGGGAAGGGGGAATAAAAAATATAAAAAAGAAAAAAAAAAAAAAAGTGTGTCTGTGGTTATGCTGTGTCTCTCGTGCAGGGAGGATTTGCCTGAAATTTTGGAGCTGGACTGTCTGTGGGCAGGACCAGACTGATATGAATATGGAAATTTCTTCTCTGCAATGGCACATGGGAGTGAAAAATGTGAGTTGTAGCACCATTGAAAGGGTACCATGCCTAGAACAGGACACTTTATCTTGTTCGCTATTGATGGGTGCTCCTCATAATTGTTTATCTCCCAGAGTATAAGGGCATCCCAGGCGTGGGCCCATGCTTCCATGTGCCTAGAGGGATTCAGCTGCACCACACCAATGAGGCCCACATAGGTCAAAATGTATATCTGTGGTTGTACTGTTTCTCTCGTGTGGAGAGGATTTGCCTGACGTTTTGGAGCTGGACTGTCTGTGGGCAGCACTAGTCTGATTTGAATACGGAAATTTTCTCTTTGCAAATGCACATGGGAGTGAACAATGTGAGCTGTAGCACCATTGAGAGGCTACCCTGCCTAGAAGAAGACACTTTATCTTTTTCGCACTTGATGGGTGCTCCTTACAATTGCTTTTCTCCTGCTTACCATTATACTCTCTGCACACACCCTTTAATACAGCTAGTACCTGCCGGTATGGCCCACTGTTTTTTTCACAGGTTCATTGATCACCCACTCAGATTTCTAGCAGGATTATAAGTATTTCTGCTCCAAGCCTGCGACTTCACAGATAATCTGACAAAATTCACCTTTAGATACCCATTGTTTACTACTATTGTGCTTCCCTTGTGACCCAAACTGCCTTACCCCCCCCCCACACACCATTACCTAGAAACTTATCTTATGATGCAGTGGGCCATTTTATGTATACCTCCAGCCTGCTGGGACATTTAATAATCTATCACTTCAGATTTCCCTTTGCATTCTGCCATGGTCAACTTAGCAATTACCTTTACCACCTTGAATATCAGAAGCCTAAATACCATAAAATCTCAGATGTAAGACGCACCTGTGTATAATAGGCAGGTGTATATTATACCCAAGATTTTAGGGGAAAACAAGAGTGCCTATGTGTAATACGCACCCTTGTTTTCCCCCTTAGTAAAAAAGATATGGGGGCTGCAAGATACCTTCCCTCCCTCCTGCCAGCCAATGGTAATGCCTTCTGAGGATCTCAAGGTCCTTGTAGGGCAATACCGTAGGTGGAAGGTTCTGACAGAGCACTGAAGGAAGCGGGAGGCAATTTCAAGCATGCTGCCTGCAGGGTAGATGTCAAATACAGTGAAAGTAAGCATTATTTTATGCAAGCTGATTGAGTTGGGAGGAGTGAGGGAAGGTATCTGGTAGCCCTCTTTTTTTCTTTTTTTTTTATTGTGGGAAAAAAAATTCTCATGTATAATACGTACCACCCACTTTACGTAAGGTGAAGAGGGGTAATTGTGAGTATTATACCTGAAATTTTAAGGTATACCTGAGAAGCATTCAGACAAGAAACTGGAAGCTATTCACTTTTACCACAGGAAACACATTTTGATTCTTCCAACTCTCCTACTTTTCATAATCCACATTATCCTAAAGCTTGGTATGCCTCAGCCTCTGAGAAACGTAGGGGTGTCACTATCCTCATAGCTAAACATCCTCCCTGGACACAAGAAGATGAATTAATTTACACAGAAGGGTGTTATTTATTTGTTAAAGGCAGAATATTTGATACATCTTTCACTCTAGCTAATATCAAAGCCCCCAACACAGGTACCATCTGATACCTCTCTAGAATAGGGGTGGGTGAAAGGTCCGGTCATGTTCCCATGAAAAAATATGTGAAAACCAAATTGTTGTTTGCTTTTCTATGGGCGTTACTCCGTGCCTCTGTGGCAGTCCTCCTTTGGCAGCTCCGGTAGTGTACCGTTTGTCCAGGGCCTTCGTTGCTGTTGTGGCTTTAGTCGCCATTGTGTCACTCTCTGCGTAGAGAGTGTACTAAGGGCCATTGTACTATTAGGGCCTGCTTGTACTCCCGGCCTAATAGTAATCACACCTACCGTACTTCGTTTGGATTCACACAAACTGTACCTGACCTGTGTCAGTATTGTATTGTATATATTATATACTGGACCTGTGTGGGTACTAATAACTGTAACCTGACCTGTGTCAGTATTGTATTGTATATATATATACTGGACCTGTGTGGGTATTTTATACTGCTACCTGGCCTGTGTCAGTAGTATACTGTCAGCATACATGCAGGACCCACGAGGGTTATTCCATTACTGTGGTTCTTCAATAAAATTGCATTTTACCTAAACCTTCCATGTCTGAGTGTCCATAAAACCGTTACACAATGGCTAGAATGTTTTCGCCTATTGATTTACATGTTTTTTGCCTATTCGCTATAAAAACGTGACATATTTGAGGACGTGAAACACAACAGAAGCAGCTACAGAGCTAGGTACACGTTCTGTGCTGTTCTGCTGTGATCTTTTGGCAAAACTGAGGCAGGAGAGGCTCATAGTGACTGCTATCACTAAGAGAAAGTTTAAAACAAATTAATGAATCTGGGTAGGAGGAAGTGAGCACTACAGAACCAATGCTGGCCCGCCCCCCTAAATCACCCTAGTGATCTTGGGGAAATGAATGTCACCTGCCTGTACCTGTTGCAAGACAGGTCAACTGCCTGCACCTATTGCCCCTTCTGCCACCAGTGCTGTGCCTGCTGTCAGTGCTGAACATGCTGCCATTGTGTCTTGTAACTCTTAGGAGTGGGGAAGGAGGAGATGATCCCAAGTGTAACAGCAGGGGACCCTAAGTCACACTTGCCATCCCCAAGCAGTCCTACCTCTAGGACCACTGCTAAGAAGGTCCAGCAGCTTGTTAGTGTTAGGCGTGAAGAAGGGGGTGATCATCATATTTCTAGTGATTGTTATGAGGAGGAAGACTCAACGACTGAATCTGATGTCGTTGGTGTTAGTGGTAGTAACAGTGATGAATGAATGAATGAATGAATATGTTTATTTATATAGCGCCACAAGTGTACGCAGCGCTTTACAATTTCAGGGTTTAAACAATACAGGGCTACAGGTGCTTTGTAGAGTGAAACATTGGGTGCGAGGTCCCTGCCCGAAAGCTTACAATCTAAAGTGATGTTGAAGCAGCTTTAGGGAAGTGGTAGGAGAAACAATGCAGACCATCCAGACTAGCAGTCAAGGGAGCCCACACCATTCCCCAAACCCTAGGAGTCCTCTTCGTCTCTCAGAAGGAAAGAAGAGCACAGAGGGGAGGCGCTCATAGGGTTGATAAGCTCACCAATCTCACAATAATAAATAAGTTAAATAATTAGATGCACTCACATGTATTTATGGCCACATCAAGATTACTTGTGGCTAAAAGGGCAAGTGGGGGATATTACACTGCCCTCCACACAGATGCGTTTCAAAACAGCAGCTCCTTTGTAGACACTTTCAAACAAAGAAGGAGAAAACACAGGAAATGGAAATACACAAATGGGGCACTTTTAACACATAACATGCTTCCAATATTTCAAACTAGTTGAAGAGCCCGTTACACGGGTCACAGTGCCACTGCCAGCCGGTTGTGGGGCAGTCATACACAGTAGAGACTGCCCACGCTGAGGCTGATAGAGTGCCAGCCGGTGGTGGTGCAGTCATGCTCAGTGAAGACTGCCCGCACTGCGGCTGACACAGTGCGGGACGCTCCTTCGGAGCGCCCCGCTCTGTATCAGCCTTGTCACAACAGTCTCTACTGCGCATGACTGCAGCACGCGCAGCAGTCTCTACTGCGCATGACTGCATCGTTAAAAACTTTCTAGTGAATTATTATATAGGATGAGATGATTACTCACACTTTTGAGAATACCTCACAATCGGTTAATAGCAACAGGGGATTGATCAACCTGCCTCTGTACAGGCACTCCAAGGCTCCCGCTTCTCAATATTCCTAACTCCGTAGCCAACAAACAGTATACCAAGAGTGTTTTATTAATTATTAAAATAAAAACAAAACACAGTTTGAAAATTGCCAACACATTTCAGGATACTGGATCCTTTTATCATATTCAAAAGTTAATCTATTGGATGATGTTTAATTAATTCCTTGATTAATTGTATCCCGTGTGTTAGCTCTCAACAGTCACTGGCATCATGAGAAGTATTTTAAGTCATAAAGTTGTTAAATTCAAATTGCAAACATATTTATACGAATATATCAACATTTATGCATGTGATCTACACATATATTAAAGGGATAGTATGGTCAAATATTAACTAAACTGTACCTTGTAGCCATTACAAAAGTAAACTAAATGCCCCCAGTCCCATCTCTCAAACCTTTATAGGGAATCCGGTCCCTGGACAAGCGGAGGCTCTTCAGCAGAGCCGAGATTGCTTTATTGAGACAGAAATCCTTCACTGGAATAGTCTACAAAGTGTGCTTGAAAACCAAGCACACTTTGTAGACCGTTCCAGTGAAGGATTTCTGCCTCAATAACACAGTCTCTGCTGGAGAGCCTATGCTAGTCCCGGGACCGGATTCCCCTGCAGTCAGCTTTAGCACTGACATCAGGGAAAGAGGAGGTTTGGGGGAACTTTGGTCCTGAATATCTCTCAAACCATAAAGTTTACTTTTGTAATGGCTACAATATACAGTTTAGTTAATATTTGACCATACAATCCCTTTAAATTAATAATTTGATATTTTAACTAGATTATCGCCTATAGGTAAACATAAAAAGTATTTACATAATAAAAACACTTTTATAGAATAATCGAACTAACATATGACCATAACTAGCTAAAATAAATGTAACAATCTTTATCTCTATTTTATTTCTATGGGAATTGTTTTAACCATTTGTGCTCTGTTTATCCTGGGATTTACTGCTGAAGTGTTTTTATTATGTAAATACTTTTTATGTTTTCCTATAGGCGATGATCTAGTTAAAATATCATGTTTCATTTAATATATATGTATATCACACATGTATATATGTTGGTATATTCCTATAATATGTTTGCAATTTGAATTTAAGTTCTTTATTGCTTAAAATACTTATGATGCCCGTGTCTGTTGAGAGCTACTAACACACAGATATAATTAACCAATTAATTAATTAAACATCAACCAATTAGATTAACTTTTGAATATTTGGAAACCTAGATAAGTAAGTAACTCGTGTGGGTCTGCTCACTATAAAATCTGACACACTGATGAAAGGATCCAGTATCCTGAAACACATTGGCAATTTTCAAATTGTGTTTTTATTTTGATTATTAATAAAAGGCTCTTGGTATACTGATTGTTGGCTACAGAGTTTGGAATACTGAGAAGCGGGAGCCTTGGATCACCTGTAAAATGGCAGGCTGATCAATCCCCTGTTGCTACTAACCAATTTTGAGGAATTTAGCCAGTATTCTCAAAAGTGTGAGTAATGATCTCATTTGAAATATTGAAAGCCTGGTATGTGTTGAAAGCGCCCCTTTCATGTATTTCCATTTCCCTTCCCCTCTTGGCATTGTCCAGGTTGAACATGATCCTCAAGAAGGCAGAATTGTTGCCTTTCAACAATAATACCACCTCCACCAGGAGCACAGATCAGCTGCCTGTGGCTGCTGCTAGTGCTGCCAGTCTGCCTTCTTCAGGTCACCAAGAAATGGCAGGTATGACATTGTCACATTTCTCATCACCTCCTTCAACCAGGGAGATGTCAATAATAGAGCAGCAGCACAGAGGGGCTGGTGGTGGTGGTGGTGATGATGATGGTGGAGAAGCTGGGGTGGAAAAGACATTGATGGCATTTTTAGCCCAAACTGAAAATGAATGGGAGACAGGAATGAGGATGGGTATCACCACCAACACCAGCAGTGACCTTTTGGAATTTGCAGAGTTTGCAACTGCTCTAATTCCGGTTGATGCTGAGTTGCAAGGGCAGCAGGATGCTGAGGAGCAGGTTACTGTGCCACAGACCACAGCAGACAGAGTGGGAATAGGTCAACAAGTGATGCAGGAGAACACAGGTGGAGGTGCTCACGGTAACCACCTGAAGCATTAGATCACAGCCATCCAAATAGATAAAACATCACTTTTATTCCATCATTTAAAAGCACATGGAGGACCAAAAGTAGATCGAGGAAATTTCTGAGAACATACAAAACGCCTAACGTGTTTCGTAAACTTAAAGTTTACTTAATCATAGGCTTAATCTCACAATAAAATACACAACCCTTAAATACCCTACATTAATTCAAACTGACCAATCGGGCAAAAGGGGGAGTGAAAAAGTGATAAAAGTATCCACCCTATTCACTCTAACTAATCTACCCTCTACCCAATGCTACAATATACCCCAGTGGTTAGTTAAGGGTAAATAGTAACATTACAACAATGCACACATATACAATCTTGCAAAAACATTATAAAAAGATATATTGCAAAAACAAAAAATTGACAAATATGCTACAAACAGAGATTAAATCCGGAGTAAGAGATGCATATAAACAGCACACCGGCAGAAAGAGAAATACACAGATTCAAGACAAAATGTGCTAATCCAAAATATATATATCCAACTCATCTATGCCGGTGCACAAATAATGCAACATCATGCTCCGAATTAATGCCCTCAGGGGAGCGGGTCTTAAGGAGAAGGATCCACTTGACCTCACACCTGTCAAGTAGTATCCTAATGTCTCCACCTCGCTCTGGCAAAACGACTCTCTCAATACCCTGAAAACAAAATTTATTCAAATCTCCTTGATTGCAGGTATGAAAATGCCTGGCAACTGGTTTACTTAAATCACCATTTTTTATGTGAAGAATATGTTCACGCATACGATCTTTTAATGCCCGCGTGGTCCTTCCCACATTTTGACGACCACAAGCAATACAGGTGATCAAGTAAACCACACATACAGTGCGACAATTTATATACTGCTTAATAAAAAACTTATCCTTTGAAACTGTACTCTCAAATTCCTTGCCGATTTTAACATAAAGACATGAGACACACTTTCTTGCCCCACATTTATACATGCCCACTGTTTGTAACCAAGAAGGTATGTTTTTCTGACCCATATGAAAAATACTACAGAGAGTCATTTTGCCAGAGCGAGGTGGAGACATTAGGCTACTACTTGGTGTGAGGTCAAGTGGATCCTTCTCCTTAAGACCCGCTCCCCTGAGGGCATTAATTCGGAGCATGATGTTGCATTATTTGTGCACTGGCATAGATGAGTTGGATATATATATTTTGGATTAGCACATTTTGTCTTGAATCTGTGTATTTCTCTTTCTGCCGGTGTGCTGTTTATATGCATCTCTTACTCCGGATTTAATCTCTATTTGTAGCATATTTGTCAATTTTTTGTTTTTGCAATATATCTTTTTATAATGTTTTTGCAAGATTGTATATGTGTGCATTGTTGCAATGTTAATATTTACCCTTAACTAACCACTGGGGTATATTGTAGCATTGGGTAGAGGGTGGATTAGTTAGAGTGAATAGGGTGGATACTTTTATCACTTTTTCACTCCCCTTTTTGCCCCATTGGTCAGTTTGAATTAATGTAGGGTATTTAAGGGTTGTGTATTTTATTGTGAGATTAAGCCTATGATTAAGTAAACTTTAAGTTTACGAAACGCATTAGGCGTTTTGTATGTTCTCAGAAATTTCCTCAATCTACTTTTGGTCCTCCATGTACTTTTAAATGATGGAATAAAAGTGATGTTTTATCTATTTGGATGGCTGTGATCTAATGCTTCAGGTGGTTACCGTGAGCACCTCCACCTGTGTACTCTCGTTTGTGAAAATCGTTTTGCTGAAGATTGTGGAGGTAGCGCCGGTTCCAATGACATTTCAATTTCGGGTGAGTTTGGGTCTTTTTAGATATTTTTATTATCTTTAAGTCATGTTGCAGGTGACGTACAGATATCGAGATAAAAAGTAGCAACTGCTGAATAACTCTTTGAGAGTTCTTTGTGATATTTGTGTAACAAGTGATGCAGGACTAGGACATGTTCCACTTGCCAGCTGCAGCAACACTCCTGGTCCTAGTCGCAGTGCTGATTCTGAGGCAACAGCAGCAACATCATCCTCTGCCCCAGACAGTGAAGGGGAACGTGGAGAACAAGAAGAAAGAGGCCATTCTTCTCCACCTTTTCCCTCCCCCACTGAAGTCATGGGTGTGGGACTATTTTTCTCTTGGGGAAGGCACGGTGCAGTCATCAACAATGGCACTGTGCACTATTCATGACAATTCAGTGAGAAGGTGAAAGGAAAGTAGACACCTTGGCACAACCGCCCTATCAGGCACCGCTGTTGCTATACCCCCTGACTTTCCACAAAGGCAACAAGAGGTGAGGTAGAGATCAAAGAGGAGGAAGAATAGAGAAACCCAGTCAGAGGCTGAAAGTTCAATGATGAGAAAAACACCTGGCTTGCCATCACCTTCTTGCCCTAGGGTAACTATATCTTCCTCTCGTTCATCGTCACCCCCCCCAGGCAAGTGATAGCCACTTGTAGATGTTAGGATGTGGCAGTTCGGGTCCGCCCATTGCACACTGTGTGGTGCATGGAGCACACATTGCATTGTGGTGGAGGAGAATTGCAAGCAGGGCATCAAGTGGCATCTAAGGAGATTCCATCCAGCAGAATATGCTAAGCTGGTGGCATGGAGGGTTCATCATTATTATTAAACTGTCAGCAAGGTGTCATGTGTCCTTAGTGGGGTGTGGACAAGCAGCAGCAGTACTTGGTTTCTGGTGGGGGGATTTCACATTGGGGAACCTAAGTGTCATGGTGTTTGGATAGTGTTGTGCCAGGTGTTTCACGTGAGTGCAGATGTACCCACTGTTCCCAGTCTTTCCCTTATTTACACTGTTAGAAAAGACAAAGAAAAGGTGGGCGCCAATAGCACCTTATTGCTTAAGAAACCAATATATAAAATTAATGATTATAGCACTTACATTTATGAATGGCTGTGCTGTATACCTATGTTTACACACAGCTGTATGGACATACAGAGAATTTCCTACCATCTCTGTTCAGTGTTGCACGGGCTCCGTCTCACTCCTCCTTTAATCTGCAGGAAAAGAATTCTCCAAAATAATCCATGAGTGACTTTCTTGACACCTGGCAGTCTTGGGTTTCTTACTCAACAAGCTGGTTAGCTAGCTCTGTGGTAAATTCCCTAACTATGGAGTCTGTTCAAACCTCAAGGTCGCAGGTTCGAATCCTGGCAGGGTCAACTCAGCCCTTCATCCTACCGAGGTCGATAAATGAGTACCATTGATTGGGTAATAATAACATCTATTATTTCAGCTGCTGATTCGGTTAATTCTGAAAGGGCTTTGAGTTCCACTGGGAAAAAGGCGCTATATAAATACTAGTTGTTATCATTATCAACAAGATTCATCACATAGGTCCTTGTGTAATGAGGTTCCACAAGGAACCTCCCATCCCTTTCTCTCTCTCTTTATTCCCTCTCTATCCTGTGATACTTTACTCTACATACTTTCCCATGTTTATCCCCAAGTTATCCTCCTCTACTTTCTGGAGTTACAGCTATCAAACCACCCTTCCTAGTCCCCCCCACACTGCTCCCTTCTCTTCCCCTCCCCTTTTCTCTCTGCCTTCCTCCCTTTCTCTACCCTGCTCCCTTCCTCCTTTCCCTCTAGGTCACGAGTTTCTAAACACATGCAGGGTACACCTGCAATCCTCTTCAAGGGCCTTCTTATTTGCACTATTATATGACACCACCCTAGTGCCAAAATATTGGCCCTTGTTTTAGATTAACTGTTTTATTTGTACCTCTTTTCCTATATTCCTACTCATGTACTGCACTGTTATTTCCTGTGAATATTGTCCTACATAAGCCTTACTGTATTGAATTATGTACAGTGGATGAATATTAAATAAATCTCTTTTACAAAAAAATTAAATAGAAATTGCAATCTTTGTACTGGAGTTATAGATTTCCTTGAATCAATACCAGTGGACTCTTTGTTCTTCTTCCTTCCTTCAATTTGCCCTGGAAGAAGATGTGTGCCCTGGAAGAAGAAGAGAGGGCATCTCTGAAATAGGCTTTGTTTTCATTGTTTGCAATCCACCATTGTGAGAACATCAGCCACAGCCACATGCAGACTGAAGGTGAGAAGAAGAACAAAGGAAGTGGTGGTATTGATTGATAATCACCGTGGAAGATAGGGAGTGAAGACACGGTGGAGGGTAAGCATATGGTTGACATATTGTACAATATACCCCAAAGGAATTGGAAGTCTCCTGAATTATGTACCTAGGCTTCAAAGTTTAACCCTTTGTGCTTAGTGCTTTGCAATGCATTCCGTACCCCTCTGGCATTCAAAGGGTTAATGGTTAGGATCACATGATTGGAAGACAGCACCTCCGATAGTGTGACTTTAGCTTTAAAGTGGCATTTGTGATAGGCTTTTATTTTAGCATTTGGGTTACAAAAGACAAAGATCATTTATTTATTATTAATGAAGATGTAAAAAGCCATCACCCAGAGATATGAAGGCCAAGGGAAAAAAAGAATTTGATTACATTAACCCTTTGAATGCCAGAGGGGTGAGCAACCGCAAAGCATTGTAATGCGTACTCTTCTAGCACTCAAAGGGTTAAATGAAAAAGTAGAATACACTTACCAGCCAACACTGGCTGGTGGGCAGGTTCTCCTCTCTACTCCTCTCACTCCTCGTGCGATGCAGGCAAGCAAACAACTTAGAACCACAGCTGCCTTCACTCTTCCTGACATCTGCCCCATCTATCCAGTCATTGGCTGGCTGAGGTCACGTGCCATGGATTCAATGCCTCTGCATTCCGATATTACAGGAGCTGCTCTGTTTTTTTGTTGTTGTTGTAGTACAGGTGCTTGTTCTACCCGGAGAGCTTGATGTTTCACCCAGAGACAGTGTCCTGAATCCGGAGTCTCAGGGTGAAACCAGGTAAGTTCCCAGCTATCAATAGTTCTCCAATACAGTTAAGGTAGAGAGTGGAGTACCTCAGAGTTCAGTAAGTGGTCCACTGCATTTTAACATGATTACAAATTACCTGGAAATAGATATAGAAAGCAAAATATCAATATTTGCAGATGATACTACATTATGCGGGGTAATAAATTCAGAACAGGATACTTGTTCTCTACAGAGAGATTTACATAAAATGGCAGATTGGGTAAAAATGAAATATGAAGTTTAATGTGGAAAAGTTTAAAATCATACGATTGGGAAGAAAAAAATCCCAATGCTACTTATGAACTTTTTAGATTCATTTTAGGGGACTAAATACTAGAGAAAGACCTGAGCATCCCTGTAAACTACAAGCTTGGAAGCAGTGACCAGTGTCAAATAGCAGTGACAAATTCAAAGTCCTAAACTGCATAAAAAGGGGTATTGAAGCAAGAGTGGATAACATCAGTTTGACACTGTACAAACCATTGATAAGACCTCACTTTGAAAATGCAGTCTGTTTTTGACACTAGTTCTGAAAAATGATATTCTAAAACTGGAGAGAGTACAGTGAAGAGCAACAACATTAATTAAAGGGATAGTAATTTTTAAACATAAATGCAGATTAAATTATTCCTCATAGTTTTTGGACCTTGTAGAACATTATTACAATTCTGTACGATGTGTAGTTCAAGGATAATTGAATTGTGAATTTCTCCCCTCCCCCCTCTAATTTTATGGTATTATAAAAAGGTAGATTAAATTAAAATTATTTGATAATACTGTTTATTGAAAATGAAAATATACAAACTAATGAAGAGCAAAGATTTAAAAAAGTATGTTCATATAGTGATAGCAAAAACTCTTAAAAGTTGTGAATGAATTTTGCATCAATGCACAATGAGAGGATAGTTTTGTAAATATTTTATAAAACTATATAAAGCTCTAATGAAGCAAATGTACTAATACTGTCAACTAAAACATTTTGTACAGTGCATCAAACTAGTAACATACATAGTAACATAGTAAATTAGGTTGAATAAAGACACATGTACTTCAAGTTCAACCTTCTCCTCATACCCCAGTAATTTTATAGCTTTCCTGCTACCAAATAAGTTAGTCTTTATCAGACCTTCCTGATCTGCCTACTAATAAACAGTATAACTCTGTATGTTCGCTTTGGAAAGAAATGTATCTAATCTTCTCTTGAATGTATCCAATGTATCTGCCATAACCACCTCCTTGGGCAAAGAATTCCACAATTTAACAGACTTCACTGTAAAAAAATCCTTCCTCTGCTGAAGTCTAAACCTCCTTTCCTCTAATCTCAAGGGGTGTCCCCTGGTCATCTGATCAGGCCTTAGAATGAAAAGCTCACCGCAGAGATCCTTGTATGGACCTCTCATATATTTGTACAAAGTGATAAGGTCTCCTCTTAGTCGTCTTTTCTCTAGAGTAAATAAACCAAGTTTGTCTAGTCGTTCCTCATATGTCAAGTCCTCCATTCCCTTAATTAATTTTGTTGCTCTTCGCTGTACCCTCTCTAGTTCTAGTATATCCTTTTTCATAACTGGTGCCCAAAACTGCACTGCATACTCAAGGTGAGGTCTTACCAATGATTTGTGCAATGGCAAAATAATGTTATCCACTCTTGCTTCAATACCTCTTTTTATGCAAGACAGGATTTTGTTTGCCTTTGCTACTGCTGCTTGACACTGGTTACTGTTTCCAAATTTGTAGTTGACAAGGATACCGAGGTTTTTCTCTAGCAATGAGTCCCCTAAAATTAGTCCATTAAGTTTATAAGTAGCCTTGGGATTATTTCCTCCCAAATGCATGACTTTACACTTCCCCACATTAAACTTCATATTCCATTTGTTTGCCCAATCTGCCATTTTATATAAATCCCTCTGTAGAGAGCAGTTATCCTGTTCTGAATTAATTACCCTGCATAATTTAGTGTCATCTGCAAATATTGATAATTTGCTTTCTATATCTATTTATAGGTCATTTATAGTGTTGAGCGAGCATGCTCGGCCGATGCTCGGATCGGCTCGAGCATCGCTCTGCTCGGCACATGGCGGTACTCGTACGAGTACCGCATGTGCTCGCCCGCCATGTTCGGGTCTCCTCCCCGCACGTTTTGCGGCTGCTGCGCAGCCAATAAACGTGCAGGGAGGCTCTGACATCAGTGTAATGCCAGCAGCCATGTTGGCTGCTGGCATTACACTGATTGGCTGGCCAGAACCCGTGGTCGGGTGTTGTATAGCACCTGACCAGCGAGTTCGGCTCAGTCTTAGCCAGGGAGAGCTGATGATAGGAAGGGAAAGTCAGTGTAGGGAGGAAAAAAAGCAAAATTGTGAAAAAAAAAAGAACCAAAAGTCCTTTTTAGGACTACTGTGTGTGGGGGCAGCAGGTTATTTTGTGTGGGGGGAAAAAAAAAAAACATATATTCTGTTTAGTGTGCAAAGTTGCAGATTAGAGCACATTCTGTTTAGTGTGCAAAGTTGCAGATTAGAGCACATTCTGTTTAGTGTGCAAAGTTGCAGATTAGAGCACATTCTGTTTAGTGTGCAAAGTTGCAGATTAGAGCACATTCTGTTAAGTCTTCAAACTAAAATATCAAAGTCACATATTCCATTCAGTGTGCGTCGCCGCAGTTTAGCAGCACATTCTGTGTACTGTGCAGAGTTGCAGAATAGGAAGAAATACTGTTAAGTCTTCAAACTAAAATATCAAAGTCACATATTCCATTCAGTGTGCTTCGCCGCAGTTTAGCAGCACATTCTGTGTACTGTGCAGAGTTGCAGAATAGGAAGAAATACTGTTAAGTCTTCAAACTAAAATATCAAAGTCACATATTCCATTCAGTGTGCTTCGCCGCAGTTTAGCAGCACATTCTGTGTACTGTGCAGAGTTGCAGAATAGGAAGAAATACTGTTAAGTATTCAAACTAAAATATCAAAGTCACATATTCCATTCAGTGTGCTTCGCCGCAGTTTAGCAGCACATTCTGTGGACTGTGCAGAGTTGCAGAATAGGAAGAAATACTGTTAAGTCTTCAAACTGTAAAATATCAAAGTCACATATTCCATTCAGTGTGCTTCGCCGCAGTTTAGCAGCACATTCTGTGTACTGTGCAGAGTTGCAGAATAGGAAGAAATACTGTTAAGTTTTCAAACTCAAATATTAAAGTCACATATTCCATTCAGTGTGTGTCACCGCAGTTTAGCAGCCTATTCTGTGTACTCTGCACAGTTGCAGAATAGGAAGAAATACTGTTAAGTTTTCAAACTCAAATATTAAAGTCACATATTCCATTCAGTGTGTGTCACCGCAGTTTAGCAGCCTATTCTGTGTACTCTGCACAGTTGCAGAATAGGAAGAAATACTGTTAAGTTTTCAAACTCAAATATTAAAGTCACATATTCCATTCAGTGTGTGTCACCGCAGTTTAGCAGCCTATTCTGTGTACTCTGCACAGTTGCAGAATAGGAAGAAATACTGTTAAGTTTTCAAACTCAAATATTAAAGTCACATATTCCATTCAGTGTGTGTCACCGCAGTTTAGCAGCCTATTCTGTGTACTCTGCACAGTTGCAGAATAGGAAGAAATACTGTTAAGTTTTCAAACTCAAATATTAAAGTCACATATTCCATTCAGTGTGTGTCACCGCAGTTTAGCAGCCTATTCTGTGTACTCTGCACAGTTGCAGAATAGGAAGAAATACTGTTAAGTTTTCAAACTCAAATATTAAAGTCACATATTCCATTCAGTGTGCGTCACCGCAGTTTAGCAGCCTATTCTGTGTACTCTGCACAGTTGCAGAATAGGAAGAAATACTGTTAAGTTTTCAAACTCAAATATTAAAGTCACATATTCCATTCAGTGTGTGTCACCGCAGTTTAGCAGCCTATTCTGTGTACTCTGCACAGTTGCAGAATAGGAAGAAATACTGTTAAGTTTTCAAACTCAAATATTAAAGTCACATATTCCATTCAGTGTGTGTCACCGCAGTTTAGCAGCCTATTCTGTGTACTCTGCACAGTTGCAGAATAGGAAGAAATACTGTTAAGTTTTCAAACTCAAATATTAAAGTCACATATTCCATTCAGTGTGTGTCACCGCAGTTTAGCAGCCTATTCTGTGTACTCTGCACAGTTGCAGAATAGGAAGAAATACTGTTAAGTTTTCAAACTCATATATTAAAGTCACATATTCCATTCAGTGTGTGTCACCGCAGTTTAGCAGCCTATTCTGTGTACTCTGCACAGTTGCAGAATAGGAAGAAATACTGTTAAGTTTTCAAACTCAAATATTAAAGTCACATATTCCGTGTAAGATGAAGAAGGCGGGTAAAAAGGGACGGGGAAGTGGACGTGATCCTGATAGTTCAGGGCGCGGGTCAGGACGCGGAGAAACTGTGCCTGGTGCCAGAGCACAAGAAAGAAAGACATCCACCATACCTAGCTTCATGTCTCATTTCACAGGGCGTCGCAGGACATCACTCTCGAGGTCCGACCACTGCGAACAGGTGGTCGGTTGGATTTCAGCTGATACTGCTTCCAGTCGGTTAAGCACCACCCTGTCTTCCACCAAGTCCTCTCTCAGTAGCCAAGAGTCTGGTCAACATAATCCTCACTCTGATCATCCTTCCTCCCACCATAGACGGTCTGGTCAAAGAAGTGATCCCACACTTGGATATAGTGAGGAGCTCGTCTCATCACCAATCCTTCATTTGACCCTCTCTCCAAGCACGCTTGCAGAGGAACATGACATCTTGTGCCCTGATTCACAACCTCTAGAGGGTACCCAATCACAAGAAGATGACAGATGTGAACGGCATTTAAGGTCAAAGGAAGTAGTGGATGATGATGATGATGATGAGACACAGTTGCCATTAAATCAACCACTATTACCGTCTCAAGACCTTGTTGAGGAGAATGTTATACAGTTGTCAATGACTGAGTATGTGGTGGGATCAAGACATGAGGAGGATGATCAGAGTGAGGAAGTGGAGGAGGACTTGGTGGACGATGAGGTGACTGACCCCACATGGGAAGGTGTAGAGCCGAGCGGTGACAGCAGTCCTGAGGGTGAGCCATCTGCAGCACCGCAACAGGCTGGAAGAGGCAGTGGTGTGGCTACAGAAAGAAGGCGGACCGCACCAAACCGGCCCGCAAATGTTCCACGGAGCACCCCCTTGCGTAAATCTACCTTGCCAAAGGGTAGGTGTTCCGCGGTATGGCGTTTTTTTAAGGAAAGTGTGGACGACAAAAGAATTGTAGTTTGCAACCTGTGCCACACCAGAATGAGCCGAGGCATGAACACTAGAAACCTCACCACCACCAGCATGATCCGACACATGGCATCCAAGCACCGTAGTAAGTGGGAGGAACGCCTGGATCGCCCATCTGTGTCTGCAGGCCACACCACTGCCTCCTCTTCCCCTGTTTTCGGTGCCGGCCAATCGCCTGTCGAAGGCGCAGGCCCGCATACCTCCCGCCCTGCACCTGTACCATCTGAAGCACCATCAGCGACCACATCCACTTCCCTGTCCCAGCGCAGCGTCCAAATGTCCTTACCCCAGGCATTTGAGCGCAAGCGAAAATACCCAGCCACCCACCCACAGGCCATAGCACTAACCTCACACCTTTCCAAATTACTGGCCATCGAAATGCTGCCATTTAGGCTTGTGGACACTGAGTCCTTCCGCAGCCTGATGGCAGCAGCTGTCCCTCGGTACGCGGTCCCCAGCCGCCACTACTTTTCCCGGTGTGCCATCCCCGCATTACACCACCATGTGTCCCGTAACATCACCCGTGCCCTGACCAACGCAGTTACTGGGAAGGTCCACTTAACGACTGACACATGGACAAGTGCTTGTGGCCAGGGACGCTACATTTCCCTGACGGCACACTGGGTGAATGTCGTGGAGGCTATGAGCGACTCGGACCCTGGGATGGCACGGGTGCTACCCACGCCGAGGATTGCGGGCCCTACCTCCATCAGGGTTTCCGCCAGCACCTACGTTATTGGCTCCTCCTCCTCCGTTTCCACCTCCGAATTCTCTACACGCAGCGCCACTCCCCCATCAGCCAGTAGCTGGAAGCAGTGTAGCACTGCAGTGGGGAAGCGTCAACAGGCCGTGCTGAAGCTGATCTGCCTTGGGGACAAACAGCACACGGCCTCAGAGCTGTTGCAGGGGATTAGTCACCAGACCGAGCAGTGGCTCTCGCCACTCAACCTGCAACCAGGCATGGTTGTGTGTGATAATGGGCGTAACTTGGTGGCGGCTTTGGAGCTCGGCAAGCTCACACACGTACCATGCCTAGCGCATGTATTTAATTTAGTGGTTCAGCGATTTCTAAAAACCTACCCCAATGTGCATGATCTCTTGACCAAGGTGCGCCGCGTGTGTGCACATATCCGTAAGTCATCTACAGCTTCGGCCGGCCTGTTGAAGCTGCAGCAGCGCTTACAATTGCCAGCTCACCGGCTGCTGTGTGACGTGAGCACGTGCTGGAACTCCACCTTCCACATGTTGGCCCGGCTTTGTGAGCAGCAGAGGGCAGTAGTGGAGTACCAGCTGTTACACGGTCGTCGCCTCTCCGTTCAACTTCCTGTAATCAGAAGTGAGGAGTGGGAATGGATGTCAGACCTCTGCGAGGTTTTACGCAATTTTGAGGAATCGACACAGATGGTGAGCGGCGATAACGCTATTATCAGTGTAACCATCCCACTTCTGTGTCTACTGAAACGCTTGCTGCTCACAATTAAAACCGACGCTTTGCATGTGGAAGAGGTGGAAATGGGGGAGGAAGAGCTTACACAAGGTGATAGCCAGAGCACCCTCACTTCGTCTTCTCAGCGACAATTGGAGGAGGCGGAGGAGGAGGAGGAGGAGGAGGAGGAAGACACGGTTGCCTCCGCTACAGAGGGTAGCCATGGAACTTTAGTTCCATCTCTTCAGCGTGGGTGGGCAGAAGAGGAGGAAGAGGATGAGGATATTGAGAGTCATCCTCCTGGTGAGGACAGCGAAATCTTGACTGTTGGTACTCTGGCACACATGGCTGACTTTATGTTAGGCTGCCTTTCCCGTGACCCACGCGTTGTACGCATTTTAGACAACACGGATTACTGGGTGTTCACCCTTCTGGACCCCCGCTACAAAGAGAATTTCTCATCTCTCATTCCTCCGGTGGAGAGGACAAGCAAAATGGTGCAATACCAGAAGGTTCTTGTCGAAAAATTGCTCCAAAATTTTCCATCTGACAACGCTGGCGGCAGAGTACGTGCTACCTTGGCCAACCGAGAAGGGGAGAAAAGGGGAGCACACAGCAGTTCCGAGAAAGGCAGGGCAACACTCTCCAAGGCGTGGGACACCTTCATGACACCCCGCCAGCACCCTCACCCTGATGCGCAGCCTAGTGTCACAAGGAGGGAAAAGTTTTGGAAGATGGTGAAGGAGTACGTAGCAGACCGTGTCAGCGTCCTCAATGATCCCTCTGTGCCTTACAACTACTGGGTGTCCAAGCTGGACACGTGGTATGAACTGGCACTCTACGCCTTGGAGGTGCTGGCCTGCCCTGCCGCCAGCGTTCTGTCTGAGCGGGTATTTAGTACTGCTGGTGGCATCATAACAGATAAGCGTATCCGCCTTTCCACCGACAATGCTGATAGGTTGACACTTATAAAAATGAACAAGGCCTGGATTTCCCCTGACTTCTCCACTCCACTGGAGGAAAGCCCCGGGGGAACATAAACTCACTTTACATATATTATTTACAATGATGGGAATACTCTGTATTCCCATTCACCCCTTCCACCCAAAAAACGGGTATATGGTTGACTCTTAATCTTCTCATCCTCCTCCTCCTCTTCCATATGCCCTGTGCTATAATTTTTATATAGGGCCAGCTCACCAGCGGGCCCTGTGCTATAATTTTTATATAGGGCCAGCTCACCAGCGGGCCCTGTTTGACAATTTTTATATAGGTCAGCTCACCAGCGGGCCTTTTCATATAATGTTTTATTGGGTCAGCTCTCTAGCGGGCCCTCTCATATAATGTTTTATAGCGTCAGCTCACTAGCGGGCCTTCGCATATAATGTTTAGGATGGTCAGCTCTGCAGCAGACCCTCACCCATAATGTTTTAGATGGTCAGCTCAGCGCACGTTTCCCTCTTAATCATGGCCTCAGTTCAATAAAATCAAGGAAATTTTTGGGAGAATTTGCCTCTGCGCACGTTTCCCTCTTAATCATGGCCTCACTTCAGAAAATCAAGGAAATTTTTGGGAGAATTTGCCTCTGCGCACGTTTCCCTCTTAATCATGGCCTCACTTCAGAAAATCAAGGAAATTTTTGGGAGAATTTGCCTCTGCGCACGTTTCCCTCTTAATCATGGCCTCACTTCAGAAAATCAAGGAAATTTTTGGGATAATTTGCCTCTGCGCACGTTTCCCTCTTAATCATGGCCTCACTTCAGACAATCAAGGAAATTTTTGGGAGAATTTGCAGATGATATACAAGTAAATATACAGCAAATATTGTTTGGTAACAATTTTTCTCCTAAAGTCGTTTTTATTTTCCTTTTTGTGTGTTTCATGGTCAGTCTGTAAAAATGGCGTACTACGGGCGAAAGATCGTTCCCAGCAGCGATGTTGGAGTCCAAGATGCATCCAGACATCCTCCCTATGCTGTCCCTGAACCATTTCTGTGGTGTTTCCATCCTTTTCTGCCCTTTTCCTATGGACCAGGCACCCTCCCCTCATCAGAGCAGGGGGTGCCTGGTGTAATGCTCGAGTCCTCCCATTGACTTCAATGGGGCTCGGGTGCTCGGCCGAGCACTCGAGCCTCCGGGGGCGCTCGGTCAGAGCACCCGAACACCCGAGCATTGGGGTGCTCGCTCATCACTAGTCATTTATAAACATGTTAAAAAGCAGCGGACCTAATACTGAATCCTGAGGTACTCTACTCTCCACTTAAACTGTACTGGGGATTTGACCATTTACAACCACACACTGTTCCCTATCCTTCAACCAGTTTTGTATCCAATTGCAAAGGTCATCTCCTAGCCCTGATTTCCTTATTTTATACCCCAGCCTACTGTGTGGCACTGTATCAAATGCCTTTGCAAAGTCTAGATCTACTACATCAACTGCCTTGCCATTATCAAGGTTGCTGCTTACTTCCTCATAGAAGCTGAAAAGGTTAGTTTGGCATGATCTATTCTTAATAAAACCATGTTGATTCCTGCAAATGATCTTATTTTTTTGTGTTGTAATCCTGAATATAGTCCCTTATTATCCCTTCTAGCAGTTTTCCCACTAGAGAGGTCAAACTCACAGGTCTATAGTTTACAGGTTCTGTTTTAGTTCCCTTCTTAAATAGAGGCACTATATTGGCTCTTCGCCAATCTTGTGGCACTGAGCCTGTGGTGAGAGAATCTTTAAAGAATAAATATAGTGAATTTGCCAACACTACACTGAGTTCCTTAAGAACCCTTGGATGTATACCATCAGGACCCGGTACTTTGTCAGTCTTAATTTTGTTCAATCTACCCATGACATCTTCTTGAGTTAACCCAATATCTGATAATTGTATTGTTTTATTAGTTACTTGCTGAGGCTCTTCTACCATTCCTTGCTCCTTTGTATATACTGATGCAAAGAAAGTGTTTAGAACATCTGCCTTTTCCTTATCCTCACTAATCAACTCACCCATCTCAATTTTGAATGGTCCAGTGCACTCCCTCTTAAGTTTTTTGCTATTTATTTATTTGAAAAACTTTTTTGGATTAGTCTTACTTTCCCTTGCAATTCGAGTTTCATTTTCTATTTTTGCTACCCTAATTGCCTTTTTGCAATCTTTGTTGCACTTCCTGTATTTTAAGAGAGAATGTTCAGTTCCTGCAGACTTAAATAGTTTGAATGCTTTTTTCTTTGCTATTTCCTCCTTTAGATGTGCACTTAACCACATTGGCTGTGACTTACTTCTTTTGCATGTGTTCCCCATTGGTATATACTGTTGGGTACATTTCTGCAACCTAAATTTGAATTCTGACCGTTTATCCTCAGTATTTTTGTCTTTAAATAATGTATCCCAGTCTACGTGTTGCACTGAAGTCCTTAATAATTTGCAGTTTGGTTTTTTAAAATTAAGAGTTCTGATTGAACCTATACAGTTTTGCTTTGCCAAACTGATCTCAAATATAACCACGTTATGATCACTGTGTCCCAAATGTTCACTTACCTTAACATTGGATACCATTTCTGTGTTATTCGTTAGCACTAGGTCCAATATATTGTTATTTCTTGTCGACACTTCCACCATTTGTGACATGCAGCTTTCACGAAGTATGCTCACAAACCAGCTTCCCTGCACTCTGACAGGTCTCATTTTTCCAGTTGATAACTGGATAATTAAAATCTCCAATAATTATAGTATGTCCTAGCTGGGCAGGTTTCCTCATTTGCAATAGCAGTTGGGCCTCAACATTGTCATCATTATTTGGTGGTTTGTAGCATATACCCACCAACACCTTTTTTTTGCCTTTTACACCACATTTAGTCTCAATTTCTACCCACAAGGACTCATATTTTGGCCAGTTTCCTCACTAATATCACCTCTCAAAATTGAATTTAACTCTGGTTTCAAATATAAGCACACACTTCCCCCTTTTCTATTAGTCCTGTCTCTCCTATACAGGGAATAGCCCTCTATATTTACAGCCCAGTCATGTGCATCATTCCACCATGTTTTTGTTATACCAATTATGTCCAATTGGCCATTAACCACTGGCAATTTTAGTTCTCCTATTTTATCTACCATACTTCTTGCATTTGTTAGCATACAATTAATTTTGAAGTCTTTACATATATCACTCCTGACATGCCTTTTATCTACATCTTCATTTACTAGGAATTCCTCCCTATTTTCTACATTTATCCCCACCCTTTCTCCACCCCCCTGGTCATTAACTTGGACCAGGTTCCTTTCTGCTCTATCTACCCAATTTTTGCTATCTACACCCTCCCCCCTTTCCTAGTTTAAAATCCATCACTTCCATATAGATTGTACTAAAGAGCAAAGTCTGCCCAGTGCTCTAAGAACACAAAACCCTCCTTCCTACACCATTGTTTGAGCCATGCATTAAGCTCCCTGAGCTCCCTCTGTCTACCTGCACTGGCGCATGGCACAGGTAGTATTTCAGAAATGACTACCTTAGAGGTCTTTGCCTTGAGCCTGCACCCTATGTCCCTGAAATCATTCTTTAGGGACCTCCATCTTCCTCCTACTTTGTCATTGGTACCAATATGTACCAAGACAGCTGGATCACTTCCAGCCCCTCCCAACAATCTGTCAGCCCTGTCCGCAACATGCCGAACCAGAGCACCCGGGAGAAAGCATACTGTTAAGTATTCACGTTCCTGGAAGCAGATTACCCTATCTAACCTCCTAATAATAGAGTTCCCTATTACCACCACCTGCCTTGGTTTCTGCCTACTCTGCATCACATCTAACCAGGAAGGAGGACTGTTCCCCTGGCTGCTAGAGGAATTAGCCCTCTCCAGTGTTGCCAATTCTGAGCTATCCTCATCCACATCTTCCCACAATCTTGCAAATCTGTTGGACTGAATCAATTCAGAACTGGCCTTCCTCTTCCCTTGCCCACTACATCCCCTCCTTACTGTTACCCAGCTGCCTACCTGTTGCTCCTCTTCTACAACTCCACCCTCTTCCCCACTAACCCCACATACTACCTGCTCTGTGAGTTCTAAACTCCTTTCCAGGTTTCCAATGTCTTGCAATGTTGCAATATTTCTTTCCAAATCCACTATCTTAGACTTTAAAAAGAAAATATGCTCACACTTGGCACAGCGGTATGACCCCTGGAACGATTGCTCCAAGTGTTCAAACATGTGACAAGAAGTGCATTGCATGAGATTGTCTAACCTGCTATCACTCATGCTTGGTTTTACAATTCAATAAGATTGATACTGTCCTCTAAAGCTCACTCTAAAGTAAGTAACCAACTTTCAATGTGAATGCAGTAAATCCCTTTAAATTACCGTCACCTCAGAGCTCTGCTGATTTCCAACTCCAGATTTTTTCTAACTCCTCTTCCCTTGTCTGTAGTCACAAGAAATGCAGGGTCAAAGAGCCTGGGGACTGTGTTTATAGTAACACTGCAGCCAGGTGACTTCCCTTAGCCAATCACCCTTAATCACACAGGCCAGAGAAAATCCCAATAAACAGTTGGTTTATTTAACCCTCACAATACCCATACAAAATGAAAAACATTTTTTTTTTAAACCTTAATAAAACACCAAACACACGCTCATATACTTAACCAGATTTTTTCTAACTCCTCATCCCTTGTCTGCAGTCACAAGAAATGCAGTCATACAGTTACATTTATAGTTACGCAATAATTAAACAAAATACTGTATACCATTTAACAGCTGTATTGATTAATTTTACTACAGTAATTCTCTTTCATTATTTTTGTTATAATATTTCAGGGGATTAAGAAGTTTTTGCACAGAGTATCAGTTTTGTCCCCAACAATTAAATGTGTTTCCTTTCTTAAATTTTCTGTATTTGATTGAGCAGAAATATGTCCACATTCACATTTATTCATTTTAAAATGGTGCATTTAACATTAAAGGGATAGTAATATTTCACAAAAAAAAAGCAGCTTCAATTAATCTTCATAGTATTTGGGCCATTGAGAGTGTTATTTCAATACTGTCAGATTTGTAGTTTAAGCGTAATTGAATTATGCGGAATCTGGTCCCTTGACGAGACAGATCACAGCAAGGGACAATCCTTTTACTGTGAGCATTATGCTCACTGAAGATTGTCCCTCTCTGCAATCCATCCAGACAGTCTTGCTGCTCTGAGGTGAGCAGTGTTTCAACAGTAAAAGGGTCAGGAGGGGGGTACTTAATCATTCAATTACTCTTGAACTACAACTCACAGTATTGAAATAACACTCTCCATGCCACAAATACTAAGAAGATTACTTGGAGCTGTGTTTATTGTGAAACATTACTATCCCTTTAAAAAAGAAAACCTTACTCTTGCCACCATTTACCAGTGAGGACTGTGAGAAAAATTTAGATTTA
This sequence comes from Rhinophrynus dorsalis, assembly GCA_037306005.1. Taxonomy (NCBI): domain Eukaryota; kingdom Metazoa; phylum Chordata; class Amphibia; order Anura; family Rhinophrynidae; genus Rhinophrynus; species Rhinophrynus dorsalis. The sequence continues at coordinate 263,126,097 of CM074718.1, forward strand.
TCAAGTAGCAATGGTAGATATTGGGAGCATTTACTATGCATAAAATCAGCCAGATGTTACTTTTAATTCAAAGAATCACATCACTAGTGTAGTACAAATGTCCCCACCCCCTGCAACCATAACAGACTGTAAAACTCCTCTGATACAGGGGTTGTAAGCATTTGCAAAAAAAAAAGAAAAAGTAGTATCTTGCAGTAAAATTGTATTTCCCTTTTGCAAATGCCAGCCATTGCAGTGTAGAAAGATAAAAAGAAAAGAAAATGCGAGCTTTGTTTATGAAGAAATATATTTTTAACATTTTAAAGTGGGTGGTTTTCCTGCAGGAGGGCTAATAAGCAATGTATTACTTTGGCTCTAGCAAAGAAAGGGCTATTCTTGTTTGCACTGGATGAAGAAATGAGTGAACTTAGTTGTTCTTAAATGAGCTTGTTTCTATGAGAGCATGGACTTTGGTGATCTGGTTTGCTTAGTTCTACTTAGAATAACCTTTACAACAGATCTAAACCATTTGTGTAGATTTGACATTGCATTCCATGTAAAGTTTCTGGCAGGGCATATGCGTGGCATACCCTTCTGGCACTCAAAGGGTTAATGGAAATTTCAACATTAACAAAAGGGGGTGGGCTGGGACAGTGGGCTGGAACGACAGTAAAATTGGGCCACTTGATTGTAATTGCTGTCCAGGCCACAAGTTGCCAGCCCTCCCCTGGTTTCTGGGTCATGAATTATGATAAATATTATTTCATTGTTAAGTTTTCATTGCCATTCTAATGTTGGCATAATTTTGCCATACTAGTCTAAAATGTTGCATATTATTTAGGGAATGCTGTGGTTATAGCCAATCTGTTATCAGTCTGGTTTTTTGACTGAACAAGTGGCATTGTGTTTGGTTTTTTTTTTGAGTTTCTTGGAGTCAGTTCTTACACCTTTTCACAGATGTATAATCTAATCAAATACACAGGTTTATTCCTTAAAAGTGTTTCTGAATTTGTCTGTTGATAATGTTACAGTAACTATACTGCTGCATCAATATATAAAATTAATAAGGAGAATTTACAAATAGGATTAAACATATATACAAAGAACTCTGATGCCTATCTATTAAGTATGAGAGTGTATGAGGATTTTGGAACATGTCACTTCCTGGTCCATGCTATGTACAACATGGCAGCAGAAAATCTGTGCAGAAGTTGTCCTCCGGTAATATTGTGTGCCAACATGTATGAAATGCATCTATATTTAAGCACAAACACATAGTCATTTTTCACTTACATAGTAAATTAGTTTGAAAAAACACAAGTCCATCAAGTTCAACCTTTCCTCATAACCCAGAGAAATGAGAAGTATATAAGCTTTCCACAAAGACGCTCCGTGATTAATGTTTAATTAACCCTCTGAGTGCCAGAGTGGTACAGAATGCATTGCAAAGCAATGCATTCCATACCACTCTGGCATTCAAAGGGTTAATATCAGATTTCACTTCTTCATTTTGCAGCTGGTGAAATGGTTTCCTTTGTAATTAACCCTTTGAGTGCCAGAGGGGTACGGAATGCATTGCTTTGCAATGCATTCCGTACCCCTCTGGCATGGAAAGGGTTAAGACACAATATCCATTATTCTTGTTTAGTTAGGTTTCTATGCATTGATCTTACACAACCTTGATAAGCAATATATTGGAAAATAAGTATACAATGAGGACCATGCCTATTGGGAACTTAATTCTGGTACCCATCCATGATCAACCAAAGCACATTAGAACTACAGAATTTTCAAAACAGGCTACACTAATACATACGTATTTGTCTAAAAAAAAAAAGAAAACCCATGGCTTCATGCTAATATTTCCAATCAAACTCTTTGTTTTGCAGGTGAAAACTTTGGTAAAACTTGTTCAAAGGTACATGTCAGAATAAGAAAAAGTAATGTTTTGCTCTCAGAAAACTTTAATAACAACTTCAATAATACTTTATTGATAAAATCTCCCTCACCATGTTCATATATGAGAAAAAAAAAATGTTAGTTGAAAAAAAAACAGCAAAAAAAATCATTAATACATATCAAGAGAAAAATACATTCAAGGCAATTTCTGTATACATGTGAAAGGATAAAAGAGGGTTAGGTTTTCTACAGAGGCCATTTAAAAATATATTTTATACAAAAAAAAAACCAAAAAAAGAAGAGACGGGGGATAAGATGCGCTTCAGTAGAAATGCTTTATATAACAGCAGTTGTTAGGTGTATAAATTGTTTAATTTTACCTCCTTTAACCCTTTAATGAGCAGAGAAGTGTGCAGCACTTTGGAAAACAATGCTTTGCACACCCCTCTTGTCCTTAAAAGGTTAAAGCATAATTTATTTAAACATAGTAAATAATATTGTCTTCAAGAATGGATTTGTTATTATCTGAACAAGAGCACCTGACGATTAACACTTTTCCTGAGGAAAAATAGATGGATAGATTCAGAAATATAGAAATAAATTGGTAAGGTAATATTTTGACACAAAATGATCATTAACTATTTCTTATTGATTTGTTCTTAAAGTTTTTTTTAAGGGATACCATAAGTTCATGGTTCCTTAAGCTATATATTATTGGGTTGAGCAAAGGTGTTGCCACTGTATACAGCAATGATATTATCTTATTTATATTGTAAGAATGACCCCTTGTTGGAGCCACATATATGGCAATAAGTGTGCCATAATACATAGACACTACAATTAAGTGGGAGCTACAGGTTGAGAATGCTTTCTGTTTCCCTGTGGTAGAAGGTATTTTAAGGATATTGAGAATAATATAGAAATAAGTGAAATAGATAAATAGAAAGGAGGGTAATGTCACAAGCACAGAAAGTATTTTTGTTTCCAGTTCTATCATGGAGGTCTCTGAGCAGGATAATTTTACAACTAGTGTAAAATCACAGAAGAAATGGTCAATTATATTTGGTCCACAGAATTCTAAGGTAGCTATGAAGCTGGAGCTGGCTACTGATAAAATAAGGCCACCCATCCATGACCCAGTAGACAACTGATAGCAGCATTTTATATCCATGACAGTAGAGTAATGCAGTGGAACACATATTGCTAAATATCGGTCATAAGACATTATAGTGAGAAGAAAGCATTCTGTCACAGTCAAACAACCAAAAAAAAATATCTGGATGAAACATGCCTCCATTGATATGGTACCATCTTCTCTCAGTATTCCACCAAGCATATTGGGTATGATATTGGTTGTGACCAAGATTTCATCTAAAGAGAGATGGCTTAGGAAGAAATACATTGGAGAGTGAAGATTAGGACTAACCAATACTACGGCAATGATCAAGAAATTCCCTATTAATGTCCCGATATAGATCACAGAGAAGAAAAGAAATAGCAAGATTTTGTATTGATGAATACCTTGGAATCCTTGAAGCCAAAACTCCTTTATAATGGTTTGATTTTCATCATGTTCCATTGTATCTGGCTGGGTAGAACAGTATTAAAATATAGGCTTACAGAACTGTATCTTCATAATCATTTAAGATATTTGTCATATGTTAGTGGAGATGTAATTATATTTTCTTGAAAATGCTGCATAATTCACTATTTGTGATATAACATTTCAAGGTTTTGCAATGTACCTTAACATTTACTTTTCCAATTCAAATTAAGGAGATGCAAATATTATTGTCACGTCAACATTTTTTTCAAATAATTGACATAATAATATACATCAAATTTAAAGAAAGAAAATACTAGATACAAATCTCCCTTTCAAAGAAAAAGTCTTACTTTCTCCACATCCTCATTTTAAGTGAGGTTTGGGTCAACTGACTCAGATATCGAATGTAAAATGTTTCGGATATGTTCTGCAGTGCTTTGCAATTCTGAGTATAAGAGCTTTTATATAAAATCTACATGTGTGAGGAATCCCGTGTGGTTTGATTAACAGTACACACAGATGGGAATTATTCCAATTATGGAAGAAACCCTTTGTAGAAATATGAGTAATTATTTATGGGTGTGTGATTTTTATATGTATACAGTAACAAAGTTTTTTTTATAATGGTAACATTGTCTTGAATAAACATTTGAATTTAACGGGATAGTATTGCCATAAAATAACTGAAGCTAATCTTGCAGGCAGTAAAAAGTTGGTGTAAGCACACTTTGTAGACTGTTACAGTTTAGGATTTCTAATTCAGTAATGTGATCTCGGCTCTGCTGAAGCGACTCAGACGGTCCCGGGACCAGATTCCCCTGCAGTCAGCTTGAGCACTGACGTCAGGGGAAGGGGACGGAGGGGGGAACTTTGGTCCCGAACATCTCTCAAACCATAAAGGTTTGAGAGATGGGTATTTAGTTTAACTTTTTACCGCCTGCAAGATTAGCTTTAGTTATTTTATGGCAATACTATCCTTTTAAAAAAAAAATATTAATACAAAACCATCACTTCATGAACACAGCCATTAAAATATATGAGTGTAATCTTAGAAAAACAGAGACCACTAAGTGTATACAGAGAACATATTCATGGGCAACACCCAAAGATTCTGAAATCACATTCTGAAATCACAAAACAGCTCTATTGATAATTAATATCGGTTGCCTAAAAATACATTTATAACAACTTGAGATAAGTCGGTGAATTCACTCTAAAATAAGAAAAATATAAAATAAAGATAAAAACAGAAAATACTTTTTTAGTGTAATGGAAGCAAGTATTATAGTTTAAGACTAACCACTCACAACATTCTAATATCTCTGAAGATAAGGAATTCCATCACTTTGTGTCCCTCCCTCCCCAATATGTAAGGGAGGTGATATGTGATAGAAGGAAGTAACTGACCCTAATCACTATGACCCCATCCTACTATCTCGTAGCTGAGTAAGGGGATCAGAAGGCCCTTAATATTCTCATTATTTTCAAGGTGCTAAGAGCTGTGGGGTAGTCAGTAGAAGCCACCTGAAATACGCACCCCCACAACACAACAACTGTGGCAAAAAGGATGTGTAAAGTTCCATAAATGAGTTTCTAATGATATATCAGCCACAAAGCCAAGACAAATCAAGTGATCAGTGTGGGAAATAGTGCAGGGAAAAGAAGATATATCTGCTTTGTTATGATGGAACTGTGGGTTTTTTTTCTTTATGAAACCAGATTTACTTACAGCGCTTTTGTATAGAAATTTACATCCCACTCGCATACTTCTAATTAGGCATGGATGAAACTACTTTTCACCTTAAATGCAAAATAGGTGGAAAATGGCACTTCTCACCGAGAGGTAATTTTGTTTACAAATATTGCAGATTTTCTGCTTTTTTTCCTGCCTGGCTCATGAAATTGTAGTCCATGGTAAGACTGAATTTCTCACATGGCAAATTTCCCTTTTCCTGCAGACATAGTATAAAAGGGGTGTCAGGTTCCCTCAGCATTCCATTCTGTATAAGTTAGAGATAGAGTAAGGAACACAATTTTGCAGTTAGGATAGGAAAAAGTGAAATTGGAGTGCAGTTTAGAGAATCTTGTAGGTAGGACATTTTTTCCTGTGTTTTGGGTTTCTGGGGGCACTCTGGGGGAGAGTAAGGAAGAAAGGATATTTACCCAAACAATCTGTGTAACTAACTGGGAAGACACATGCAACCATGATCCTAGTTTATTCCTGAGCTGGATGTTATCTCTGAGCTAGGGGAGCATGGGGTTTGAGAAGGGAACACAGGAGATTTACCCAAATACCCCAACATTTTGTGTGACTGACTAGGAAGATACAGGCAGCCATGATACAAGTTTCTTCCTGCCCTGGTTGTTATCACTGCCGTAGGGGAGTTTGTGGATGTGAGAAGGGAGCAAAGTAGGTTTACTCCGAATACCCAAAAATTTGGTTTGACTGACTGGGTAGACACAGGTAGCTGTGATCCAAGTCCATGCCTAATCTGAATGTTATCTGTGAACTTGAGGAGTCTGGAGGTGTGAGAAGAGAGCAAAGGAGATTTACCACAAATACAGATGAAGGCCAAAAGTAGTAGTAGCAGTGCAAGATCTTGTTAGTAAAGTGGTAGTCTAAAAACTGACTGCAGCCATGGTTGCTGCAGTGTATGCAGTAGATGGTGATCCCTCTTCTCCTGAGGAGGCAGTTTGTCAAAGTGCCACAAAAAATCCACTACCACGAACACCAGTACTATTAATAAACCATCTAAAAACACTGAAGATGACAAAGCATCACATTCTAGTGTTGATAGTGGAAGAAGGTGCAACAGTTCAATCATCTGCATCTCACAGTGAGACAAACAAGGATAATATCTGTCCTGAAAGTGGTATCAAACATTGGGAAAATCCATCTAAGGGGAAAAGAAAAAACACATTCTTTGAAACCTCTAAAAGCCAAGAAGAATATAAAAGTAGTGGGGAAGAAGTGACAGGCGATGCAGAGGATGACCTAATTTCTGATGATGATCATGATCTACAATATATCACTCTAGCATTCTCCTTTACTTCATATACATATGAAAGTGAGAGTGAGAGAGATGATGATATGGAGAGAAAATTAGCTGAAAGGCAAAGACTCAATCTTCCACCACTGAAAAGGAGCACTGTGCCTGTCTATAAACTGTTTGAGAAAACAATTGGAAAGTCTGACCCTGGACAAGCAAAGATGTCAATAAATATACACAATCATCCTATCAGTCACCATCAGCAACTTCACCTCTTCCAAGTCAAAGTCCCACACACACTGGTGTTGTGTAACCAACAACAACACAGGCTATCAACATTCACAGTGCCTCTGCTGCTGTTGGAAGTGCAGCACCTTTGACACCTAGTAGTGGTGCAATTGCAGCAACATCTAGCCCCAATATAAGTAGCAGTCCCTCAGAAACCACTCAGTCTATGAAGTCCACAGTATGGAGATACTTCTTTCATGATCCAAAAGCTAAAACATGCTGCTATCTGTTGTCTGTGTAAAAAGAATTTGAGCAGGGGAAAGCAAGATCACAACTAGGCACCTCCTCACTGAGATCCCACCTGAAGCACAACCTTAGGTCTGTTAGGGAGGCACACCATCAACATGGCAGAGGTGCCACAACTAGCAGCAGCAGAAGCACTCCTATAATTTCCCAGGGGTCTAGGGCACATAAAAAGTAGAGATATTGTGTCAGAGAATGTGCCAAGAGTTTGCTCATTCGAAATAGCACCTATGGCTTCTGCTGCAAAAGAGTTTTAATCTGGGTTTACTGCCAGAGAGGACAAGAGTCATAAACCGCCCACACATGATCTCCACCTCCACCCCTTCCCCTAATCATGATGTTAAAGCAATAAATTGACATGGTTCTTCTGTCAACCCACACTTACTGAGTTACTGGGAAAGAGCCAAAAACATCACAATAAAAAAACAAAGTACACCTATTGTAATGGCAAGGTTGCCAAGTTGCTGGCATTTAGAAACACAAAAAGTGTGATGAACACACAGTATGTTGTTCAAGGCATGGTAACCTCAAGGTGGTGCTCATGTCATGTGTTTCAGTCTCATGGGCCATTGCAGAGAGGAAATTGCCATATAAATATTTGACTGGTCCTGCCCTCAGCCAGTCCAGCTCCGAAATGTCAAGCAAATCCTCTCTGCATGATCGACACAGCACAACTCCAGGCATATCGGTCTATGTGGGCCTCATCAATGGGGTGCAGCTGACTTTAGGCACTCAAAGAGCAAGGGCCCATGCCTGGGATATCCTTCTACTTAGGGAGACTAGAGACACCAAAAGTGTGACGAGCGCACACCAAGACAGAACAAAATAAATGTTTTGTTCAAAGCATGGGAGCCTGTCGGGTGCTGCTCAAATCACATTTTTCAATCCCATGTTCCATTGCATAGAGAAAATTTCCATTTAGATTTCAGTCTGGTCCACCCTCATCCAGTCCAGCAACAAAATGTCTGGAAAACCCTCTTTGTACTACAAAACCAGCATAACCCAAGATGTAAGTATTGGCCTGCGTGGACCTTGTCAGTGGGATGCAGCTGACTCTCACTAGGCACATGGAGAGGAAAGGCCCATCACTAGTCCTGCCATCAGACAGTGCAGCTCTGAAATGTCAGGCAAATTATCACGGTGCCCGTGCTTTCCTGTCACTCTCTGTGCTGGTGCTCGTCCATTGGAGGAAGCTGATTGGCCCGCCCCAGGGTGTCCCTTTATTATTGGGTCTATGGCACCTGTCAGGTGCCCTTTAGTGGTGTTCCTGTTCCTGCGCTATTGTTGCTGTGATACTGTATTCCTGTGTACCAACTCAGCTCGTCTAACTACTCTGCTGTTCCTGCTCCGTGATTGACCCGGTTCTGGCTGATGTTCCTGCTCCGTGATTGACCCGGTTCTGGCTGACTTCCCGCTCCGTGATTGACCCCGTTCTGGCTGACGTTCCTGCTCCATGATTGACCCGGTTCTGGCTGACTTCCTGCTCCATGATTGACCCGGTTCTGGCTGACTTCCTGCTCCGTGATTGACCCGGTTCTGGCTGACGTTCCTGCTCCGTGATCAACCCGGTTCTGGCTGACTTCCTGCTCCGTGATTGACCGGGTTCCAGCCTCTCGTATCATCCTGGCGACATTCTGAGCCTGCTCGCAGCTAGCACTGACTGATCACACATCCGTTACTCGGTGGCCTCCATTACTGAGCCTGTTGGTTGCCTCCGTTTTCTGAGCCTGTGAGAGATTATTACCAAACTGTGGCCGTTGTTTCAGAGTCTGCCTAGAACACTTGCTGTACCGGTAGCCTCCGTTACCGAGCCCGTTGCATACGCCTTCCAAGCTTGTTGCCTCCCATACTGAGCCACATTAACACTTGTTGAGCTATTGCCTATTATAGCGAGCCTAGCTTTACCACTGCAGAGCTGTACACCTAGTTTGGTGCCCGTTTACCAGGAGTTGTTGCACCGCGCGGTGCAAAGGGCATTCCGATTCTCTGGCAGTGTAAGCTCCGTGTCGGCACCGGAAGGGTGCTTTGGCTCTGGTCCATTTTCGCTCACTGTGTTGTTCCATCCACCCGCACTTGGTAGTGCGTTGGCTCTAGTATTCAGCTTGGGCAGTGTTTCCTCTGATACAGCACCTAAGGGGTGCTAGGTTTAGGTCCCATTGGCACATGCAGTGTTCCTCTCCTACCGCACCAGGGGTGCTTCCTATTCTGGCTCCAGTGGCTCTGGTAGTTTCTCTCCTTCGCTGCTACACCCCTGAAAGGGGTATTGGCTCCTGCTACAGTTGGTTATTCTAAACTCTTGGGCATTTCCAGACCGTGATCTGGTTGTGATTCAGTTCAGCTGCTCTGCTTGAGCTAGCTAGCTGCACTACTACTACTGGGACTGTTGATGTACCGGGCGTTGGCTAATCACCACCACAGAGACTGACTACCAGCTTGAGTGTTAACCATTACCTGCGTTTATGCTATATTCTACCTGCTCCTGCTATATTGAGCCTGTATATTACTCATTACTGTAATACCGATTCTGGCCCTCAGGGGCGCTATTCCTTATTTCATTTTAATAAAACTGTGTTTTATTTCTAACCCTGGTCTTAGTGTCTGAAAACCGTAACACAAATCCTCTCTGCAAGAGAGAAACGGCACAACCACAGTCATATGTTTCAGCCTTTGTGGGCCTCATCAGTGTGTTGGAGCTGACTCTTTCTGGGCACATGGAGAGCAAGCGCCCATGCCTGGGATACCCTTTCACTTAGGGTGACAAGAAACACAAAGAGTGGGATGAACGCACCCCGAAAAAGAACAAAATTAAGTGTTTTGTTCAAGGCATCGTAGTGTTAAGGTTTGGCTGAGCTGCTCTAACTCTGCCTATTGATTTTGCTGTCTGAGCTAATGTAGTTATCGGCTATCCAGTGCTGCTGCCTTCTGAGTTCCTGAGTCAGGCTGAATCAGCTGACCTCTCTTATTACTCACCTGACTGTTATCAGCCAACCCTCTCAGGGTATTTAAAGCAGCTTGGCTTACTTCCTGCTTTTTCTTGTGTTTGTTGCTGCTGGATGCTGTGGATTTTCCTGCACTCCTGTTTAGCTGTGTTCTAGACCCTTGGCTTGTTCCTGACATTGCGAACTTCTGTGTTCCTGACCCTTGGCTTGTTCATGACATCGCAGACTTCTGGGTTCCTGACTCCGGCTTGGCTGATTACCTGTCTTGGTTCCTGACCCTGGTGTGTCTTTTGGTTTATGCCCTTGGATCACGATTCTGTTTTTGTTACTTTAATAAAGGTGTATTGCATTTTACATTTTTGTGTCCTGTCTGGTTCCTGGTCCCTAACAGTACACAAGGACCATGAACTCAGGAGAAGCAGGCTTTGTTGCTCCGTACTGAGCATCTGGTTCCACTGCCTCAGCAGCCCTGGCCGCTCCCGCTACAGCTGCCAATGGTAATTCCAATGTTGCGAGAGGCATGACAGGGTCCACCCCGCTTCCCCAGTGTTATGGGGGTGACCCTAACCAGTGCAGAGGTTTCCTGAACCAAGTTGGTATCTATCTGGAGATGGTTCCACAGTCCTTCCTGTCTGATAGGAGTAAGGTGGGCCTTGTGATTTCCTCTCTGACAGGGCCTTGGAGTGGGCTGATCCCCTTTGGAAGACACAGAAACTTATTGTATACAATTATCCTGACTTTGTGGCATCCTTTAAAAGGGTATTTGATGTACCTGGCCGCTCCACCTTGGCTGCCAAGCAACTAATGTCCATCCAGCAGGGTACTAGGATGGTTTCCGATTATGCCATAGAATTTGTACCCTGGCTGCCGAGGTTGGCTGGAATAATGAGGCTGTCGTGGCTGCTTTCTTTAACGGGTTCTCGGATACGGTTAAAGATGAGATTGCAGCTCGGGACCTCCCCAGAGATTTAGAGGAACTGGTCTCATATTGTATCCTGATTGACTCCCGATTTCGAGAGACCTTCCTTCAGGAAGCATCTGTGGAGGCATCCCATCTTTTTAAATCCAAGCTTTTTGTCCCCACCCGTGACTCCCTCTCATCCCGCACCTCCTAGTCTTGAAACCTCAGGTGATGTGGAGCCCATGCAGACTGGGTTCACTCACCTTTCAGCTGTGGAAAGGGCCTTGTGAAGGAGGGAGGGCCTGTGCCTTTACTGCAGTAAGGCAGGGCACCTACTGTGAACTTGCCCCACACATCCGGGAAATGACCGCACCTAAGGTCCTGTAGGGGACAGACCTTGGGTGGCATCTCAACGTCCCCGGATATTCATACAGATAAACCACTAGTCTCCTTTGGGCTCTCTTGGGGCAAAAGTTCCATTACTTCAGAGGCACTTATTGACTCTGGTGCAGAGGGCCTCTTTGTTGACAGTGACTTTGCCCAGAAGCACCCCATTCCTTTGCAGCTCCAAGCCACTCCACTTGCCCTTGAGGTAATTGATGGCAGACCCCTACAGCCACCGCAGGTCACTCACAAAACCACTCCTTTGTCTATGGATGTAGGGACTCTCCATCACGAAATCTTACAATTCCAGGTGATCCACTTTCCTCACTATCCTATGATCCTGGGTTATCCATGGCTGCACAAACACAATCCCACAGTTGATTGGGTAAGTGCTGAAGTCATGGCATGGTCACCCAACTGTTCCAAGACATGTCTAGTAAAAGTGGGGAGAGTGCTAACCACATCCTTGGTCTCTTTGCTGCCTGAAGAGTACCAAGAGTTCCATGATGTATTTGATAAGGGCTGGGCTGGTGAGCTCCTGCATCACCGCCCAAAAGTAGAGGAGTAACTAGAAGCCATGGGGCCCTGGTGCAAGAATTACCATGGGCGCCCCGACCACATTGGTCCCCCTCAACCACATTGGTCACCTCCACATTGTCCCCCAGTCTCCACAATGCCCCTCAATCTCCATATTGCCCCTACCACAATGCCCCCTCTCCACTCCCCCCATCTCAACATTGCCCCCCAATCTCCATATTGCCCAGTCCACAATGCCCCTCAATCTCCACATTGCCCCTTCCACAATGTCCCTCAATTTCCACAATGCCCCCATTTCCTACCTCCCTGGTGGTCCAGTGGCGTGGCAGAGGACAAGTCTATGCCTCCTTCTCCACAGACCTCTTCTCCCGCGCGGTCCTCTTCAGTAATGCAGAGCGCTGGGAGATTATGTCATCTCCCAGCGCTCTGCATTACGAGAGTGCCAGTCTTCAGGAGGGAGATCAGCATAATGCGGGCGCCAGGCAAGGGCCCCTATAGTTACGCCACTGCCCATACGATTGTACAATTGAACTACAACCAGTTTCCATACCTCCTCGAGGTCTAGTCTACCCTCTTTCTGTTGTGGAGAATAAGGCCATGGAGGAGTATGTTGCACATGCAGTGTCCCGGGGTTCATCTGCAAGTCCTCCTCTCCTGCCGGGGCTGGATTCTTCTTCGTGAAGAAAAAGAGTGGTGAACTGAGACCCTGTATTTACTACAGGGGGCTCAATCATATCACGGTTAAAATCACCTACCCTATTCCACTAGATACTGAGCTATTTGATCGATTGAAAGCGTCTAAGGTATTTTCTAAGCTAGACCTGCGAGGGGCGTATAATTTGGTATGGATAAAGGAGGGCCACGAATGGAAAACCGCATTGAACACCAGGAGCGGGTATTACGAAGAACTCATAATGCCCTTTGGTCTCTGCAATGCTTCAGCTGTTTTCCAGGAATTCTTAAATGATGTCCTCTGGAACATGTTCCAGCAATGCGTGGTGGTATACTTAGACGACATTCTGATTCATTCCTCCTCCTTGGAAAGCCACCACACAGATGTAAACAGAGTTCTGCAAAGATTAAGAGAAAATAACGTATTTTGCAAATTAAATAAGTGTGAGTTCCACTGCAAACAGATCACCTTCTTGAGGTATGTAATTTCAGAGGTCGGTTTCGCTATGGACCCTGAGAAACTCTCGGCTGTTCTCGAGTGGCCGCAACCCGTAGGTCTCCGCTCCCTTCAACGTTTCCTCGGGTTTGCTAACTACTATAGGAAATTTATTCGCAATTTTTCCTCTATTGTAAAACCCCTTACCAACATGACCAAAATAGATGTTAACTCTACTCACTGGTCCCTGGAAGCCATCAGGGCATTTGAGTCACTAAAAGCTGCTTTTGCCGCAGCACCCATTTTGGCACACCCCAACCCCGAGCTTCTATTCGTACTGGAGGTTGATGCTTCTGAGACAGGAGAAGGCGCTCTCCTGTCTCAACACCCTACTCCTGAGAGCCAGTTGCACATGTCTTTGTTGCTGCTTGTCCAGTCTGTGTGCAGACTAAATCACCCTGTCACCTTCCAGTGGGCCTTCTCCAACCTATACCCATTGGGGAGAAGCCATGGTCATATCTTGCCATGGACTTCATAGTCATCCTCCCTTTGTCTAACGTTAACACAGTCATCCTCATGGTTGTTGACCGATTTTCTAAGATGATTCATTACATACATTTCAAAAAACTTCCATCAGCTAAAGACTTGGCTATGGTCTTTGTCAAAGAGGTCTATCAGTTACACGGGGTCCCCAAAGTCATAGTTTCTGACCGGGGTAGCCAGTTTGTCTCTAGATACTGTAGGGTCTTCTGTGCGCAACTAGGTATCCAACTCTCCTTCTCTTCAGCCTATCACCCGCAATTTAATGGGGCCGCGGAACAGGCTAATCAGGCCTTGGAGCAATTCCTGTGGTGCTACATCTCAGACCATCAGAATAATTGGTCGGTCCTGCTACCTTGGGAGAAACTTGCTCATAACGGTGCTGTCTCGGCTTCTACCCGGCTCTCCCCTTTCATGGTGAACACGGGTGCAGGTCCAAGAGTCGTTGCAATGCTCACAACAATCCCAGGAGCTCCAGGCCAATCGTAAACTCCTACCCGCACCCTCCTACCAGGTTGGGGAGAGGGTTTGGTTGTCTTCCAGAAATCTCCACCTCTGAGTGCCCTCTCAGAAACTGGGTCCCCGCTTTGTGGGACCTTTCCGTATCCTCCAACGTGTGAACCCTGTGGCCTATGCCCTAGACCTCCTTCCAATATGCGGATACATAATGTGTTCCATGTCTCGCTGCTGAAACCCATGGTATGCAGTTGTTTCACTACAGTCACTCCTCGACCCCATTCAGTGCCCATTGATGGCCATGAGGAGTAGGAGATCCGCTCCATAGTTGACTCTCGTAGGGAGGCTTCAATATTTGGTCCATTGGAAGGGGTACCATCCGGAATAGCACTCATGGGGTAATTTATTGTTAGTTTACAAAATTTTTAATTGTTGGCTGTGGAGTTTGGTCCTTACGAGTGATTGATAGGACATTAAAGCCTCTACACATTGTGAGACTCCTAAGGCATTGAGGTGCTTTTATTATTTTTTTTACATTAAGTATAAAGATAATAATTTTTTATATGTGTTTAAATGTTTCCCATAACCCCCATATGATATGTTAGGGTTATACACTCCATTGTTTATATGATCAAACATCTCCTAGTGTGGTCTACATATTATATTTGTGTATGTGGTAAAGCACTGGAAGCAACATCTTAAGATCAAAAGTTCACAAACTATCTTTGGAGTCAGTGATGGTGTCATCAGCCTGGAGTGAGGCTCTGATATCCAGTGCAAGCCCATTGAACTGAGAGGCAGGTCAAACCTCTCTAGCTTGTGAGTAAACCCTTTGGGGGGAGGGAATACATTTTGATTTCTAATACTACAATTAGAATTGTTGTGGTTGCGCTTTTTTTGTCTCTACAATTTTTAGATAATCAGCAACTCAGGAGAATGCATTTGCAGCCAGAATCAGACAAAAGGGCAAGGAGGAAATGAGCCTAGCTGCTTTAAACACTCTGGAAGGGGTTGGCTGATAACAGTCAGGTGAGTTACCATGGAGACTGAGATGTCAAGGCAGAACGTTAAGCATCAGCTGACTATCACAGTCCCCGTGATCCTGTGTGTCACTCTTTGCTGTGCTGCTCCCTGATTGGCTGAGCTGTGTTGGCCCACCCCTGGTTAACCGTTTTATACTGGCCGCTGGCACCTGTCAGGTGCCCTTTCGTGGTGTTCCTGAGCCTTGCTGCTGTTCTCTGCGTTCCTGATTTCTGGTGTACCGACTTGGCCTGCTTGGTACTCTCCTGTGTTCCTGCTTGTTGCTGATCCGGCTTGTCTACGAACCCGCTCTGGTATCCGACCCGGCCTGGCTGACGTTCCTGCTTGTGGCTGATCCGGCTTGTCTACGAACCCGCTCTGGTATCCGACCCGGCCTGGCTGACGTTCCTGCCTGTTGCTGATCCGGCTTGTCTACGATTCTCCTCAGTTCCCGGTTCCAGTCTGTCTACGTTCCTGCTGCTGTCTACTGGGCGACATTCTTACTCCTGTAGTCGCGCTTGTGCTCGAGACTGACCTTAACCCTTGGGTCGCTGTGTTACTGTTAACGCTTCTGAGCTGTACTACTAGCTGAGTCTCCTTAAGCTTGCAGAGCTATACCATCAGGGCAATACCGATTGCTGAGCCAATTCCTTGCTGTGCCTCACCTCCTACCAGGTGCCTTGGTTAACCCTTACAGTGCTACGCTACCACTGCTGAGCCGGCCGCTTGGGCCTGAGAGACGGCGGCTCATACTTCATCCTTGCAGGGTAGTTGTTCTGGTACCGTACCGGCGGTCTCCTCGCACACGCACTTGCACTGGTGGAGTCGTTATACGCCCGTGGGGGCTACCTGGCACTAGCTAATGGCTTCCGTTTACACCCGAGGGGGCTCGATTCTTACACTTGCAGCTTGCAGTCTCCGTTATACGCCCGTGGGGGCTAACGTTCCTTGCTCTTGCAGCTTGTAGTCTCCGGTTTACGCCCGTGGGGGCTAACGACTCACGCTTCCCTAGTACTGGTGGCATTTGTTACGCCCGTGGGGGCTATCCATTATTGCTCTAGCGTTCTGGGTCAGTTCTGCCGTGCAAGTTGATTGCTCTCCTGCAGACTCTATATTGATTCCTCATACTTATACAAGCTTCAGCTACACCTGGGGCATGCCTGCACCGAGGACTGTGTTAACTATTGAGTGCTCCTCTCTGGGTTACCAGCCCTAGTATATTTTTTTTTTTCATATATTCTACTCTGTCTGTATCCAGTCTACTGGCCTGTAAGGGTCTAGACACTTATTCCTTGTTTTCACTGTGTGCCTGTAGAGGGCGATATTGTTCACTACTTTTATCAATAAAACTGTGTTTTATCATACCCTCTGTCTGAAGTGTCTGAAAACCGTAACAGTACGAAAGGGCCATGACCTCAGACAGCAAGGGAGATACTGGCACACTGAATATCCATTGGCGAATGGATGTTCACGAGCAGCGCCTCGACCAGTTGGCACTGGCCTTGCAGACCTTACTTGAGCGAACGGTACACCTAGACAAACCTAATCAGAATCCGGTGGTCACCCCAGTCTCGACACCGGAGAACCTGCCTGTAGTTCCTACTACACAGACCAGAGGATTCACGGCGGCGGCGCCGTTACCGTTAAGATATGATGGCGAACCTAACCAATGCAGAGGCTTTGTCAACCAGTTGGAGATATTCTTTGAGCTCACGCCTCAGGCATTTCCTAACGACCGAAGTAAGGTGGGATTCATGATTTCCCTATTAACTGGCAAGGCATTATCTTGGGCGAATTCTTTGTGGGAGAATGCCAAACCCTGTACCCTGAACTTTAAAGAGTTCTTAAGACAGTTCCGCAGAGTGTTCGAGGTACCTGGCAGAACCGCTTCTGCTGCCAAGAGGTTGCTGGAGATGCAACAGGGTGACCGTACCCTGGGCGATTACGCTATTGAATTTCGAACCTTGGCAGCAGAGGTGGGCGGGAATAATGAGGCGCTAGTCGCAGCGTTTGCCCAGGGCCTATCAGACTCCATCAAGGATGAGATTGCTGCCAGAGACATGCCTAATGATTTGTATGAGTACATCGATTACGTTATGCTCATTGACTCCCGCATTCACGAGAGACGGATGGCTAAGAGGGCGAAATCGAGGAGTTGTGGGCCCGGCAGTCTTTTGAACCCACCCTCGCCACCCTGTCCTCCTGAACGTACAGCTGATACTGGGGAACCAATGCAGCTCGGGTTCACCAGACTGACAAAGGAGGAGGGGGCGCACCGTGAAAGAATGGGCCTATGCCTATACTGTGGTAAAGCTGGGCACCAATTACACAATTGCCCGGTTCGGCCGGGAAACGAACGCACCTAGGGTACCTTGGGGGACAGGCCCTAGGTGGCATACAGCAGTCCCAGGATACTAGTACACTGAGACCCACCATCCAGGTGGTTGTTACATGGGCAGACTCCTCTGTATCAGTTTTGGCTCTGGTAGACTCCGGTGCAGCTGGCTATTTCATGGATCACTCCTTTGCTGAGTTGCATAAGATTCCGGTAGTCAAAAGGGAGTCCCCTCTAGCTATTGAGGCCATCGATGGCAGGCCGTTAGAACCGGCATTTATCACTATGGAAACAATCCCTATTGCCATGGCGATTGGGGCCCTCCACAAGGAGGAGGTGTGTTTTCAAATAATTAATTCTCCTCACCATGCAGTCATCCTGGGGTTTCCATGGCTATCATTACACAACCCCCAGTTTGACTGGCAAAAATGTGAAATACTGTCCTGGTCAGAATATTGTGCGGATAATTGCCTCTCACACCCTGTCAGGTTATTGTGTACCTCTCCCTCCGTGCCAGCTGAATACCAAGAATTCAGTGACGTATTCAGTAAGGGGGAGGCTGGCGATCTGCCTCACAGACCTTATGATTGTGCCATTGATCTGCACCCGGGCGTGGTGCCTCCTAGGCGCCACACTTATCCGTTGTCTGTGGAGGAGAATAGGGCGATGGAGGAATATATTGAGGATGCCCTCAAGAGGGGAATTATCCGCAAGTCCACTTCACCGGCGGGTGCCGGGTTCTTCTTCGTAAAGAAGAAAAATGACGAACTCAGACCTTGTATCGATTACAGGGGTCTAAATAAATTAATGTCTAGAAGTGCCTACCCCATTCCACTCATTACCGAGTTATTCGACAGGTTAAAGGGCTCTTCCATCTTTACTAAACTAGATCTCCAGGCTGCATATAACCTGATCAGAATTAAAGCTGGAGATGAGTGGAAAACGGCATTTAATACCAGAACAGGGTACTATGAATATCTGGTAATGCCATTCGGCCTATGTAATGCTCCTGCGGTGTTTCAGGAGTTTATCAATGACATCCTTTGGAACATGCTCCAGTCCTGTGTTGTGGTATATCTTGATGACATATTGATTCATTCTAATAACCTCAAGGATGTTTCTGAGGTCTTGACTAGACTACATAAAAATAAATTGTTTTGTAAAATTGAGAAGTGCGAATTTCACAGGTCCCAAGTACCCTTCCTGGGATTCGTGATTTCTGTAGATGGCATTGCTATGGACCAGTAGAAGTTGGCAGCAGTCCTACAGTGGCCTCGTCCCAAGGGGTTAAAGGCTATTCAGCGCTTTCTGGGCTTTGCCAACTATTATAGGAAATTTATTCAGAACTTCTCCACTATTTTGAAACCCTTGTCTGACCTAACTCATAAGGGGGCCACTCCTTCTCAATGGTCTGAGGCAGCTGAGAAGGCGTTTGAGACACTGAAATCTGCATTTGCTTCTGCTAAAGTGCTGTCCCACCCTAACCCAGCCCTGCCATTTACCCTAGAAGTTGATGCCTCTGAGGTTGGGGTTGGGGCAGTACTCTCCCAACGCCCGGTGGGAGGTGGTACATTGAGACCCTGTGGGTTCTTCTCAAAGAAACTGTCCAGCGCCCAAAGCCATTATGAGATTGGTGACAGGGAACTCTTGGCTATCATTCTGGCACTGAAGGAGTGGCGCCACCTATTGGAAGGCACTAAGACACCAGTACTAATTCTGCCGGAAACCCCAGTAGGCAAGTGTTTTGTCGATGAGCCATTCTGTACCCGTCTACTAGAAACCTACCACTCATCTAAGGCGGCTGGGCACATCTGAAGGGATCAGCTATATTGGTCCCTATCCCAGTTATTTTGGTGGCCGTCCCTTAGGGCTGATTGCTCTGCATTTACTGCAGCCTGTGCCACCTGTGCCCGTGCCAAGACACCTAGGCATCTCCCTGTAGGTTTGCTCCAGCCTGTCCCTAATGGCGACCGCCCATGGTCCCATATTTCCATCGACTTTCTGGGAGAATTGCCAGCATCTAGGGGGTACACATTTATCCTTCTGGTGGTTGATAGGTTCTCTAAGATGGCTCATTTTGTGCCTCTCCCTGGTCTTCCATCGGCTCAGGAGCTGGCTATGATATTTGCCAAGGAGGTGTTTCGGCTGCACGGGGTGCCTAGAGTGGTGGTGTCTGACCGAGGGAGCCAGTTCGTGTCCAGATTCTGGAGGGCATTTTGTGGGCAGATGGGCATCCAGTTGTCATTTTCTTCCGCCTATCACCCCCAGACCAATGGAGCCGCTGAGCGTGCCAATCAAGGACTGGAACGGTTCTTGCGCTGTTTTGTAACCGATCATCATGACAATTGGGCCGACCTGTTGCTTTGGGCGGAGTTTGCCAGGAATTGTGCAGTTAATTCATCGTCCGGGAGTTCCCCATTTCTCATTAATTATGGGTTCCAGCCCTGCCTACTCCCGGACTCGTTCCAGGCACAACAGATTCCAGCTCTGGATGAACATATCGAGCAGCTTCGCTCCACTTGGGCACAGGTGCAGAGGACCCTCAGCCAGTCATTTCAGCGCTACCAGAAGCATGCCAATCATAGACGGCTACCAGCGGTATCCTTTCAGGTGGGGGACAGAGTATGGCTTTCCTCCAGAAATCTCAAGTTGCAGGTGCCCTCCAATAAACTGGCACCTCGGTTCATTGGCCCATTCAAAGTTATCCGTAAGGTGAACCCTGTCTCATATGCATTGGAACTTCCAGCTTCTATGCACATACATAATGTGTTCCATGTATCTCTGTTAAAACCATTGGTGTGTAACCGCTACACTACCACTCCAGTAATTCCTGGGCCGGTGGATGTTCAGGGCCAGGAGGAATATGAGGTACAGAGTATCATTGATTCTAGGAGATTTAGGGGAAAGTTGCAATACTTGGTCCACTGGAAAGGATATGGTCCTGAGGAACGTTCCTGGGTAGATCAGAGGGACCTCATCGCACCCAGGCTCTTGCACAACTTTCACTCTAAATACCCTCAGAAACCAAGACCTCCGGCAGGGAGAGGGGGTCTTTGAGAGGGGGGTACTATCACGGTCCCCATGATCCTGTGTGTCACTCTTTGCTGTGCTGCTCCCTGATTGGCTGAGCTGTGTTGGCCCACCCTTGGTTAACCGTTTTATACTGGCCGCTGGCACCTGTCAGGTGCCCTTTCGTGGTGTTCCTGAGCCTTGCTGCTGTTCTCTGCGTTCCTGATTTCCGGTGTACCGACTTGGCCTGCTTGATACTCTCCTGTGTTCCTGCTTGTTGCTGATCCGGCTTGTCTACGAACCCGCTCTGGTATCCGACCCGGCCTGGCTGACGTTCCTGCTTGTTGCTGATCCGGCTTGTCTACGAACCCGCTCTGGTATCCGACCCGGCCTGGCTGACGTTCCTGCCTGTTGCTGATCCGGCTTGTCTACGATTCTCCTCAGTTCCTGGTTCCAGTCTGTCTACGTTCCTGCTGCTGTCTACTGGGCGACATTCTTACTCCTGTAGTCGCGCTTGTGCTCGAGACTGACCTTAACCCTTGGGTCGCTGTGTTAATGTTAACGCTTCTGAGCTGTACTACTAGCTGAGTCTCCTTAAGCTTGCAGAGCTATACCATCAGGGCAATACCGATTGCTGAGCCAATTCCTTGCTGTGCCTCACCTCCTACCAGGTGCCTTGGTTAACCCTTACAGTGCTACGCTACTACTGCTGAGCCGGCCGCTTGGGCCTGAGAGACGGCGTCTCATACTTCATCCTTGCAGGGTAGTTGTTCTGGTACCGTACCGGTGGTCTCCTCGCACACGCACTTGCACTGGTGGAGTCGTTATACGCCCGTGGGGGCTACCTGGCACTAGCTATTGGCTTCCGTTTACGCCCGAGGGGGCTCGATTCTTACACTTGCAACTTGCAGTCTCCGTTATATGCCCGTGGGGGCTAACGTTCCTTGCTCTTGCAGCTTGTAGACTCCGGTTTACGCCCGTGGGGGCTAACGACTCACGCTTCCCTAGTACTGGTGGCATTTGTTACGACCGTGGAGGCTATCCATTATTGCTCTAGCATTCTGGGTCAGTTCTGCCGTGCAAGTTGATTGCTCTCCTGCAGACTCTGTATTGATTCCTCATACTTATACAAGCTTCAGCTACACCTGGGGCATGCCTACACCACAACAGAGACTGACGAGGACTGTGTTAACTATTGAGTGCTCCTCTCTGGGTTACCAGCCCTAGTATTTTTTTTTTTTCATATATTCTACTCTGTCTGTATCCAGTCTACTGGCCTGTAAGGGTCTAGACACTTATTCCTTGTTTTCACTGTGTGTCTGTAGAGGGCGATATTGTTCACTACTTTTATCAATAAAACTGTGTTTTATCATACCCTCTGTCTGAAGTGTCTGAAAACCGTAACACTGACTCAGCCTGACCCAGGGAAGGTAAGGCAGCAGTAATCAACAGGCGAGTGTAAGACCAGATTAGTCAAACCATGACAATCTGGTAATGAAGGAAGTGATGGAAGTGTCTCCCAGTAATACTAGAACCAACTTGAAGTTCAAAGAGAGAGCAGCTCTTAAAGAAATTGGTCAGTGGGATGACATAGTGATTAAGGCTTCAGATAAAGGGGGCAATGTAGTCATATGGACCAAGGACATGTATTTACATGAGGCCAGGAAACAGCTGCACCAGTCTGGAAGCTACAAGAGATTATTTTCAGACCCAGTTGACAATTTCTTAAGGTTGTATACAATCTTGGTTGACGATTGTCTCAAAGATCTCAATCCACCTGGTCATCCAATAGTACAGTCTTTGTGACAACATGAGCAAGTATACAGATCAAAAACTAACACCATTGCTCATACCATGCCCTCATATATTAAATATACTCGGGATAGTCTATATAAGTTGGAACAGATGCCAGTTGATGATGAGACTTTTTTTGGTCACATGTGACGTGGAGTCACTTTATACTTCAATAGACCACAAGATTGGATGCAAAGTCATTGAATACCATTTAATCCTTCTGTCACGGTTTGTTTGACTCACAGACACAGAGTTAAGATAAAAACACAGCTTTATTGAAAAAAAAATAATAAAGAACCCTCACAGGTCCTGAACATCACACATATATTACAGACACACGACAGGTTCAAGTAATACAGCATACAATGTATACATATATAGGCTCTACCGGCTTCACCAAAATACCGGGTAAGGCAGCCTAGAAGATGGTGCAATAGGACTGAGGAGGCTCTACCGGCCTTACCAATATACCGGGCAAGGCAGACAAATCTGGTACAAAAAGGAACTGAGGAGGCTCTACCGGCCTTACCAAATACCGGGTAAGGCACCCTATGACTGGTGCGACAAGGTTTCACGGTGGCCCTACCGGTGCTATAAAGGAGGTAGCAAAGCAGCCGGTTAGATGGAGTGGAGCAAACCAATTACTGTATACCAGCGCATTCACGGAGGCAACACATGCGACTGGAGGTTCAGAGTGGAGCGAACCAGTGCCATAACCTGAGCAACACGGAGGCCCTACCGGTGCTATAACGGAGGCAGCACTAGCAACCGGTGTCAGAGTGGAGCAAACCAATTACTGTATACCAGCGCATTCACGGAGGCAACACATGCGACTGGAGGTTCAGAGTGGAGCGAACCAGTGCCATAACCTGAGCAACACGGAGGCCCTACCAGTGCTATAACGGAGGCAGCACTAGCAACTGGTGTCAGAGTGGAGCAAACCAATTACTGCGTACCAGCGCAATCATGGAGGCAACACTTGCAACTGGAAGGACAGAGTGGAGCAACCAGTACCACGTACTGGACAAATATGGAGGCCCTACTGGTGCTATAATGGAGGCAGCACTAGAAACCGGTGTCTGAGTGGAGCAAACCAACTACTGTATACCAGCGCAATCACGGAGGCAACACTTGCGACTGGAAGGACAGAGTGGAGTGAACCAGTACTATGTACTGGACAAACACAAAGGCCCTACCGGTGCTATATCGGAGGCAGCACTAGCAACCGGTGACTGAGTGGAACAAACCAACTACTGAATACCAGTGCAATAATGGAGGCAACACTTGCGACTGGAAGGACAGAGTGGAGCAAACCAGTACCACGTACTGGACAAATATGGAGGCCCTACCGGTGCTATAACAGAGGCAGCACTAGCAACCGGTGTCTGAGTGGAGCAAACCAACTACTGAATACCAGTGCAATCACGGAGGCAACTCTAGAGACTGGAAGGTCAGAGTGGAACAAACCAGTACCACGTACTGGGCAAACATGAAGGCCCTACCGGTGCTATAACGGAGGCAGCACTAGCAACCGGCGACTAAGTGGAGCAAACCAGCTACTGAATACCAGTGTAATCACGGAAGCAAGACAAGCCTGTGGGCAGCGGTGCCATACCAGGAAGGTACCTGAAGTCAGAATGTCACCGAGGCGACCAGAGTCAAAGCGGAACACAGCCAAGTCGGGATCCAGGAACAGGAACGTCAGCCAGGCCGGGTCAGGATACCGGAGCAGGAACGTCATCCAAACCGGGTCGGATACGGGAGCAGGAACGCCAGCCAGGCCGAAACGGTACACAGGAACAATACAGGAGAGTAGTCAGGCTATCCGGGTCGGTACACAGGCGCAGGAACAGGAAAGAAGTCAGGCAGGCCAAGGAAGTTCACTGGAATCCACAGACAGGTGTTGCACTAGCATAGAAACACCACGAAAGGGCAGTGAAAGGGTGCAGGAGCCCAGTCTATATAGGCAATACTGGGCGGGCTAATCACAGGCAACAAATGGGAAGCACCCATTGCTAACTGACAGGAAAAACAAGCAATCACGGCACCGTAATAGTACCCCCCTCTCAAAGACCCCCCCTTCTGGAAGAGGGACCTGGCTTCTGAGGGTATTTAGAGTGAAAAATACGCAGTAATTTGGGAGCATGAAGGTCCTTATTCTCAACCCAGGATCGTTCTTCTGGACCATAACCCTTCCAATGTACCAAATACTGCAATTTTCCTCTAAATCTGCGAGAATCAATGATGCTTTGAACTTCGTACTCCTCCTGACCCTCTACCTCTATAGGCCCTGGCACCACATGGTTAGTAGTATAATGGTTGCATACCAGAGGTTTGAGGAGAGATACATGGAACACATTATGGATGCGCATGGACGCAGGGAGATCCAAGGCATAAGAGACAGGGTTAATTTTATGAATCACCCTGAACGGACCAATAAACCGGGGAGCCAGTTTGTAGGATGGGACTTGTAACTTGAGGTTTCTGGAGGATAGCCATACCCTGTCCCCAACCTGAAAGGACACCGCTGGCAGCTGTCTATGATTGGCATGGCGCTGATGACGCTGGAAAGACTGACTGAGTGGCCTCTGAACCTGTGCCCAAGTGGAGCAGAGCTGCTCAATATGCTCATCCAGAGCTGGAATCTGTTGTGACTGAAATGAGTCCGGGAGCAAGCAAGGCTGGAACCCTATCACGGTGCAGTGTTTCCCCTCATGTCACTCTCGCTTGTGCTGCGCTCCGATTGATTGAGCCTGTTTGGCCCGCCCCTGGTGACCTTTTTATACTGGGCCAATGGCACCTGTCAGGTGCCCTTTCGTGGTGTTCCTGAGCCAGTTTTGCTGTGCTTTGTTCCTGCGTTCCTGATTTCCGGTGTACCGACTTGGCTTGCTCTGACTACGTTCCTGTGTTCCTGCTTCGTGATTTGACCCAGCCTGGCTGACGTTCCTGCTTGTATCCTGATCTGGCTTGTCTGAGAACCTGCTCCGTGATTTGACCCAGCCTGGCTGACGTTCCTGCTTGTATCCTGATCTGGCTTGTCTGAGAACCTGCTCTGTGATTCGACCCGGCTTGTTTGAGGTTCCAGCTCCGTGACCTGCACCGGTCACTTCTGCCCAGACTACGTTCCAGCTTCAGCTATCGCCGAGGTGACATTTTGACTTCCTCCATCTACTGTCCTGAGCGGCTGCAGTTGTTAACCTGTGCTGAGCTGAGATCCTGCTACTGAGCTGCTTCCTGCAGAGCTGTGTTCCAACTATCAAGCCGTTAACCGTGCAGAGCTGTGTTCCAACTATCAAGCCGTTAACCCGTGCAGAGCTGTGTTCCAACTATCGAGCCATTAACCCTTTCAGAGCTGTGTTCCAACTATCGAGCCATTAACCCGTGCAGAGCTGCATCCCGGTTCTGAGCCTCCAGTCTGGTACAGAGTGTTGCCTTGGTGCTGAGCCGTTTCTCTCCTTGCAGTATAGTGAGGTTCGTTACCACTCCCGGTAGGCACACGGCTCTGGCTGCTACTGTGCAAGTCTCTATTGTTACGCCCGTGGGGGCTATTGGCTCAAGCTCTTGCATTTCAGTTGCTTCCATTACGCCCGTGGGGGCTATTGGCTCAAGCTCTTGCTATCCAGTCGCTTCCGTTACGCCCGTGGGGGCTATTGGCTCAAGCTCTTGCAATCCGGCTGCTTCCGTTACACCCGTGGGGGCTATTGGCTCAAGCTCTTGCATTCCAGTTGCTTCCATTACGCCCGTGGGGGCTATTGGCTCAAGCTCTTGCTATCCAGTCGCTTCCGTTACGCCCGTGGGGGCTATTGGCTCAAGCTCTTGCAATCCGGCTGCTTCTGTTACACCCGTGGGGGCTATTGGCTCAAGCTCTTGCATTCCAGTTGCCTTCGTTGTCACGCCCGTGGGGGCTATTGGCTCAAGCTCTGGCAATCTACTTGCTCCATTAGTACGCCCGTGGGGGCTACTGTTCAAGGGCAGCAGGTTCTGGGTTGCAGGTTCCTCTTTGCTGGATAGTTATCTCAGTATTATGAACATTTGGTGTTGAGTCCTCTCCGCCATTTACTGCCTTTATCACCTTGGGCGTGCCAAACATCACAACTGAGATGGACTGATTACTGTGTTAACCCTTGTATCTCTGTACTCAGTATCTGCCAATTGCCTGTGCTATTTTATACTATACCTGTATATTGGTCACACTATTGCCTTCCTGCTGCTATGCAGTGCTGCCTATAGGGGGCGATCTTTGTCCTTTATTTTGTTCTTAATAAAACTGTATTTTATTTCACCTACTGGTCTGAGTGTCTTGAAAACCGTGACAAACCCGTAGTTGATAAGAAACAGGGAGCTCCCGGACGAAGAGCTAACCGCACAGTTCCTGGTGAACTCTGCCCACGGCAACAGGTCGGCCCAGTTATCATGGTGATCTGTGACAAAACAGAGCAGGAACTGCTCCAGTCTCTGATTGGCATGCTCAGCGGCCCCATTCGTCTGGGGTTGGTAGGCAGAGGAGAAGGACAGTTGAATGCCCATCTGTTCACAAAATGCTCTCCAAAATCTGGACATGAACTGGCTCCCCTGGTCAGACACCAGAACTCTAGGTACCCCATGCAACCGAAATACCTCTTTAGCGAAAACAACAGCCAATTCCTGGGCAGAGGGAAGGCCACGGAGAGGCACGAAATGAGCCATTTTAGAAAACCTGTCAACCACCATAAGTATGAATGAATACCCTCTAGATACTGGCAACTCTCCCATGAAATCGATGGAAGTGTGAGACCAGGGATGTTCGCCATTAGGTACTGGTTGCAGTAGGCCCACAGGGAGGTGTCTAGGGGTCTTGGCACGAGCACAGGTGGCATAGGCATTGGTAATTGCAGCACAGTCAGCCCTCAGAGAGGGCCACCAGAAAACTTGTGAGAGAGACCATATTAATTGATCCCTACCAATATGCCCAGCGGCCTTAGAGGAGTGGTATGTTTCAAGTAATCGAGTGCGGAATGGCTCATCAACAAAACACTTGCCCACTGGGGTTTCCGGAGGGGCCGTGGCCTGGGTGGCCAGAATCTCTTCCCCCAGTGGCGAAGTGATACTAGTACGTAGGGTGGCTAATATGCGGTCAGGCTGTATAATGGGTACTGGGACCTCATCCCTCTCAGTTTCAGGCTCAAATTGTCTAGACAGGGCATCAGCCCTAACGTTCTTGGAACCCGGCAAGTATGATACAATGAAATTAAATCGGGAAAGAAACAAAGCCCATCTGGCCTGGCGAGAGGACAATCTTTTAGCCTCTGACAGATAGGTCAGGCTTTTGTGATCAGTAAGAATCAATACTGGATTTTTGGTGCCTTCCAATAACTGACGCCATTCTTTCAGAGCGAGAATGATAGCCAGTAGTTCTCTGTCACCTATCTCATAGTGACTTTGGGCAACTGACAACTTCTTAGAGAAAAACCCATATGGTCTGAGTGCACCCTGCCACTGGTCGTTGAGAAAGTACTGCCCCAACCCCAATCTCTGAGGCATCGACCTCCAGTGTAAACGGAAGAGATGGGTTGGGGTGGGATAGCACCGGAGCAGCTGCAAAAGCGGATCTGAGTGTCTCAAAGGCATGTTCAGCTGCCTCAGACCATTGGGAAGGATTGTGTGTGAGGTCAGACAATGGTTTAATAATCATGGAGAAATTTTTAATAAACTTTCTGTAATAATTAGCGAACCCCAGGAATCGCTGGATCGCTTTTAACCCTTTGGGCCGTGGCCATTGCAATACTGCAACGAGTTTCTCCTGATCCATAGCGATACTTTCCTTGGCAATTACGAACCCCAAAAAAGGCACACTTTTTTTACAAAACAGCTTATTTTTTCGTAAGCGGAGCAACACTTCGGACACATCCTTGATGTGTTGTGACAAATTAGCCGAGTGTATAAGTATATCGTCCAGGTAGACAACAACACAGGACTGCAGCATATCCCAGAGGATATCATTAATAAATTCTTGGAACACCGCAGGCATTACTAGATATTCATAGTGCCCGGACCTAGTGTTAAAAGACGTTTTCCACTCATCACCAGCTCGAATCAGGTTATAGGCCGCACATACGTCTAGTTTCGTAGAGATGGAGGAACCTTTTAACCTGTCAAATAATTCGGTGATGAGTGGTATCGGATAGGCATTCTTGGGCATCAATTTATTTAGGCCACGGTAATCAATACACGGTCTTAACTCGCCATTCTTCTTCTTCACGAAAAAGAACCCAGCACCAGCAGGCGAGGTGGATTTCCTGATGATCCCTCTCTTGAGGGCATCCTCAATATATTCTTCCATAGCCTGGTTCTCATCGAATGATAATGGATACGTACGTCCCTTAGGGGGTACCACCCCCGGGGGCAAATCAATGGCACAATCATAAGACCTGTGCTGAGGCAGAGTGCCAGCCACTCCCTTGCTGAAAACATCACTGAATTGTTGGTATTCAACTGGCAATGAGGGAGAGGCACACAGAATCTTAACCGGGTGAGACACACAATACTCCATACAATATTGGGACCAGGACGAAATCTCACAATTCTGCCAATCAAACTGAGGATTATGCAGCTGCAACCAAGGAAATCCCAGAATGACTGCATGGTGAGGAGAATGAATTATCTGGAACTGCTGTTTTTCCCTGTGAAGAACCCCAATCGTCATAGGTAGTGATATAGTTTCAAAAGTAATCTGAGCTGGTTCTAGTGGTCTGCCGTCAATAGCTTCAATGGCAAGAGGCGATTCCCTTTTAACCAGCGGAATCTTGTGCCGTTCAGCAAAGGCACTATCCATAAAATAACCGGTCGCACTGGAATCAATCAGGGCCAGAACCTCCACTGAGCAGTCTGCCCTGGATGGTGGTTTTCTGTATGATCAGATCTGGGGACGGTTGAACACCACCTAGGGCCTGTCCCCCAAGGTACCCTAGGTGAGTTTGTTTACCGGACAGGTTCTTAACATGTGCCCAGTTTTACCACAGTATAAGCATAACCCCTGCCTCCTGTGGTGTGCTCGTTCCTCCTTAGTTAACCTGGTAAAACCTAACTGCATAGGTTCACAGGATTCTCGTATATGGTCATTAGGTTTAGGCAACGAGGGAGGGATGGGTGGGCATAATGAACTGTTGACCCCACTGTTTTTAGGCCGTAGCCTATTATCACGGTGCCCGTGATTGCTGCCTTTTCCTGTCAGTTATCTGTGAGGACTCTCCATTGGCTGGCTGTCTTTAGTCCGCCCAGTATTGCCTATATAGACTGGGTTCTGGCACCCTTTGGTTGCCCTTTCGTGGTGTCTCTCTGTTAGTAGCCACCTGCATTTGTATTCCTGTTCCCTGGGCCTTGGTTGAATCCTCAACTCTCCAGTGTCCGCCTGCCTACCTGACTGACAGCCTTCTCTGCTGAAGTGGTTCCTGCCTCCGTTCCTGATCTGGTTTGGGCTGACGTTCCTGCTTCTGTTCCTGATCCGGTTGACTGCCGTTACTGTTCCAGCTTCCTGTCCCAGCCTGGCTGTTGCTCCTGCTCCTGGATTGTGTTAGGATTCTCTCCATTATCATGGTCACTTGGGCGATATTCTGATCACTGGATGTATTCTGTGTAGTCCAGTACGCGGGTACTGGTTTGCTCCTTTACAGCACCGGTTGTGATTCCCTGTAGTCCAGTACGCGGGTACTGGTTTGTTCCAATATTCTCCGGTTGCTTACTGCCACCTATACAGCACCGGTAGCGTCTCAGTGTAGTCCAGTACACGGGTACTGGTTTGCTCCATTTCACCGGTTGCTCGCTGCCTCCTATACAGCACCGGTAGTGTCCATGTGTAGTCCAGTACGCGGGTACTGGTTTGCTCCATATTCTCCGGTTGCTTACTGCCACCTATACAGCACTGGTAGCGTCTCCGTGTAGTCCAGTGTGCGGGTACTGGTTTGCTCCAATATTCTCCGGTTGCTTACTGCCATCTATACAGCACCGGTAGCGTCTCCATGTAGTCCATTACGTGGGTACTGGTTTGCTCCATTTCACAGGTTGCTCGCTGCCTCCTATACAGCAC
This sequence comes from Rhinophrynus dorsalis, assembly GCA_037306005.1. Taxonomy (NCBI): domain Eukaryota; kingdom Metazoa; phylum Chordata; class Amphibia; order Anura; family Rhinophrynidae; genus Rhinophrynus; species Rhinophrynus dorsalis. The sequence goes on from CM074718.1 coordinate 263,156,127, forward strand.
CGGTAGAGTCCATGTGTAGTCCAGTACGCGGGTACTGGTTTGCTCCAATATTCACCGGTTGCTTGTTGACTCCTATACAGCACCAGTAGTGTCCATGTGTAGTCCAGTATGCAGGTACTGGTTTGCTCCATTTCACTGGTAGCTCGATGCCTCCTATACAGCACCGGTATGTGTAGTCCAGTACGCGCGTACGGGTTTGCTCCAATATTCACTGGTTGCTTGATGCCTCCTATACAGCACCGGTAGTGTCCCTGTGTTGTCCAGTATGCGGGTACTGGTTTGCTCCAATATTCACCGGTCGCTTGCTAACTCCTATACAGCACCAGTAAGGCTTCCATGTTGTCCAGAACTTGCAACTGGTTTGCTCCACCATTATCACCAGTCGCTGAGGCCACCTCCGTTACAGCACCAGTACTTGCCAACTCTGTGTCCTTGTTAGGCTGCCTTACCCGGTATTTTGGTAAGGCCGGTAGAGCCAACTTTTTCCTGTGGTGTGTCAGTATCTAGGTTGCCTTGCCCTGTATATTGGCAAGGCCAGTAGAGCTTACTCTCTCGTTGTGCCAGTCTTAAGGCTGCCTTACCCGGTATTTTGGTAAGGCCGGTAGAGCCAACTATTCCTGTGTGTCAGTATCTAGGCTGCCTTGCCCGGTATATTGGCAAGGCCGGTAGAGCCTACTCGCTCGTTGTGCCAGTCTTAAGGCTGCCTTGCCCGGTATTTTGGCAAGGCCGGTAGAGCCTTCTCCATCTCGTTTTGTCAGCCTCCAGGCTGCCTTGCCCGGTATTATTGGCAAGGCCGGTAGAGCCTATCCATATTCCCTGTACCATTGTTCACTACTACTTTGTACTATTTGTGTGTCAATATATATATATATATGTATATGTCAGGACCCGCGAGGGTTCTCTTTGAACTTTCAATAAAGTTGTGTTTTTATCTTAACTCAGTGTCTGAGAGTCAAAACAAACCGTGACACCTACAGTCTTTAGCCATAAGTCTCTCACAGATCTGAGTGTCAATTAGAATTGCATAATCAATATATTCGTCCAAATCATTAGGCAATTCTCTAGCTGCGGTTTCATCTTTAATGTGGTCGGCCAGACCTTGACCAAAGGCTGCCACCAGTGCCTCATTATTCCAACCTACCTCCGCTGCTAGTGTGCGGAATTCTATGGTGTAGTCGCCCACTGTCCGCTTGCCCTGTTGTATCTCCATAAGACGTTTAGCAGCAGAGGAGGTTCTACCAGGGATCTCAAATACTCTCTGAAATGTTTGCACAAATTCCCTGAAATTCTTTGTGCAAGGTTTCGCACTCTCCCATAAGGGATTGGCCCATGCCAGGGCTCTACCAGTCAGTAAGGATATCATAAACCCAACTTTACTGCGATCATTCGGAAAGGCATGAGGGGTTAATTCTAGAAATATTTCAAGTTGGTTGATAAACCCTCTGCATAGACTGGGTTCACCATCATATCTGAGTGGCACTGGAGCGGAAGTGGTTAACCCTTTGACTGCGGCCACAGAAGTCACGGTTGCATTCTCCGGTGTCAAGACTGGGGGGACCACCGGACTCGGGACAGGCTTGTCAGTGAGTACTGAACGCTGGAGAATGGTTTGTATAGCCAATGCCAACTGATCCAGGTGCTGCTCATGTACATCCATCCTCCAATGGATGTTCTGTGCATTACCCTCACCCTTATTGTCTGAGGTCATGGCCCTTTCGTACTGTCACGGTTTGTTTGACTCACAGACACAGAGTTAAGATAAAAATACAACTTTATTGAAAAAAAAAATAATAAAGAACCCTCACAGGTCCTGAACATCACACATATGTTACAGACACACAACAGGTTCAAGTAATATCGCATACAATGTATACATATATAGGCTCTACCGGCCTCACCAAAATACCAGGTAAGGCAGCCTAGAAGATGGTGCAATAGGACTGAGGAGGATCTACCGGCCTTACCAATATACCGGGCAAGGCAGCCAAATCTGGTACAACAAGGAACTGAGGAGGCTCTACCGGCCTTACCAAATACCGGGTAAGGCAGCCTATGACTGGTGCAACAAGGTTTAACGGAGGCCCTACCTGTGCTATAACGGAGGTAGCAAAGCAGCCGGTTAGATGGAGTGGAGCAAACCAATTACTGTATACCAGCGCATTCACGGAGGCAACACATGCGACTGGAGGTTCAGAGTGGAGCGAACCAGTGCCATAACCTGAGCAACACGGAGGCCCTACCGGTGCTATAACGGAGGCAGCACTAGCAACTGGTGTCAGAGTGGAGCAAACCAATTACTGTGCACCAGCGCAATCATGGAGGCAACACTTGCGACTGGAAGGACAGAGTGGAGCAACCAGTACCACGTACTGGACAAATATGGAGGCCCTACCGGTGCTATAACGGACGCAGCACTAGAAACCGGTGTCTGAGTGGAGCAAACCAACTACTGTATACCAGCGCAATCACAGAGGCAACACTTGCGACTGGAAGGACAGAGTGGAGTGAACCAGTACCACGTATTGGACAAACACAAAGGCCCTACCGGTGCTATATCGGAGGCAGCACTAGCAACCGGTGACTGAGTGGAACAAACCAACTACTGAATACCAGTGCAATAACGGAGGCAACACTAGCGACTGGAAGGTCAGAGTGGAGCAAACCAGTACCACGTACTGGGCAAACACGAAGGCCCTACCGGTGCTATAATGGAGGCAGCACTAGCAACCGGTGTCAGAGTGGAGCAAACCAATTACTGTATACCAGCGCATTCACAGAGGCAACACATGTGACTGGAGGTTCAGAGTGGAGCGAACCAGTGCCATAACCTGAGCAACACGGAGGCCCTACCGGTGCTATAACGGAGGCAGCACTAGCAACCGGTGTCAGAGTGGAGCAAACCAATTACTGTGTACCAGCACAATCATGGAGGCAACACTTGTGACTGGAAGGACAGAGTGGAGCGAACCAGAACCACGTACTGGACAAATATGGAGGCCCTACCGGTGCTATAACAGAGGCAGCACTAGCAACTGGTGTCTGAGTGGAGCAAACCAACTACTGTATACCAGCGCAATCACTGAGGCAACACTTGCGACTGGAAGGACAGAGTGGAGTGAACCAGTACTATGTACTGGACAAACACAAAGGCCCTACCGGTGCTATATCGCAGGCAGCACTAGCAACCAGTGACTGAGTGGAGCAAACCAACTACTGAATACCAGTGCAATAACGTAGGCAACTCTAGCGACTGGAAGGTCAGAGTGGAGCAAACCAGTACCACGTACTGGGCAAACACGAAGGCCCTACCGGTGCTATAACGGAGGCAGCACTAGCAACCGGTGACTGAGTGGAGCAAACCTGCTACTGAATACCAGTGTAATCACGGAGGCAAGACAAGCTTGTGGGCAGCGGTGCCATACCAGTGTAAGGATGTAAGCTTACTGAAGCCTATCTCTGGGTGGGAGGAGCCACCCAGAGATTAGCAGGAAGCTATATAATCTGAGATAAGCAAATAAGGAACCCAGAATGCAGGGAAACAGTAGATAGGCCAAGGGTAGATTTATTGAGATAATGCAAGTCAAGTAGAACAAGCCAGAGGTCAGGGCAGGCTGAGATAATGCAAGTCCAGAGTAACAAGCCAGAGGTCAGGGCAGGCTGAGATAATGCAAGTCCAGAGTAACAAGCCAGAGGTCAGGGCAGGCTGAGATAATGCAAGTCCAGTGTAACAAGCCAGAGGTCAGGGCAGGCGGAGATAATGCAAGTCCAGTGTAACAAGCCAGAGGTCAGGGCAGGCTGAGATAATGCAAGTCCAGTGTAACAAGCCAGAGGTCAGGGCAGGCTGAGATAATGCAAGTCCAGTGTAACAAGCCAGAGGTCAGTACCTGAGATCCAATACAAGGTCCAGGAGGAAGGTCTGTAGAGTGGAAGCTTGGCACAAGATGCAGGATGGACAGGAGGATCCAAAGGTGCAGGCTGGCTGGAGAAACAAAGGAGCAGACTGGGCTGGAGGACCAAAGGTGCAGGCTGGCTGGGGGACCACAGGTGAAGGCTGGCTGGAGGACCACAGGTGAAGGCTGGCTGGAGGACCACAGGTGAAGGCTGGCTGGAGGACCAAAGGTGCAGGCTGGCTGGAGGACCAAAGGTGCAGGCTGGCTGGGGGACCACAGGTGAAGGCTGGCTGGAGGACCACAGGTGAAGGCTGGACTGGAGAGACAACAGGTGAAGTCTGGGCTGGAGAGTGCAGAGCCTAAACGCAGGCTGGAAGCGGGAAGCACTGGGAGGCGAAACTGCGGCAAGCAGACCGCCCGGGACTCAAGCGACAACTGAGCGCCAAGTCCCGGTTGCTGCCAGTTTAAATGGACGCCGGGCGCCCAGTGAATGACATTGGTGCGACGACCGACGTCAGACCTCGCTACTGCGCATGCGCGAGAACGCGCGCATGCGCCCAGCCGTCCTGAAGCCAGTAGAGCTACTGGCAAGGACGGCGAGGGACATGACAACCAGGAAGGCACCGGAAGTCAGAATGTCGCCGAGGCGACCAGAGTCAAAGCGGAACATGGCCAAGTCAGGATCCAGGAACAGGAACGTCAGCCAGGCCGGGTCAGGATACCGGAGCAGGAACATCAGCCAAACCGGGTCGGATACGGGAGCAGGAACGTCAGCCAGGCTGGAACGGTACACAGGAACAATACAGGAGAGTAGACAGGCTATCCGGGTCGGTACACAGGTGGAGGAACAGGAAAGAAGTCAGGCAGGCCAAGGAAGTACACTGGAATCCACAGACAGGCATTGCACTGGCATAGAAACACCACAAAAGGCCAGTGAAAGGGTGCAGGAGCCCAGTCTATATAGGCAATACTGGGTGGGCTAATCACAGGCAACATATGGGAAGCACCCATTGCTAACTGACAGGAAAAACAAGCAATCACAGGCACCGTGATACCTTCACAGTTAGAAGGATGATGTTAACAGATATTATTTGTTACGCATGCTCTCTTTTATATCAAGATGCAACTAATTCTTGTTCAACAACTCATTCTACCTACAAATCAGGGGTACTACTATGGGACCTGTGTGTGCTCCCACATATGCCAAAGTGTACCTCGGATGATGGGAACAAGAAGTAGTTTTTGCTAAGAACATGGAACACTACACTAGTAACATTTTGATCCGGTATTATTATTAATATTATATAGACAATAATATTCCTTTGGAAAGGTTCCTCAAATCCGAAACAATTTGTCCAGGAACTTAACAATAAGCCTTTAAATCTTAAGTTGATGCTCAAATTTGATTGTGAGAAGATCAGCTTTCTAGATCTGTGTAAGGATGTAAGCTTACTGAAGCCTATCTCTGGGTGGGAGGAGCCACCCAGAGATTAGCAGGAAGCTATATACTCTGAGATAAGCGAATAAGGAACCCAGAATGCAGGGAAACAGTAGATAGGCCAAGGGTAGATTTATTGAGATAATGCAAGTCCAGGAGAACAAGCCAGAGGTCAGGGCAGGCTGAGATAAAGCAAGTCCAGTGTAACAAGCCAGAGGTCAGGGCAGGCTGAGATAATGCAAGTCCAGTGTAACAAGCCAGAGGTCAGGGCAGGCTGAGATAATGCAAGTCCAGTGTAACAAGCCAGAGGTCAGGGCAGGCTGAGATAATGCAAGTCCAGTGTAACAAGCCAGAGGTCAGGGCAGGCTGAGATAATGCAAGTCCAGTGTAACAAGCCAGAGGTCAGGGCAGGCTGAGATAATGCAAGTCCAGTGTAACAAGCTAGAGGTCAGGGCAGGCTGAGATAATGCAAGTCCAGTGTAACAAGCCAGAGGTCAGTACCTGAGATCCAATACAAGGTCCAAGAGGAAGGTCTGTAGAGAGGAAGCTTGGCAGAAGATGCAGGTTGGACAGGAGGACCCAAAGGTGCAGGCTGGCTGGAGAAACAAAAGGAGCAGACTGGGCTGGAGGACCACAGGTGAGGGCTGGCTGGAGGACCCCAGGTGAGAGCTGGCTGGAGGACCACAGGAGAGAGCTGGCTGGGGATCCACAGGTGAAGGCTGGCTGGAGGACCCCAGGAGAAGGCTGGGCTGAAGGATGCAGAGGTGAAGGCTGGCTGGAGGACCCCAGGTGAGAGCTGGCTGGAGGACCCCAGGAGAAGGCTGGGCTGAAGGATGCAGAGCCTAAACGCAGGCTGGAAGCAGGAAGCGCTGGGAGGCGAAACTGCTGCAAGCAGACCGCCCGGGACTCAAGCGACAACTGAGCGCCGAGTCCCGGTTGCCGCCAGTTTTAAATGGACGCCAGGCGCCCAGTGAATGACGTCGGTGTGACGACCGACGTCAGACCTCGCTACTGCGCATGCGCGAGGACGCGCGCATGCGCCCAGCCGTCCTGAAGCCAGTAGAGCTACTGGCAAGGACGGCGAGGGACATGACAGTTCCCCCCCTTTACGACCAACCTCCGGGTGGTCAGGTCAGCAGGTCGGTCTGGATGATTCCGATGAAAGGTACGAACACAGGCCGTGGTGTTGAAGTTGCCTGCGGGTTCCCAGGAACGGTCTTCTGGGCCGTACCCCTTCCAATGTACCAGGTATTCCAAACGGCCCAGTCGAAAACGAGAGTCTAGAATCTCCTCGACCTCGAAACTCATCAGGATCTGTAATGGAAACAGGAGGAGGTCTAGAAGGTTCTCGACCAGGAAACGGGCTGGGAATCCATTTCTTCAATTGAGAGATGTGGAACGTTGGGTGAATCCGGTATGAGGCAGGTAGTGCCAGACGATATGCTACTGGATTAATGACTTGAGTGATAGAAAAAGGTCCCAAGAAGCGAGGTCCCAATTTTTTGGTGGGACAAGAAAGGCGAACATGTGAAGAGGACAGCCATACTTTATCCCCAATCTGTAGTTCAGGTCCTCTCTGTCGGTGTTTATCAGCATAACGTTTATAGTCTTGCTGTGCAGATCTCAGAATTTGACTTAACACATGATGAGACTGCTGTAACTGTTGTATTCGTTGATTAGCCTCTGGGACTGGAGTGATGGGGGTGAGTCCTGGTAGAGCTGCCGGGTGGTATCCATAGTTGGCCAAGAAAGGAGAGTTTTTTAAGGTACTGTGATAATGATTATTATAAGCAAATTCTGCCATGGGGAGTAAGTGGTACCAATTATCTTGTAAATGAGAAGAGAAGCAACGTAAGTACTGTTCCAAAGTCTGATTGGTCCTTTCTGTCTGCCCATTTGTTTGTGGGTGATATCCTGAAGATAGGTTACTGGTAATTTGAAGACCGGCACAAAATGCTCTCCAGAATTTTGATGTGAATTGGGAACCTCTGTCTGAAGTAATGGATTGTGGTACTCCATGAAGACGGAAGATTTCCTGCAGATACAAAGAAGCGGTTCGGCTGGCTGAAGGTAGACCTTTGCTTGGGATGAAATGAGCCATCTTAGTAAATCGGTCTACTACGACCATAATGGTATTATGTTGGTTTGAACCTGGTAAATCCACAATGAAATCAATTGTTACATCTCTCCAAGGACCAGAGGGTATGGGTAAAGGATGGAGCAAACCGGATGGTTTGGTGTGTTGGCTTTTAGCTCTGGCACAAGTGTCACAAGAGGATACGTAGTGATTGACGTCCTGCTTTAAGTTTGGCCACCAGAAATACCGCTGAATGGCTTCTAAGGTCTTTTGGATTCCCCCATGGCCTGCAACAGGAAGATCATGAAACTGGTGAAGAGTCTCTTGACGGACGGATTCAGGGACAAAAACTGTATCTTGCTTATACAATAGGCCATCAGTGAAGGTTAAGGCGTATAGTTGTATCAAACGAGGAGAAGGAGTGGTGGCTTGTTTGATACGTTCCAGTAAGTTGGTGGTGACAAGGAGGAATTGACGTGGTTGCAAAATTGTATCAGGAAGTGTAGTAGTATTGGAACTTACCGTATACATCCTGGATAAAGCATCCGCTTTCAAATTTTTTGAGCCCGGTCTGTAGGTGATGTGTAGTTGGAATCGTGCAAAGAACATTGCCCATCTGGCTTGACGAGGTCGTAGTCTGCGGGCTGATTGGAGATATTCTAGATTTCTGTGATCTGTATATATTGTAATAGGATACTCTGAACCCTCTAATAAGTGTCTCCATTCCTCCAAGGCGCATTTAATAGCGAGCAATTCCTTGTCTCCCACATCATAATTTTGCTCGGCAGGTGTGAGACGCCTGGAGTAGAAGGCTACTGGATGTAAACGATCTTTAATGCCCATATGTTGTGACAGTACTGCCCCTGTAGCGATATTAGAAGCATCTACTTCTAAAAAGAAAGGTTTATTGACATCAGGTTGTTGTAGAATAGGTGCTTGCGTAAAGTGAAGTTTTAAACGGTCAAAAGCTTGTTGAGCTTCAGGAGTCCAGTGAAAACTGGCATCCTTCTTGGTTAAACATGTGAGTGGTGAAATACATTTTGAGAAATCCCGGATAAAGCGTCGGTAGAAGTTGGCAAAGCCAACGAACCTCTGAATTGCCTTCTTGTCAGATGGTATGGGCCACTTCAGTATAGCTGTTATCTTACGAGGATCCATCTTTAACTGTCCTGGGGAAACAAGGAAACCTAGGAATTCAATCTCAGACACTTCAAAAGAACATTTCTCCAATTTAGCGTACAAACCATGTGTACGAAGCCTAGTTAACACTCTCCTGACATGACTGCGATGTTCTTGTAGTGAATGTGAGAAGACAAGAATGTCATCTAAGTAAATGACAACAAACTGGTCCAGAAGATCCCGAAAAACATAATTTACGAAATGCTGAAATGTTGCAGGAGCGTTACATAACCCGAAGGGCATCACGGTGTACTCAAAGTGTCCATATCTGGTTCGGAAGGCGGTCTTCCATTCGTCTCCCTTGCGGATGCGAACCAGGTTATATGCTCCTCGTAGATCGATTTTTGTGAAGATCTTTGCAGTTGACATGCGTTCAAACAATTCTGGGATCAGTGGTAACGGATAGCGATTTTTAACGGTAATGGCATTGAGTTCCCGATAGTCTACGCAGGGGCGTAGACCACCGTCTTTCTTGGGTACAAAGAAAATCCCGGCTCCAGCTGGAGAAGTGGAAGGTCGAATAAATCCTTTCTCCAGATTTTCAGATATGTACTCTCTAAGATGTTGTAGTTCTGGTCCGGATAGAGGATATATATGTCCATAGGGTATAGTTGATCCAGAGAGAAGTTCGATAGGACAATCATATGGTCTATGAGGTGGAAGAAGGTCAGCCCCTTTTTTATCAAACACATCTGAGAAATCCTGATAGACCATGGGTATGGTTGACGTTGTAACACATGTCAACAGTTTAGGCTCTGTTTTGATAAGACATTTTTCTCTACAGTGGGTGGAAAGAAAGGTTACAGTTTTGGAAGACCACTCAATATGGGGGTCGTGAATTTGTAGCCATGGAAGACCCAAAATAAGAGGAAACAAAAGAGATTTAAATTTAATTTCTTCTCTATGATTTACAGCAGTGAGAAGATACAGAGGTAAAGTTTCATAAAGAATGGGACCTGACTGTAGGTAGCTTGCATCCGCCATCTGAAGCGTGAACGGTTGGGTTTTGCGTTTGATGGGTATGCACAAGGATAGAGCTGTCTCCTGGCTCAGGAAACAACTACTGGCTCCGGAATCTATGATGGCCGATACCTCACTCTGCTGTGTGTTCCACTGTAGAATAACAGAGAGGGATATGTAAGAAGAAGTGGGCAACAGAATAGGAGCGGATGATGTTGCAGGTAAAAAATGCCTACCTTGGGAAGGCCGTGGTCTGGTATCACAAGTCCTGAGATGGTGACCCCCTTTTCCACAATAGAGGCAAAGATTTAGAAGTCGTCTACGGTCTCGTTCAGCTTTAGATAGAGGTCCCTGTAGAACACCCAGCTGCATAGGCTCCTCTGTGGTGGTGACAGTAGCAGGTGGTTGAGATGAGGCTGGAGTACGATGGGGAGGAGAAGAAGTAGCAGAGCGTTCACGCCGCCGTTCTCTCAAGCGGCGGTCAATTTGTATGGAGAGATGAGTGATCTCGTCTAGTGTAACTGGTATAAGTACTCTAACCAGTTCGTCCTTCAGGCTTTCAGATAGGCCTAGACGAAATTGATCCATGAGCGCAGCTTCATTCCACTTGGAATCAATTGACAGACGACGGAAGTCAGCAACGTAGTCCTCAACTGGGCGTCTCCCTTGAGTTAGGGACCTTAATGCTACCTGAGCTGAGGCCGTTTTAAAAGGGTCATCATATAATGAATCCATAGCCTGCCGGAAAGCCTGCCATGTAGTTAATACAGGACTGTTGGTCTGTAAGAGGTGATGGGACCAGCCCTGTGGTTCTCCTCCTAACAATGTGATGGTAGTACGTACTTTGGTGAAGTCAGAGGCATAGGTACGTGGATTGATTGAGAACAATAACTCACATGCAGTGATGAAGGACCTGTACCGGGCTCTATCCCCATAAAATCTTTCAGGCAGGGGAACACGAGGTTCTGGGGCGGAATTCATCTCAAGGCTAGGAAGGGGTGGTGTAGAACCACCTGCTGCTTGGGTTAAACTTGGTTGAAGGTCCTGTAGTTGCTGTTGGAGATGTGTTTGGTTGGCCTGTAATTCCTGTACAGAAGCAGTGAGAGCAGCTATCCGACTACCCAGGGTATTTAAAGCTTCGAGCAACCCCGCGGGTTCCATAACAATTTTGGGGCTCAGTTGTTACTGTAAGGATGTAAGCTTACTGAAGCCTATCTCTGGGTGGGAGGAGCCACCCAGAGATTAGCAGGAAGCTATATACTCTGAGATAAGAGAATAAGGAACCCAGAATGCAGGGAAACAGTAGATAGGCCAAGGGTAGATTTATTGAGATAATGCAAGTCCAGGAGAACAAGCCAGAGGTCAGGGCAGGCTGAGATAAAGCAAGTCCAGTGTAACAAGCCAGAGGTCAGGGCAGGCTGAGATAATGCAAGTCCAGTGTAACAAGCCAGAGGTCAGGGCAGGCTGAGATAATGCAAGTCCAGTGTAACAAGCCAGAGGTCAGGGCAGGCGGAGATAATGCAAGTCCAGTGTAACAAGCCAGAGGTCAGGGCAGGCTGAGATAATGCAAGTCCAGTGTAACAAGCCAGAGGTCAGGGCAGGCTGAGATAATGCAAGTCCAGTGTAACAAGCCAGAGGTCAGGGCAGGCTGAGATAATGCAAGTCCAGTGTAACAAGCCAGAGGTCAGTACCTGAGATCCAATACAAGGTCCAAGAGGAAGGTCTGTAGAGAGGAAGCTTGGCAGAAGATGCAGGTTGGACAGGAGGACCCAAAGGTGCAGGCTGGCTGGAGAAACAAAAGGAGCAGACTTGGCTGGAGGACCACAGGTGAGGGCTGGCTGGAGGACCCCAGGTGAGAGCTGGCTGGAGGACCACAGGAGAGAGCTGGCTGGGGATCCACAGGTGAAGGCTGGCTGGAGGACCCCAGGAGAAGGCTGGGCTGAAGGATGCAGAGGTGAAGGCTGGCTGGAGGACCCCAGGTGAGAGCTGGCTGGAGGACCCCAGGAGAAGGCTGGGCTGAAGGATGCAGAGCCTAAACGCAGGCTGGAAGCAGGAAGCGCTGGGAGGCGAAACTGCTGCAAGCAGACCTCCCGGGACTCAAGCGACAACTGAGCGCCGAGTCCCGGTTGCCGCCAGTTTTAAATGGACGCCGGGCGCCCAGTGAATGACGTCGGTGCGACGACCGACGTCAGACCTCGCTACTGCGCATGCGCGAGGACGCGCGCATGCGCCCAGCCGTCCTGAAGCCAGTAGAGCTACTGGCAAGGACGGCGAGGGACATGACAATCTGACAATTTATAGACAGGACAATGACTGTCTGGGGATTTATTCAGAAAGGATACAGCAACTAATAGCATCCTTCATTTTTCAAGTCATCACCTCCCCAGCGTCAAGAACAATATTCCATATGGAGAATATCTCAGGATTAAAATAATTGTTCTGATTTTTTTGTCTTAAAAGCCAGAGCTCATGAACTCACTCAAAGACTGATCAAAAGAGGATAATCTAAGACCAAGCTTAAAGTGGCATCCAACAGGGCATTACATCAGCCAAGGGGGACTTTATTGAAAACTAAACCTAAAAAGGAAGATAATATGCTTTTAATAAGCAAATTTAACAATAGATATAAAGAAAAGGAAGCCATCATGCAAAAACATCTTCCAGTCCTCTTACAAGATGCAGTACTAAAAGACATTTTTGGAGATAAAATCTGTACCTCCTACAGGAAGGCCCCCAATCTGAATAATCTTCTAGTATGCAGTCACTTTCAGATCAGAAACAAGAAACCTCCCCCCATTACAGGGTTTTACCGGTGTAGAAGATGTAAACTGTGTCCCCACATGCAAAAGTGCACAGAGGTGAAAGACAGAACAGGACAAGTGCACAAGATTCAACATTTTCTCACATGTGAAACCAAGGCAGTTATTTACTGCTTGCAATGCCCCTGTAACTTAAGATATGAGGGTATGACTAGCTACCAGAATGCTCAAGAATCATGTTTTGGAGCATTTAAGAAATATTTTGCTTTCCAGAACTACCTTCTCAGAAGGAAGACCCTTAACTAGTGTAGCTAAACACTTTTTATCACATCACAATGCCTCAAAGATCTTAAGGTATGGGGCATTCAGAAAAGTGATTCTTGGCATTAGAGGGGGAGACTTGGAGAAAACACTACTTCAAATAGAGAATAGATGGATCTTTCTTCTTAATACAATGATGCCTCATGGCTTGAATGAAGAAATATCTCTAACGGCCCATCTATAACTGTCTTTTCCTCCTTATTGTACTCAGAGTTTAAACTTTGCACTTAATTATCCAAAATTATTAGACATTTGTAAGAATTATGGGCTCGATGCAAATGTTTGCATAGACAAAAAACTGGCGACGGTGGTTTTTTAAGTCAAGTATGAGATGCAAATGTTCCTATAAGTAAGAAATAACGGCAGTTTTGAAAACATGACGCTGGTAGCCAAAAAATCAAAATAATGCCCATTGAGGACAATGTAAAAGCTAACTCCAGAGCCATTCAAATGTTGGAGTTAGGTATAATGTGAGTTAAATTGCAACATTTACCTCCAGAAATCTAACACCTACTTTTTTAGGCACACAGCACACAACTCAGAGTAGAAAACCACCATAGAGGAAAACAAAACAGGGAAGCAGGTCATTCAAGGACATAACCCAAGCATGCAAAGGTCATATATTAACCCCTGCAATGCCTAGCAAATAAAACAACAAGGCCTAGATCAGTCGTTCACAATCCCTCCATCCAAGATACCCCTAACATGCAATCCTGATGTTCCAGGCCACCCTTGAAGGCACAAGGAAATTCCCAACAAGAAAATAACATATGCTTAACATCAGGTCTCACTGTGTCAATGACAATGAGGAGAACATAGTGCATTATATGTCCCATACACACATATCCCCCAAAAATGTGTGAAATGAATATTGCAAATCACTAATGCAGAATATAGCAACATGGGGAAAGTGATGCACCCTGAGCTGGTGCACATGACACACCAACATGCCATGACACCTGGGTTGTGAACCACTGTCCCACACCATACAAACAAGTCACAGACAAATGAGAATCCAGCAACCACACAGGGACAGGGGGAACACAAAGCAGCACAACATAAGCCATCACAACACACTCTGGAACAACAGGGGTTAACACACACCACAACATGTACACATGGCACTCAAAAAAAATCAAGCTCACCTATGTAACCTCAGCAGCCAATGGGGACAAAATACACACCTGACAGATACATACCAATTACAACACATCACACCACTAACCACAAACACACCAGCAAACAATTACCCGTATAACACACACCTTACCATTGGTCTATTGGGACCACATGACTGCTCATGGACAACACCTTACTGCTGTTAAAAACTGACAGTCTACCCTCCCCAGATGTAGTGTGAGAGAGAGAGACTAGCATGTGACCCATTACATAACATCAGGGCTGGATTTACATCTCAGGAGCCTGTAGGCACAGAAATCTGAAGCGCCTCCCCCCCCCCCGATTTGCCATCTCCACAATGCTCCTAATCTCCACATTGCCCCCCATGAGCTCTATATTGCCCTCACATTGCCCCCATCATCTTCAACTAGCCCCCCATCATCTCCATATTGCCCCCATGATCATCTCCATATTGCCCCTCACAGTGCCCCCATCATCTCCATATTCGCTCACATTGCCCTCATGATCATTTCCATATTGCCCCTCACATTGCCCCCATGATCACCTCCATATTACCCATCCCAGTGCCCCCATGATCATCTACATATGTCCCCTCACAGTGCCCCCATCATCTCCATATTGTCCTTCACATTGCCCCCATGATCTTTTCCATATTGCCCCTCACATTGCCCCCATGATCATCTCCATATTTCCCCTCACAGTGCCCCCATCATCTCCATATTGCCCTCCGTGTCTGTTTCCTACCCTGGAGAGGAGAGGTCTGTCTGTGCCTCCTTCTACACAGAGCTGCAACTGCTGGAGCTCCCACGCAGTCTTCTCTTCAGTAATGCAGAGCGCTGGGAGATGATGTAATCTCCCATCGCTCTGCATTACTAAAGAGCCGACGAGGGAGCTCACATCAGCCACAAGTCTGTGCTGAAGAAGGCACAGACTGAGACCTCACCATGTTCTTGTGGGCCGTGGGTGCCAAGTGGGGGATCCAAATGACAGGCACCCCTCTGTGGGGTGCGCCTGTAGGCAGATGCCTACTCTGCCTAATTACAAATCCGGCCCTGCATAACATTGATGTGGACATACATCTCGTGGAGGATGTTGAGCCACAAGAGCCCATGGAGGTCCCTGTCCCCGTTGATGGAGAGGAGATTATGTTGAGCGGGACACAAATGTAAACCAGGATAATCAGGGACTACTTCACCTGTGAGTAACATGCATGTGTGAGCATGGTTGTGCTTGTGGAATGCGTGCAAACACATGTACACCAAAAATAACCATCTGTTCCACTCCACAGGATGACCCATCGCCACAGCCCTAGCATGTCAAGGACATCATCCCTCAACCTTGGATCAAAGGTACACCAGATTGGCCATGTACATCACATACTAAGTTGTACTGATGGCAAACTCCATCTACCAATTGGAACATAGTCATGACACAGGTAAAACCCTTTGAGCCACAGAGGGATATCCAATGCAATGACATGCAATGCATTGGATACAACTCTGCAATTACATGTGTTAACCCATTGATTGCTAAAGGTGTACACAAAACTTTGCAAGGCAATCAGTTGTGTACCCCTTCGGCTCTCAAAGAGTTTTGGGTATAATGGACTCACCCTGCATGTGAGCAATGGTTGGGCAATGCCCAATAGACAAGAATGGGGATGGTTATGGTGTTGCCTACGGTATCAGAGTAATGATCTGGGAGTCAGGTTGCAAGGCCCACCATGCTGACCTATTTGTGTGTAGGACAGTGAATATGCCACACCATTGCTTGTCAATGTGTTTTCCAGGCGTCATGAACACATGATGTTACGATCAAGGGAATGGCAAGCAGACATATATGTGTGTCACGTGGACCCAGAGCACACATACCTCATCAGTATTTAAATCGAGATTCATTGAATAGATCCACTGATTCCTGGGTCTTGGTTCACACACTGATGTGGTTGGCCAGTCACACATACATATGTCTGCTTGCCATCCCCTTCATCCAAAAGTCATATGGTCATGACTCCTACACAACACATTGACAAGAAATGGATCGTCTACTCCATGTCAAAGGACAAAGGGTTAACCCCTGGAAGAAGCTTCTCAAAGCATTGCTGAGCAATGTGTTGTGTACCCTACTTGCTCCCAAGGGTATGATGATGGTTCAGCAATAGCATGACTGTTGTTTTCACAGTGCAGTTTACAATCTTGTTTTCACCTCCTGAAGGCATCCATGGCATGAACCCCCATGGGTCAGATGTTCACACATTGAATCCACGTCCATCAGGATCACCTGTTATTGTCTATGTCAATGAAACATATGAGCATACACGACTTTCTTGTGTCACTGATTAACTCTCCCTCGTCAGGGTATTGAAGAGATAGTAATACTTAAAAGGTTTTAAAAATGTATGTAGTAGGGGTTATCACCCTAAGTAAAACAAGGGAACTCCCACTGCTGAAAGGTGTTTCATTTAAATGTTATTACAGCTCTAAGTTTAATTTTCTGATGCAATATCTCAGTGACCTGGAATTGTACAATAGCGCTGTTGCTACACCATCCCATGGACAGCTCTGGTCCCAGCACCATGAATCTCCATAGGATGGAGTAGCAACAGTGCCACTTGACAATTCCACGCCACTGTGATATTTCATCTGTTACATTCAACTTTGAGATGAAATTACTTTGGAATAATACACCTTTCAGCCTTGAGAGTTCACTTGTTCTACTCAGGGGGATGGACCCTACTACATATTTGTTCAAACATGTTAAGTATTACCATCCCCTTAATTGTGTTCATGTTGTTGATCCATTGATCTATCTAATGTGCTCATGTTGTTTAAGTTCAAGTCACATCAAGGAACAACACCCTGATGTCGTTTGGCTTTGATATGTCTGTGAGTTGAACTTGTACAAACATTTCTGTATGTGATGTGTGTGTTCATCCCTGCTGTAAAAGCCTGTGTCATCATGCATGAGTTGAGTTCACTGCATAGCTTTGCAATGCATTGGAGACAACTCACTACCTTACACCCATGTTAGATGTGCACGAGTTGTGTTCACTGCATAGCTTTGCAATGCATTGGAGACAACTCTGCCACTAACCGGGTCTGATAAAAAACAAACAGACATGGACATGTGTCAAAGCAAAAACTGCGCACTTAGTGACTCAACAATTAACCCCTATTTTTTTTTCTTTGGTGGTGCTTTGGGCATGGCTGCAGGGGTGGCCTCCTGAATGCGATGCCGTGAGGCCCAAGTGTGTCTGGAGGCTGTGGGTGGCGGTGGTGAAGTGCTGGCAGGGGTAGTGGTAGTGGAACTGGAGCCCTGGGCCTGGAGTAGGGTCTCCAGCCTGTTGCGTTCCCTTATCTCGACCACCACCTGGTCCATCACGGCTGACATTCTGTTAGTGTAGGTGACCAGGTGGTTGGTCAGGGTCAACTGCTGGGCCTCCATTGCCCTCATGCTGGCAAGTATGTGTGCTATATGGTTCTCCATCCTGGTCAGGGACCTAGCACACCTCCTGCCCACCCGGAGTTGTCTCGTCTGCAGTCCCAGGAACTCCTGATCCAGGATGGCGGTGTTGGTTGTGAGTGTTGTGGAGGGAGTAGAGGTCGATGTTGGTGATGCCATGTAAAGGCATTTGGCTCCCCCTCAGGCAGTGGAGATTGAGGTAAGAAAGCACGGTGACTCTCAAGGGGGGGAGAGCCACCCTGAGGGACTGTGGGGACTTCTTTAGCCCTGTGTCTGCCCCTTCACCTCCCTGGGATCC
The DNA here is from genome assembly GCA_037306005.1 of Rhinophrynus dorsalis. Lineage (NCBI taxonomy): Eukaryota > Metazoa > Chordata > Amphibia > Anura > Rhinophrynidae > Rhinophrynus > Rhinophrynus dorsalis. The sequence goes on from CM074718.1 coordinate 263,173,651, forward strand.
CCCAGAGTGCATTATTGGAGTGGGTGGTGGTGGCGTGGTGAACACCTCCCTTGCCTGTGGACGTTGTGGCTCCCCTATGAGCCCCCATGTTAATTCCCTAGGGGCCATTCAAATGTGGACCCCTGGGTGTCCTCCTGTCACATGTGTCCCCATGGCTTGGGGGCTGTCCCAAATCCTGCCTGCTGCGGCATGGCCACTGTCTCGGGCATCCAATGCCTACCCGTTGTTGGTGGGGGGACCTGGTAGGCCATCTGCTGCTGAGGTGGCGGGGGGCCTGGTAGGCCATCTGCTGCTGAGGTGGTGGTCGGGCCTGGTAGGCCATCTGCTGCTGAGGTGGCGAGGGGGCCTGGTAGGCCATCTGCTGCTGAGATGGAGGACATAGTGGTGGCTGCGGCCTGGAGGTGGTGGGCTCCTCACTGGAGGTTTCTCTCGAGTCCTCCGCATGGGATGCATGTATGCTGTGTGAGGAAATAACATGATGTAATTAGTTATGCGAGCTACGACAGTTGCTGCAAGACTGTTATACTGACATGTGAAGTGATGAGTGGCAGGATGGTATCCATTGCATTGCTTTGCAATGCATTGGTTACCATCCTAACACATATCAGTGATCTTGACATGATCCTATACATTGATTCTACTAACCTACAGTGGTGTAGATTTGGTCATCATGTGTATCCTGAATGGTTAGGATGGCAAGGCATACCTCCTCGCTATCCCCAATCATCAGGATCCATGTGGTGAACAAAACTGAAGCATCACACTAACCCACTGCATGTCCAACACCTAGGCCTCAACATCAAACACACTAGGGATTCTGAACACATCAATGCACCAGTGATGACCATTGACTACGGAGTACAAATAATGATATCAGCAACAATAACAGACACAGCAAGCACACCAACAAACATGAACTGTGGAACCCAACAACCCAATCAGCTGGAGGACACATCAAAACAGACCCCAGGACAGCTAGAATCCAAACACACAGTAAACATAGGCAGGGTTATTCAACACTATTGGAGATTGCTTCTCCTTTTTACTATGTTATGCTATGGAGCCTAAGCACTGATATGTCCCAGGTTATTCACATCTCAGTGCATTGGCTCCACAGACTAACACAGGGATTGCAAACATGAATACACTGCAGTTGTCTTGTACACATTGTCACCTCTTTCTTACCCCCTAGTGAATGTCCCATTGGCATGGTTGATCCTTGTGAATCACATGTGTCCTGCAGAGTGATTATGGCGGTGAATTCCCCCTAGCCATCCACACTCTGAAGGCTACATATGATACAGAAAGCTGAACCTTGACTATATTCCACTACCTACTAACTACCTACACGTACAAGGCCTAGGCCTTACATGCAGTAACAGTACTCCAGAACACATGTCATTTCCTCTCCTTGCTACCTTCTATAACCCTTTGGGTGCCATGGGACTAGCCAATGCATTGTCAAACAATGCATTGTGTATCCCTCTGGCACTCAAGGGGTTATATGCTGACCTCTTTTTCACTCAATGTATGCCATTGTGATACACATAACAGTCATATCTTTGCCTCAGATATGATGGTGTGCATTATTTATGTGCTGTGCATGATGTTGTTGTAGACAGCATGAAGGGGGTTAAACAGGGACTTGACCACTACCATTCAGGCTGGGTTTGTCAAGTATTATGTTCTTGTTTGACATCCCTCCAAGCTGTGTTTCTGAATTGTGGTGTGGAATGCTGTCCATGTGTTCAGGTGTCACTGTGTTGACTTCTGTCTGGTGGGTGTCAAGATTTGTGTGATGTGTGTGTAGGCCTTGATGCACTTACCTGTGGACTGGAGGCTTCTTTCATCATCAGTGTCACTCCATCCAGGGATCCTCTGAACCAATGTATTAGATATTGTCGTGCTCACAGCCTCCTCCCACTCGCTGTAGTCCATGTGCAGGGGCGGACCACCCCCTGTGCCAGCAGCATGCAAGGTCTCCTGCCCCATCTTCTTCTTTACCTTGGCCTTATAGTCAGTCCACCTTTTTTTTATAGAATCCAGCAACCGGCTGCAGCTGGACACAGCACTAACAGCAGCAAGGACCTCCCTCCATGCCGCTTTCTTTTTGTCCCCCATGCCGCTGCCCTTTCCCCCAGGGAACAGAATCCTCAACCTGTGGATGACAGCCTCCTCCAGAAACAGGTTCTCCTTCTCCATATATTTGGGGCCTCTCGCCCTGTCCTCCTCACCCCCAGAGGTTCTTTGGGAGCCCTGACGTTGGCTCTTCAGCCCTGCCTGTGCTGGCCCTGGCTGTGCATGGTTCACCCCATGTCCTATCCCTTGTCCCACTCTCTCCTCTGTCCCTGCACTGTGCGTGCCTAGTCTGGCATGACTCCCCCTCCTCCCCATGGATCTCCCTCTCCCTCCCCTACCCTGACCAGGGATGCCCATCTGCTACTCAACCTCTACTCCTCCTACTCTCTCCACCCCTCTCTCCTGTCCTCCTCTCCTCTCCATTCCTCTCACCCACTCTCACCCAGGCACTCACTCAGGCCCTCAAACACTCACTCACTCTCTGTCACTCACTTGCACTCACAGACTCACACTGTTAATAAAAAAGATAAAAGTGTATGTGTTTTACTAACAAAAAAATGGGCTATGTGTGTATGTGCGTTTGAATGCGTGTATTTGGTATGTACAAAAGTGTATTATGTGTCACTATGTGTGTCAGTCTCTCCAACTCCTTCTACCTGTATGTGTGCGCCTAAACTCCCTTTCTGTCTTTCTGTAGCCTCTGCTCCTGGGTCCTGAGATCTAGCTCATGGAACCTGAAATCAGACAAAGGTGCATTGGTTATTTTGGGGCTATATATAGTTTATTCCACTGAACTTGATACTTTGGGGTGCTTTGATTGGCTGGGGAACTAGGTAACGTTGGACGTTTGCTGGTTTCTTTTAGTGGGACGTTTCTCACGTTATTTATTGTGTGTTTTTTGATGGCGTTGAGATCAGATTTTAGGCGACTCCAGTTTTGTAGTTTTTGTGTGTTTTATAGGCCGTCGCTTGTTAACCTTTTCAGGTAAGGAAGATTTGAGTCTCACATTACCCGGTCTTGGTTAACTCGCAAAGGCAGTTTTTTTCTTCACGTTGGTTTTAACTCCAACATTTGCATCGAGCCCTATATGTGTGGAATTTTAATGATATATATATATATATATATATATATATATATATATATATATATATATATAAAATAAAAAATAACATTAAAAAATCAATCAAAATTAAAATGATAGAACAACAATCCTATATAATAATTTGCTAAAGCGTGTGTAACGTCGCATCATGAGCAGTAGACACAGCTGCGTGTGCTGCAGTCATGCGCAGTAGAGACTTCCCGCACCATGGCTGATACAGAGCTGGACGCTCTGAGTGTCCAGCTCTGTATCAGCCGCGGCGCGGGCAGTCTCTACTGTGCATGACTGCCCTGCGACCAGGTGGCAGTGGCACTGTGGCCCGTGTAACGGGCTCTTCAACTAGTACACTTATAATAGATATTTATTAATATTATAGCACTATATCAGTATGTAAATTAATTAGCTACGGAGCAAATTTGATGTGCACAATAATCACATATCAATCTTTTCCTAAAACTTCCTTTATTCAGTGAAATCTTTGTGCATACATAAAGATGAACAGGTTGGATGTTTTAACCTGTTAAAACACAACACATTGCTCAGCAATGCTTTGAGAATAAGCGGTAGTGCTTTGTGAAGACGGGAGATCGATTGTTGAAAGGTGCTCCACCGAAAGTGGTACGGTATACATAGGAGAAAAAGTAGTGTGTTCCCTTTACCTGCAAAGAGACACATGATTCGAGTGTCAAAAGAACCTTAGAAGACACATCAATATTTGAAAAGACAAGCTCAAAGTCTACATCACCGCAACAACAAACAAGAAATAGCGGACATACGAACTAAAAAGACCCGAGATAAAATGTATTCACTTGATACTATAAGCAGAGAGATAACTGGGGAATATATGATCCAAAAAGGATAAAAAAGACTGTAAAATAAACAGAGTAAATACCACATTTAGATCTGCCTGCTAAGCACTATAATTACGGCATTAAAAGGGTTAATGATTGGGCCTTTAAGAACATTGCCTTTAAGAACAAGATAAGCAAGTTAAACATCCAACCTGCTCATCTTTATGTATGCACAAAGATTTCACTGAATAAAGGAACTTTTAGGAAAAGATTGATATGTATTTTATGCTCCAGAGCTAATTAATTTACGTATTGATATAGTGCTATAATATTACTAAATATCTGTTATTAGTGTATTGTTGTTTTATTATTTTAATTTTGATTGATTTTTAATGCTATTTTTTATAATAAATTGTACTATGTACTAAACATATGGTAAATAGTTACGCTCTCCCCTTGGCTTTTTTGTTTTATTCTGTACTCATATGAAAGCCCGTGTACATGGTCTAAAGTGTCACCCAGCGGCCCCAGCTGCTGCCCTGGAGCCGGGAGCAAAGACAGTCGGTGAGCTGTTTGGAGCTCCCCCACTGGAACAGCGCGTTCAGCCAGTCTGTACTGCGCATGATTGCATTGTTCCAGCAGTCTCTACTGAGTATGACTGCATCATTCTGGCAGTCTCTACTGCGCATGACTACATCATTCCGGCAGTCTCTACTGCGCATGACTGCATCGTTCTGGCAGTCTCTACTGCGCATGACTGCATCGTTCCGGCAGTCTCTACTGTGCATGTGCGGTTACACACACACAGGGAGCTTCGCAGGCTAGCACTTCCACTGAAGAGTCTTTGGATAGAAGCGACACTAGATACCATTATAGCTGTATCATAATAGTTGATTATTGTACACACAGGGCGCTGTGATCACACTTTTTTGGTTGTTATCGAGAATATATATATATGTATATATTTTTTTATTCTTCTGAAGAAAATATATACAAACATCTAATTAGGCAAATGTTCTAATCAATTTTGAATGGATATCAGGACAGTTCAATACTGGATATGATTTAAAAGGATAGTATTGTTTCACAATAAAAGCAGCTCCAATTAATCTTCATAGTCTTTGGGCCATGGAGAATGTTATTTCAATACTGGATGAGAGTTGGTACCATAGAAATACAGGAGGCAAATATAGTTTTTGATAGCTTTATTGGCAAACTAAGCAGATTTAAATGCAAGCTTTCAAGACCTTAGGTCTCTTCCTCAGGCATGTCATACAGATAAATATGAAAACATCTCTCTTAAATACAAGTACATTGCATTGTTTATAATGGAAATCAGATAAGAGAACTCAATCCAGATACAGATATCTTTGATCAGTCAGTGGTAAATTGCACTCTTCCTCTGAGGCTTTAGAGGTATTTACGATGCTCTTGGGTCTGTTGGAAAGGTCAATCAACTAAAGTGTAATGTGACAAAAGAAACTTGCACAACTGGATAGTGACATCTTCTTTCTGACTACATGCAAAAAGGAAAATTTAATACCTAAAGGCCTCATGCTGAAAAATCCTACATTGGACACATACAACAGCAGGTTTGCACAGACAGCAACTATGTACCAGGAGTTCCCAGAGGCTACACAACAACCTTATTGGGATCTGCTACAACAGGAAATCAAAGATACAAGCAGAAATATCAGCTCTAAAGGAACAGCTTGGACCAGACACTGAGGACATATGACAGGCCCTTAAACAGTACTACAGGAAACTACAAACACTCCTCAACACCAAGAGGAAGAAACTACAGAGACTGAGGTACAAAGCAGGTTTACCAGCAGAATCTGTAAATCAACCAGAACAGAACTGTGTTGTGAACCTTTCCAAACATAAGCCAAGCAGAGGGGAAATATCTGTACTTTCAAAGGGCCTGTCATTCTGTCCCACTGAACCTGTGGACAGGGTAACACTCTGCAGTGACATGCAGGGGTTTTTCAGAAAACTCAGACTCAAGGAATTCTTCCATGACAAATTGGATAATAATTATAACAACACCACAGAGCTACATCACAATGTCAATGCACCCACAAAAAGATCCACCTGGACTCCAAAACCAGGAAGTAACCCTGCACTGGACAGATACATAAAGAGTTTCAGGAACAGAGTCACTACAGAAATACTGGAAAGACAATGTGAACCAGCACCCAACCTAACCCAAAAGGAACAGAAAGCCATACAGTCACTTAAGAATAACCAGGACATTATTATTAAGCCTGCAGACAAGGGGGGAGCTGTTGTTATAATGAACACTGTGGACTACATTCAAGAAGCAAATAGACAACTCTCTGATGAAAGATATTATGTAAAATTACAAAATGATCCCACAAAAAATTATACAAAACAACTTAACAGGATCATAAAAGAACTGCCCTCCAACATTGGAGAACAGATAAGGCCCCTAATACCAGCAGATCCAAAAATAGGCTCCTTCTACATGCCACCAAACATACACAAAGAAAGAAACCCAGGAAGACCCATAATTTCAGGGATTCGTACACTCACAGAGAATATATCTGGCTGGGTAGAAAATACCCTGAAACCCCCGGTAAAACAAACACCCAGCTTCCTTCAGGACACCACGGATCTTTTGAACAAATTAGCTGACTTGGGCCCAATTCCAGAAAGCACCATCCTAGCCACTATGGATGTAGAATCCCTTTACACCAACATTCCACACACTGATGGCAGCATGCCAGTGATATCTGGAACAAAATAACACACCCATGGAACCGGTAACAAAACTCATACAATTTATTCTCACCCACAATTACTTCAAGTTTGGACAGGACCTCTACCTTCATAAAGCTGGATATGCAAGCTGGATATGCAATGGCATTCTGTATGAATGGCAGATGGGTGACTTGGCACAGTCTAAGCCTTCTAAACACTACCTAATTGCCTTGCCAAGCTACATTCTTTCCCCGCGCGAACTTATTACTTTTATCTACTCTCTGCAATCTATCTTTTGTGTTGAAAAAGAGATACACAAGTGATTCTTTGAGTTAAGTGTGTAAGAAGACTTATGTATCCTGTAGGGTAACATTAAGTATCCAAGCCTTTGTGTAGCTAAAGCGTGACAAGAAAACTTAGATGGATCTCTAGCGCTTAGCTGGCAACAACTTGCAGAAAAGTGTTAATGTTGAGGCTATCTGCTATCATCCTATTTTATATTATCTATTGCATCACATTTAAGAAATGTTTTTTGTGATCAAAAGGGAGCCTATAAGAGATTAGAGACTAATCCGGGTACACTGTCTATTGTTAGAACAGATGCTCCTGGACGATAGAAACTCTTATACACTCGAGGATTTGACAGGTAGAGCTTTGCTATATTATCCCAAAGCAGAACCAAGAGGTTTGAATCTTTGTTATAGACTCTCTCTGGGATGAGTAAGATCATCACTCATATCACTACTTTTTTGAGGTGCTTTGTAGATAAGCTATTATCTAGTTAACATTGGAAATTTTAAGGAGATTGTCGGATAGATTACATATAACTAAGGAGAAATAAGAAATACATTTTCAGACAACTTTGATCATCCTATAATTGCTTAGGAGATCATTGAATCAGCTTCAGACTTGTAGATCTTGCTCCCTGAATATATCATTGGATACACTGACAGAAGAATCGTTTCTGCAAGCAGTTCCTGGGCTCCGGCACATTGCAAAGTACTTACATGAGTATTCTCTGGGTAAACTGTGAGAGACCCAGCCACTGTATTAACAATATTATAAACTAGTTGGCCTATTAGCAATTAACTAAACCAACCTAAGTTTTTGCAAAATTGTTTGAGGCAATTAGCAATACATCCATCCTATATAATAATTTGCTAGGATGTTTGTCAGAAGCCGTCATGCGCAGTGAGACTGCTGCACAAGGTGAGTCATGTGCAGTACAGACTGCCCTCTCTGCAGTCATGCGCATTACTGACTGCCTGAACACGCTGCGACCAGAGCCGGTGCTACCATTAAGGCAGCACAGGCAGCTGCCTTGGGGCGCAGCAATGGAGGGGCGCCAAAAAGGGAGAAGCTGTGAATGTTTTTTTTTTTAAATATATCTGCCACGAGGGAGCGCTCATTTACACTATCAAGCGCTCCCTCGCGGCGTCTATGGGACGCTCACAACGCAGAGGACCCAGGCTCTGTAGTAATAGAGCGCTGGGAGATGACATCATCTCCCAGCGCTCTGCATTACTGAGAACAGCGCTGGGAGCTTCAGCTCTGTGCCGAAGGAGGCACAGAGCTCTTAAGGCTAGACCACCAGGGACTCAAGGTAGGGGATCAGGGGGCATTGTGGAGATGAAGGGGCATAAAGGAAGGGGCAATGTGGAGATGAAGGGGCATAAAGGAAGGCGCAATGTGGAGATGAAGGGGCATTGTGGAGATGAAGGGGCATTATGGAAGGGGCAATGTGGAGATGAAGGGGCATAAAGGAAGGAGCAATGTGGAGATGAAGGGGCATTATGGAAGGGCAATGTGGAGATGAAGGGGCATTATGGAAGGGGAAATGTGGAGATGAAGGAAGCATTGTGGAAGGGGCAATGTGGAGATGAAGGGAGCATTGTGGAGGTGAATATGGGGGGGGGCAGGTGGATTGTGTCCGGGTCGGGGGGGGGGCATCAAAATGCACCTTCGCCTGTGTATACAAAAATCCTTGCACCGGCCCTGGCCGCGACTGATATGGAATAGGGTGCTCTGGAGTCCTCTCTGCGCACCTTCCTGGGACCACTTGGTCCCAGGTAGGTGTGCAGAGAGGACTACGGTCTGAATTTGGAGCGCCCCGCTCCATATCAGCCGTGGCGCATTCAGGCAGTCAGTACTGCGCATGACTGCAGCATGGCCAGTGAGAAGAGAGGATCCAGCTGAGATTGCTGGGTGGCACTGTGGCACGTGTATACATACTTTTCAACTAGTATGTTATAAAGAACTTACCCATACAAGTACTCGAACACATTCAGTTGTGCTGTTTATATATCCTTTAAACTGAGGTGTAATGGTGAAGCCCCCACACTATATGAACCTGTTACTCTGAGTAAGCACTAGGGTCCTAATGCTATTAATCCCCTGTAGGGCAACTAGAGTGGAATTTCACCCACTTAGAGTTCCTTTTATTGTGAAAAGTGCATTATTTATTTTCCTTTCTTGTTCTTAATTATTATTATTTTAAATAAAATTATTAAATAAATATATTAGAACCTTTAAAACTGTGTCCCTTTTCCTGACACCAATTCCTATATTGGGGCTTTACAGGAACTGAACCAATATATGTATGCCCCTTTTTCCAGATAAATAATTCTGATAAACCTGAGCCACTAGATGTCCACAAAACAACTCACCACTTACATCCTACTGTTTGTCAACTATTCTTTGGCACTTTTTTCTTTTGACATTAACCTGATTGGTGAATGAAGTGCCAGCTGTTCTAGTTGTTGCTAAGCTAAGTTTGTTACTCTTCGTGGAATCTCGTCATATATTTGCATTGCGGTCCTACCGCTAAGTATGATGGGAGTTGTATTGCATTCTATCAGCAGACTTGGAAATGAATGCGACTACATGCCGCGACATGAGAATCTCGTGGTTTTATGCAGGGCGAGATTTCCACGTCGCCATTTTAATCTGGCAATATATTCAATTTTGTTTTTAAAGACTGGACTTGATGGTTGCATGTCTCTTTTCAGCCTCAATGTTGCTATGTAGACATGAAAAATTAAAATTCGTCCAAGAAAATACCATGGAACAAGTAAATGTATTAGGGGGAATTAAGGGTGAATACTAGTGATGATCGAGCACCCCGATGCTCTGGTGTTCGGGTGCTCTGGCCGAGCGCCCCCCGGAGGCTCGAGTGCTCGGCCGAGCACCCGAGCCCCATTGAAGTCAATGGGAGGACTCGAGCATTACACCAGGCACCCCCTGCTCTGATGAGGGGAGGGTGCCTGGTTCATAGGAAAGGTCAGAAAATGATGGAAACACCACAGAAATGGTTCAGGGACAGCATAGGGAGGATGTCTGGATGCATCTTGGACTCCAACGTCGCTGCTGGGAACGATGTTTCGCCCGTAGTACGCCATTTTTACAGACTGACCGTAAAACACACAAAAAGGAAGATAAAAACGATTTTAGGTGAAAAATTGTTACCAAACAGTATTTGCTGTATATTTACTTGTATATCATCTGCAAATTCTGCAAAAATTTCATCGATTTTTCGGAACTGGGGCCATAATTAAGAGGGAAACGTGCGCAGCGTAAAGCAGGTGTTCAACGTGGTTATGGCCCGGGTAAGGTACAGCATTCAGGAACGGAGGCCGCAGCTACCACAGGTTTTACAACATGTCCGTTTGCCCTTGTTAAGTCCAAAAGTTATAGTCGGAACAGTGGGGTCTGATCCATTGAGTAAAAGTGACGAAGTGACTTAGTGGATGAAGCCAAGAACTACCTTCTGCTCTGTCGAACACCCCAGCCCTATTTAATTCAATGGGAGGACCTGAGGCACTCCGATACAACCTGTATATCACAAAATGGAGGGCCTCATTCACATTGTGGTACAATAGTTCAGGTAGTGGTCCAACACTCATAAAGCCTATGCACTAAGTGAAAGGGCTGCCAAAAATTAGACTGAAATGTCACTCCAATACACCCTTTATTACACATAAAGGAGGGCATCATACACACCCTTGAAAAATTAGGATTAATGGCCTGCTGGTGACCCTCTAAAACATTAGGGGCGAGGGCATGCCGCTAAGCTGACCATCTAAAACATTAGGAATGAGGGTCTGCTGCTGAGCCGACCATCTAAAACATTATGGGTGAGGGTCTGCTGCGGAGCTGACCATCCTAAACATTATATGCGAAGGCCCGCTAGTGAGCTGATGCTATAAAACATTATATGAGAGGGCCCGCTAGAGAGCTGACCCAATAAAACATTATATGAGAAGGCCCGCTGGTGAGCTGACCTATACAAAAATTGTCAAACAGGGCCCGCTGGTGAGCTGGCCCTATATAAAAATTATATCACAGGGCCCGCTGGTGAGCTGACCCTATATAAAAATTATATCACAGGGCATATGGAAGAGGAGGAGGAGGATGAGAAGATTAAGACTCAACCATATACCCGTTTTTTGGGTGGAAGGGGTGAATGGGAATACAGAGTATTCCCATCATTGTAAATAACATATCTAAAGTGACTTTATGTTCACCCGGGGCTTTCCTCCAGTGAAGTGGAGAAGTCAGGGGAAATCCAGGCCTTGTTCATTTTTATAAGTGTCAACCTATCAGCATTTTCGGTGGAAAGGCGGATACACTTATCTGTTATGATGCCACCAGCAGCACTAAATACCCGCTCAGACAGAACGCTGGCGGCAGGGCAGGCCAGCACCTCCAAGGCGTAGAGTGCCAGTTCATACCACGTGTCCAGCTTGGACACCCAGTAGTTGTAAGGCACAGAGGGATCAGTGAGGACGCTGACACGGTCTGCCACGTACTCCTTCACCATCTTCCAAAACTTTTCCCTCCTTGTGACACTAGGCCGCGCATCAGGGTGAGGGTGCTGGCGGGGTGTCATGAAGGTGTCCCACGCCTTGGAGAGTGTTGCCCTGCCTTTGTCGGAACTGCTGTGTGCTCCCCTTTTCTCCCCTTCTCGGTTGGCCAAGGTAGCACGTACTCTGCCGCCAGCGTTGTCAGATGGAAAATTTTGGAGCAATTTTTCGACAAGAACCTTCTGGTATTGCACCATTTTGCTTGTCCTCTCCACCGGAGGAATGAGAGATGAGAAATTCTCTTTGTAGCGGGGGTCCAGAAGGGTGAACACCCAGTAATCCGTGTTGTCTAAAATGCGTATAACGCGTGGGTCACGGGAAAGGCAGCCTAACATAAAGTCAGCCATGTGTGCCAGAGTACCAACAGGCAAGATTTCGCTGTCCTCACCAGGAGGATGACTCTCAATCTCCTCATCCTCTTCCTCCTCTTCTGCCCACCCACGCTGAAGAGATGGAAATAAAGTTCCATGGCTACCCTCTGTAGCGGAGGCAACCGTGTCTTCCTCCTCCTCCTCCTCCGCCTCCTCCAATTGTCGCTGAGAAGACGAAGTGAGGGTGCTCTGGCTATCACCTTGTGTAAGCTCTTCCTCCCCCATTTCCACCTCTTCCACATGCAAAGCGTCGGTTTTAATTGTGAGCAGCGAGCGTTTCAGTAGACACAGAAGTGGGATGGTTACACTGATAATAGCGTTATCGCCGCTCACCATCTGTGTCGATTCCTCAAAATTGCGTAAAACCTCACAGAGGTCTGACATCCATTCCCACTCCTCACTTCTGATTAGAGGAAGTTGAACGGAGAGGCGACGACCGTGTAACAGCTGGTACTCCACTACTGCCCTCTGCTGCTCACAAAGCCGGGCCAACATGTGTAAGGTGGAGTTCCAGCGCATGCTCACGTCACACAGCAGCCGGTGAGCTGGCAATTGTAAGCGCTGCTGCAGCGTCAACAGGCCGGCTGAAGCTGTAGATGACTTACGGAAATGTGCACACACGCGGCGCACCTTCGTCAAGAGATCATGCAAATTGGGGTAGGTTTTTAGAAATCGCTGAACCACTAAATTAAATACATGCGCTAGGCATGGTACGTGTGTGAGCTTGCCGAGCTCCAAAGCCGCCACCAAGTTACGCCCATTATCACACACAACCATGCCTGCTTGCAGGTTGAGTGGCGAGAGCCACTGCTCGGTCTGGTGACTAATCCCCTGCAACAGCTCTGAGGCCGTGTGCTGTTTGTCCCCAAGGCAGATCAGCTTCAGCACGGCCTGTTGACGCTTCCCCACTGCAGTGCTACACTGCTTCCAGCTACCGGCTGATGGGTGAGTGGCGCTGCGCGCAGAGAATTCGGAGGTGGAAACGGAGGAGGAGGAGGAGCCAATAACGTAGGTGCTGGTGGAAACCCTGATGGAGGTAGGGCCCGCAATCCTCGACGTGGGTAGCACCTGTGCCATCCCAGGGTCCGAGTCGCTCCCAGCCTCCACGACATTCACCCAGTGTGCCATCAGGGAAATGTAGCGTCCCTGGCCACAAGCACTTGTCCATGTGTCAGTCGTTAAGTGGACCTTCCCAGTAACTGCGTTGGTCAGGGCACGGGTGATGTTAAGGGACACATGGTGGTGTAAGGCGTGGACGGCACACCGGGAAAAGTAGTGGCGGCTGGGGACTGCGTACCGAGGGACAGCTGCTGCCATCAGGCTGCGGAAGGACTCAGTGTCCACAAGCCTAAATGGCAGCATTTCGATGGCCAGTAATTTGGAAAGGTGTGAGGTTAGTGCTATGGCCTGTGGGTGGGTGGCTGGGTATTTTCGCTTGCGCTCAAATGCCTGGGGTAAGGACATTTGGACGCTGCGCTGGGACAGGGAAGTGGATGTGGTCGCTGATGGTGCTTCAGATGGTACAGGTGCAGGGCGGGAGGTATGCGGGCCTGCGCCTTCGACAGGCGATTGGCCGGCACCGAAAACAGGGGAAGAGGAGGCAGTGGTGTGGCCTGCAGACACAGATTGGCGATCCGGGCGTTCCTCCCACTTATTACGGTGCTTGGATGCCATGTGTCGGATCATGCTGGTGGTGGTGAGGTTGCTAGTGTTCATGCCTCGGCTCATTCTGGTGTGGCACAGGTTGCAAACTACAATTCTTTTGTCGTCCGCACTTTCCTTAAAAAAACGCCATACCGCGGAACACCTAGCCCTTGGCAAGGGAGATTTACGCAAGGGGGTGCTCCGTGGAACATTTGCGGGCCGGTTTGGTGTGGTCCGCCTTCTTTCTTTAGCCACACCACTGCCTCTTCCAGCCTGTTGCGGTGCTGCAGATGGCTCACCCTCAGGACTGCTGTCATCGCTCGGCTTTCCACCTTCCCAGGTGGGGTCAGTGACCTCATCGTCCACCAAGTCCTCCTCCACTTCCTCACTCTGATCATCCTCCTCATTTCTTGATCCCACCACATCCTCAGTCATTGACAACTGTGTATCATCCTCCTCATCAAGGTCTTGAGACAGTAATTGTGGTTGATTTGATGGCAACTGTGTCTCATCATCATCATCCACTTCCTTTGACCTTAAATGCCGTTCCCCTCTGTCATCTTCTTGTGATTGGGTACCCTCTAGAGGTTGTGAATCAGGGCACAAGATCTCATGTTCCTCTGCAAGCGTGCTTGGAGAGAGGTTCAAATCAAGGATTGGTGATGAGAAGAGCTCCTCACTATATCCCAGTGTGGGATCACTTCTTTGGCCAGACCCTCTATGGTGGGAGGAAGGATGATCAGGGTGAGGATTATGTTGACCAGACTCTTGGCTAGTGAGAGTGGACTTGGTGGAAGACAGGGTGGTGCTTAACCGACTGGAAGCAGTATCAGCTGAAATCCAACCGACCACCTGTTCGCAGTGGTCTGACCTCGAGAGTGATGTCCTGCGACGCCCTGTAAACTGAGACATGAAGCTAGGTATGGTGGATGTCTTTCTTTCTTGTGCTCTGGCACCAGGCACAGTTTCTACGCATCCTGACCCGCGCCCTGAACTATCAGGATCACGTCCACTTCCCCGTCCCTTTTTACCCACCTTCTTCATATTAAGCGGAATATATGCCGGTAATCTGCGGCTAGGCACACGAAACAGAATGTGACGCTAATCTGCGGCTAGGCACACTAAACAATATGTGACGCTAATCTGCGGCTAGGCACACTAAACAATATGTGACGTTAATCTGCGGCTAGGCACACTAAACTATATGTGACGCTAATCTGCGGCTAGGCACACGAAACAGAATGTGACGCTAATCTGCGGCTAGGCACACGAAACAGAATGTGACGCTAATCTGCGGCTAGGCACAGTGAACGGAATATGTGACGTTAATTTGTGAATTTGCACACTAAACAGAATGTGACAATAATCTATGGCTAGGCACACGTTTAAAATGGCCCTTTTTGTCGCTGCATTGTAAAATCATTGGCCCTGTGCACCTAACAGAATATGTCAGCTTGTCACTGCACTGTGAAATATTTGTCCCTGTGCACCTAGTACAATGTCACCTTAGAACATGTCCCCCCCCCACAAAAAAATGAAATTCTGCCACCCCCAAAAAAAAATTAAATGCTGCCCCCACACACAACAGTCCTAAAAAGAACTTTTGGGTCTTGAAAGAGTTTCAACAATTTTATTCTCCCTACACTGACTTCCTGTGCATCTAGTATTATATGTCACCTTACAAATATCCCCCCCACAAAAAAAAGGAAATTGTGCCCCCCCAAACAAAATATAAATGCTGCCCCCACACACAACAGTCCTAAAAAGGACTTTTGGGTCTTGAAAGAGTTTCAACAATTTTATTCTCCCTACACTGACTTTCCCTGCCTAAGCGCATCTCTCCCTGGCTAAGAATGAGCCGAACTCGTGCGTCGGGTGCTATACAGCACCCGATCACGGGTTCTGGCCAGCCAATCAGTGTAATGCCAGCAGCCAACATGGCTGCTGGCATTACACTGATGTCAGAGCCTCCCCGCACGTTTATTGGCTGCGCAGCAGTTGCGAAACGTGCGGGGAGGAGACCCGAACATGGCGGGCGAGCACATGCGGTACTCGTACGAGTACCGCCATGTGCCGAGCAGAGCGATGCTCGAGCCGAACCGAGCTTCGGCCGAGCATGCTCGCTCATCACTAGTGAATACCCATACTGGGAACTCTCAGGGTTTGACCCCGAGATCCAGGCTTTAGACCCAAATTTCAGGGTCTCAGGGTGAAGGGCCAAATTCTCAGGGTGAGAGATACCTACTACAAGATTTGCCACCATTAAATGTTTATTTAGTATCTAAACTGTACCATTTGTACCAGGAAAACAGAAGGAAATGTCCTGTTTGTCTTATTTGTGTTTAGACAGTGAGATCTCTAAGTTGTAACATGTTAAAGGTTCCTTGCAGAACGATTGGAACACCTCCTAGTTAGAGCAAGCAGGTACTATTGCATAAAATCTACATTATAGGAAGCTTTAAGAGTTAATATTCCAAAGATCTCAGGGTCAGCTCATTTGGAAAGTTCCCAGGTATGTGAATACCATGTAACTGTCCAGCAGCTGTTCCACTACAGCTACCATCACCCTGAGCAAACCGAAAATTACAGACAGGTGAAGAACTAATTCCCAATCTGCAGTACCTATGAACACCTATTGGGGGAGCAATAACCGGGACAATAAAAAGCAACGGCACAGCCTGTCTTTTCTTCTTCCTAAGAACCGGAAGGCTGAACGTTTGGTGATGTCCACTAGTTCGCGACACAAGAAGTGACGCCATTTAAGTTTGGAACGTGTGACGGGTTGGAGTGAAAGTTACTGTAAGTAAACTGGAGTTATTTTGCAGACTTATGACTATCTCTATTGGGTTACCAGCACAGTATCAGACTAGTGTACCATGAGCTGGAAAATCGTAGCCTTGTGTTAGACAGATGAATGTTACATAGTAGGTCTAGTTAATATATTGTGATATTAACCCTTTGAGTGCTAGAGTGGTACGCAACGCATTACCCCTCAGGCACTGAAATGGTTAACAGGTGTTAAATGAGGAAAGTGCGTTATTATACTTAGTGTATATGCTTTATTTAGATCAGTTGTATGTAATGCCCACCTGGCCCTTTAACCGGATTACTTTTAAAAGGTCGCATGCAAAAGAGTGTGCGACCAAATGCCACAGTAACTGTCGCCATAATAAAACCGTTGCATACTGAAAGGTCGCATTCCAGTACAACAAGTACCGAAGAGCACTCTTATAACTTGGTAACCTGATTCGCTCTGTCTGTTGGACTACAGCTCCCATCATGCTGCGTACGCAACACAAGGGGCATGTTTCTGCTCCAGGAGTGAAGTGTCGGTAGGGGGCACAGTGGTATGGAAAGGGGGTAGTCTAAGTAAGACAGTGAGAAACGTAATAGGAAGGTCAAAGAGAAACATGAGTGAAAAAATGTAGATTATGTTTGGTTAACCTCCGAGTCTCCAGTGCATTGCACAGCTTTTTACTTATACATAACGTCACATATAAACCAGACTAATTGTTTCTTCTCACTCTCTTTTGGGGTTGGGGTGCACAACTTTGGGTAATAGAGCAGTGGGATGGAAACCACTCTGGCACTAAAAGTGTTAACTGCAGCTCAATGCTGCTGGTCTATTTGATAATTTCGTTGTAAATAACAAAATGCACTCCTGTTAACAGCGATCAACCGGGCCTGCACGATCAGGCTTTAGAGTAGCAGTTAACAATAGTACCAGAGAGGTGTCCAATGCAGCCCTCCAGTACCATGTTACTTTGTGTTCCCCACTTTGCACAATGGAAGGCCGAAGGGGCAGCATTGCCCCTGAAAGCCTTTAAGCTGGCAGGCAGCCCCGCCGGCTTTCCTTTGTTCTGGGGCTGTGGGCTGCCCTTCCCCCCCCCTCGCCTACGTGACCTGCAGGTGAGAGGTGTTGGGGGTGGGGGGGTGGCCAATGGCCCTGGAGCGGAGGGGCAGGCTTGGGGGGTTGGAGGGGTGGGGGCAGTGGAGGGAAGGGGTATAAGTATGTACCTGTAAAATAAAGAACTAATATACCTTTTGTGTTTTTTTTTGCAGGTTGGATCGTCATGCAGCGTGCCAGGAGGCATCCAGGACCCCCGCAGCGGTACCGGGAGGAGGCAGTGGAGGAGCGGCCACGGAAGAAGGCGAGGACTTCCAAGAAAAGGGAAGTATTAGTTCAGCCCCGGTGTGGTGTTTCCTCTGTCCCCCCTTTGCTGTCTGCTTCACCTGTATCCATTTCTTCCTGCCCTCCTGACCTCTCGCTTTCTGCGGCCTGTCCTTCCTCTTTGGCCCGTCCTCTGTCGCCTCTGGCGGCGCCGGATGGTGCTCTGCCCGCTGTCCTCCCTTCTGCTCTTTCCCCTTGCTCTCCTTGCCCCCTAGGGATTTGGCTATTGGTTCTTGGGGGGGGCAGTCGTCCTTGGGGGTTGGGGGGGGACAGGAGTGGGATGGGAGAAGGCAGGGCCCGGGGAGCCCGGGGGCAGGAAAATTCCGGGGTAGGAGTGGGGGGAGAAGGATTGACGCGGCAACAGGCTCACATACTTTGTGATTGCAGGTCACTGGAAGGGAGGGAGCGTACTCCGGCAGCGGCAGAAGGCGAAGAGGCCAGACGGAAGGAGCGCCAGAAGGACAAGCAGCGGGGAAGGAGGAGCCAGGAGCAGCGGCAAAGAGCGGAGGAGGAACAGCTGTCCGGTGAGTCTGATAATGTACCATGTTTTGTGAGGGATGTGTTGGGGGAGGGAAGTACAGACTCAGGGGAGTCTACTTCAAGCGCTGGTTCAGATTCTGACTCTACGGAGTCTGAATCTGACTCAGACACCAATGCAAATGTACAAGGTAATGCCAATAGAAAAGTGGTAGGCCTGGTCAGGAAGTGTTTGAGGAAGTTGGGGGACAAGGCAGGAAAGAGGAAGGGGAGTAAGAAGGGGGTAGATGTGGGTAAGAGCGTGAAGCTGGCGGGGCCTGGGGGCACAACGTTGTGTGCTCTCTTTAATCCATATGACCATGTCCCCAAAAAGATTCGCAGGCGGATTGTGTCGGAGAAGTTTGTAGATGTATTTAAGCTGACTAGGCAGGCCGTGAATGGCAGGGACGGGGGTAGCAAAGGGGAGACCGGAGAGGATAGGCCTAAGCACATTATGGACTGGGTGAGGGGGTTTTATGCATTCAGTTCATTTTACTTGCTCTGTCACCCAGAGGAGGCAATGAACGTGATGTGGTACATGGATTTGATTACAGATACGCATACGGTCTACGGGGGAACGGCCTGGTTTGAGTATGACCGGGCCTTCCGGCGTAAGATGGCAGATAATGAGGATATGACGTTTGGTAGTAGGGATATGGATTTGTGGTCAGGTTTGGTGACGCACGCCAGGGGGGCGGTGCCAGTGCGCGCGCAGCAGAGGGCCCCATTGCAGGGGGCAAAGAGAAGGGATCAGTGCTATGCTTTTAGTTACTTAGTACTGTTGTGCATGAGGAGAAACATTCAGTTCAGGGCAAAACACGTACCGGGAGTGGAGAACGGGGTGGAAGATGCCTTATCTAGGGGAAAGTGGGATGTGTTTCACTCTCTCATGCCCCATGCTAATCCTGTTGGGTGCTCTTGTCCGACGGCCCTGTGGCAGTTGGTGACGCCGAGCTAGATGAGTTGGTCAAGAGGTCATTGGCCCTTCGGACTTGGGCGACCTACAGGAAGGCGTTTGCGGATTGGAGTCAGTTTTTAAAGGTGAGAGGGGGCATGAGGGGGCAGGGGAACCGGCGACTCTACTGAAGTTTGTGAAGCAGTTGAGGGCAGCAGGGGCTTCTAGGGCAAAAGTGGGGACAACGTTGGCGGCTATCTCATTCTTCTCCAAGCTGTTGGGGAGGACCGACTTAACAGCTAACTTTGTGGTCCGGAGGGTGATGAAGGGTTGGGGAAGAATGGCGGAGGTCAGGAGGGACAGGAGGAGGCCCATAGATGAGGAAAGGTTGGGGGCTTTGTTGAAGGCGTTGCCGGCAGTTTGTGATTCACCATTCGAGGTGAGTTTATTCCGGTGCACGTTTGCAATGGCATTTCATGGGGCGTTTAGCATCAGCGAGTTGGTGGCGCAGGCGAAGACAGAAAGGCTAGGCGGTATCCAGGCGGAGCAGGTGGAGTGGTCACCGTGGGGAGTGCGTTGCCTCTTGGCGCGTAGTAAGATGGATCAAGAGGGCAAGGGGCAGTGGGTGCACATGCAACCTAGTGAGCAGGTAGGGTGCCCGGTCGGGGCAGTATCAGCATATATGAAGATCAGGCCAAAGGTTAAGGGCTCCTTTCTGGTTCACAAAGATGGGGCTTCTTTGTCAGAATTCCAATTTAGGGCAGTCTTAAAGAGGGCGGTGGCATCAATTGGGTTGGATCCCGCGGTGTACGGGGCCCATTCCTTTAGGATTGGGGCGGCGACGGCGGCGGCCGCAATGGGCCGGTCCCCAAAGGAGATGATGCAGCTGGGGAGATGGAAGTCCGCTGCATATAAGAGGTATGTGCGGCCGGTGGTGGGGGTTTGAGGGTTTCGTGATGATGTTTTCATTTAACTGTTGGTTCTTTTTTTCGTTGAAGCAGTTGCAAGCAAGGGGCGCAAGGCGTTCATTCTGGGACACTCGTTTGTGTATTGGGCATGGAGGCGTGCTGTGAGGAAGGATGGGCGAGGCCAGCTAGGGATTCCACAGGAACGCTTGAAGGTCAACTGGCTAGGTAAAAGGGGCCTAAAGTGGGGGCAGGTGTGGGATCTATGGCTGGCAGCTGTGGAACGGTGGGGGCGTCCCCATGTGGTGGTCATTCACGCCAGAGGGAATGACTTGGCGGAGGTAAAAACGGTGGATCTGATTCGCCAGATTAAGGACACTTGCCAGCAGATCATGCACTCCTGCCCCGAGGTTAGGCTCATCTGGTCAGAAATGGTGCCCAGACTGGCGTGGCGGGGGGCGAAGTCGCCTTCAGCCATGGACAGGGCTCGGCGTAAGGTTAATCTAGCGATAGCCAGGTTCTTGCCTTCCTGTAGGGGTCACACCATTAGGCATGAAAAGATTTCCATCTCTGTAGGGGGTTTGTACAGGGGTGATGGTGTGCACCTAGGGGAGTTAGGGTTAGATCTGTTTAATGATAAGCTGGGGGAGGCCCTAGAGGATAGTATGGGGTCACAGCAGAAGGGTGGGCCATAGAGGGTTCCCTATAGAGTCCCCTCTGTGGGTGGCGGCATGCGGGCTTCCCAGGCCAACTCAGTGCGGGTTATCCTCAGAAGGTACAGTTTTCCAGAGGGCCTGGCCGACTGCGGGCCGGGTCCCGCCCGCTGAAGGTTACGTTTGGGCGTGGGGGACTGGCTGTACGGCGGCCCCCAGACACAGGGCGGGGTAACCCATGAGGCACTGAGGAGAGAGGAGGGGTTGAGGAGGTGGCAGTGCGGATCGTCAATCGCAACCCCCTTACCATGTTAGATGGGGGGGTCAAGGGTAGGCCAAAAGTGCCAGAGAGGCCCTTGCAGACCCCCCCCCGGTGGCAGTGGGCCAGTGCGCGGGTGCACGGACTGCCAGGGAGGCCTAGGGACCCCGCATTACAAGGGGGGAGGGTCCTCCAAGGGTAAATAGGTTAATCCCATTATTAATAAAGCTGTGACCTCTTTATTCCCACCATATACTGTTGTCGTGTGTTTATTTCGGGTGTGGTTGGTGTTGGGGGGGAAAAAAGGTGGAAGTGATGCATTGTCAGCTTATGGAAGGCCGAAGGGACAGCATTGCCCCTGAAAGCCTTTAAGCTGGCAGGCAGCCCCGCCGGCTTTCCTTTGTTCTGGGACTGTGGGCTGCCCTTCCCACCCCTCGCCTACGTGACCTGCAGGTGAGAGGTGTTGGGGGTGGGGGGGGAGGGTGGCCAATGGCCCTGTAGCGGAGGGGCAGGCTTGGGGGGTTGGAGGGGTGGGGGGAGTGGAGGGAAGGGGTATAAGTATGTACCTGTAAAATAAAGAACTAATATACCGTTTGTGTTTTTTCCCTCCCTCCCAGCCCCTGAGATCTGCCCCGCTACAGCGGTCTGGAGCAGCGTAGCATCAGCTACAGAAGAGGTCACGCTTAGGTCAAAAGGAGATCCGTGCATCAGGATTAGGCCACAATTAGGGCCGTCATGCGGGCTTCCCAGGCCGACTCAGTGCGGGTTATCTTCAGAAGGTACAGTTTTCCAGAGGGCCTGGCCGACTGCGGGCTGGGTCCCACCCGCTGAAGGTTACGTTTAGGCGTGGGGGACTGGCTGTACGGCGGCCCCCAGACACAGGGCGGGGTAACCCATGAGGCACTGAGGAGAGAGGAGGGGTTGAGGAGGTGGCATTGCGGACTGTCAATCGCAACCCCTTTACCATGTTAGATGGGGGGGTCAAGGGTAGGCCAAAAATTGCCAGAGAGGCCCTTGCAGACCCCCCCTGGTGGCAGTGGGCCAGTGCGCGGGTGCACGGACTGCCAGGGAGGCCTGGGGACCCCGCATTACAAGGGGGGAGGGTCCTCCAAGGGTAAATAGGTTAATCCCAATATTAATAAAGCTGTGACCTCTTTATTCCCACCATATACTGTTGTCGTGTGTTTATTTCGGGTGTGGTTTGGGGGTGGTTGGTGTTGGGGGGAAAAAAGGTGGAAGTGATGCATTGCCAGCTTATGTTGTCACTGCTGTGTCTGCAATGTACTAGCGATTGGGAGAAAACATAAGTATTGATTCCTCAGAGTAGTGAAACCTACCTTCACAATGCTCACACTAGCACCCGCAAGACTGTGGCGTGGGATTGAAAGCACTGCACCAGGCAGACAGCTGTTGTGCCTATAGGGGATGCTACCACATCAGCCTTGGACTGGATCAGCTTCTGACCCAGGTAAACAAATGGTAGTTTTGCCGATTTGGTTATAAGCCATCCATCCTGCAGAGTTACTTGAAATATGTGCTGTTCCAATGCAACCCTGTAGAATACCTTTCTTTTTATAATGCAACCCTGTAGAATGATTGTTTCAGCGGAGCCATTCAAAACAGTCCTACTGCTGCAGAATGGATAGCTTATAATATTAGTCCATATCAGAGGCGTAGAGTTAGTCAGCCTGTGGCTCCTCAGATGATGTTGGACTACAATTAAATGTTCTGTTCTGTAGCTTATAATTGTAGCCAAAAAAAGTTGAGGAACATGTGTTCTGGCTGCTGTACTATTTATTGACAACCAAAGGGTTAATTGCTAAGAGTGAAGGACTCCGTAAAAACGTATCCTACAGGACTGTATGCTTCTGTGATAAGTTACATTGACCCTTTGAGTGTCAGGTATCCATGCATTGCAATGTGTTGGATACCTCACGGGCACTCAAAGGGTTAAATACATGTGTTTTTCACTAAATACCAACACTTAACTTTTCTGGCAACCTCACTCCCGTCACAAATGGAGTGCACAGGCTGTTGCACTGCTTCACTGGATAAAGGACTGTGCCTGGCCAGCATTGGATAACATGCAGAGTGGCAAGGGGCAGGGAATCGAGTTTCCAGCATAAAGTGTGTGTGTGTATATTTATATCATTTTTATTTATATATTTTTTTTCTCCATTTGAGTGCCAAATGGGTATTGAGTACCCCACTGGCACTTAGAGGGTTAAACATTTGTGCCGTGGAGGTGTTCATTGCACAATGCATACCATACCCAAATGGCACTGAAAGATAATGAGGACAAGAGCAAGGAATGAAGGAAAAAAACCCAGTGTAGTCAATATTCTTCCTCCATTAACCACTTCAGGTCCATTGGTGTGTGGAATCAAAATTAATTTAAATGCAGCTAAAGACAGACTATTTGGTCTATTAGTACATCTTTTCATGTGGTGCCTTAGTTTTCTACCTTAATTGGTCTTATTTTTTTCTGTTCTGTGCAAGTGGCCAACAGTGCAGTTATGTCTCTAAGTACAGTGAGAAGATTTTACAAATGGTTAATGTGCCTCTTTACCCACTGTAAAAAGTGACTAAGGTAACTGTCACTTACTGTCTCATTGTATTCACTATAGCAGTGATTCTTAGCTCTGGTCCTCAGGGCACACCAACAGGTCATGTTTTCAAGATATCCCTAATTAATCACAGGTGAATCAATCACAGTGACTGAGCCACTAATTGTTCACCTGTGATTAAGCAGGAACAACCTGAAAACCTGCACTGTTGGTGTGCCCCGAGGACTAATGTTGAGAAACACTGCACTATAGCATGCTCAGTTGATAAGTGATGTTTATGGGTTAGTTTCTCCTAAATCAAACTATTAATGACATTGACATCTTACGGGGTCAGTTCTTCCTGGGACCAAAATGTATTAATAGCCTTGGCATTATTTTTTACATGTTTTTTTTTTTTTTATATAACTTGTAGTAATCTAACACATAATTGAGCATTAACCATTCCATGTACTGTATATGCAGCCAGTAAATGAATTTATTGGATGCTGTAGAATCTCCAGTTCATTGGTTTGTATTGAATTTGAGATCTTCTGACTCAAAAGGCATGATAACTAACTTATACACAACACTGCATGAGTACATAGAACACTCACGGTCTCAAATAGGCAAGAGCAGTATGTCATTTCACTTTTTTAAATATTTGAAATCTAATTTTTTTTTATTTTTTTATTTTTTTTTAATATAAACTCCCTCATCTCAGCAACTGACCTGCACCAAAAGTAGGGTTGGGCAATGTTGAAAGATGAAGGGGCCCTACTAGCTACAATTTTCTCCGGCCAAATGATTTTTGATGGTGGCCCTGCTCAAAGGGTTACAGGTCCGGGGGGGGGGGGGCGGCTATATAATTGTCAGTGAGGGGTCTCCCTGTATGCTGCACTCTACTTTCATTTGTCTGTCACATACCAGAGCACCTTTTTACCCCCTTAAAGGGATAGTAATGTTTCATAATAAAAGCAGCTCTAAATAATCATCATAGTATTTGGGCCTTGGAGAGTGTTTCAATTCTGTTTGAGTTGTAG
The DNA here is from genome assembly GCA_037306005.1 of Rhinophrynus dorsalis. NCBI lineage: Eukaryota > Metazoa > Chordata > Amphibia > Anura > Rhinophrynidae > Rhinophrynus > Rhinophrynus dorsalis. Next base: position 263,198,209 of record CM074718.1, read on the forward strand.
TTCACGAGTAATCGTACCATGCCGCCTTTCTCGCCGCCTTCGTCGTCCCGTGCCGCCTTTGTGACGGTTCTAGAATTTAATGTTGGTAGGGCAGTTACCAGTAGCCAATGTCACTGCTATCCATAGAGCAGTGGTTCTCAACCTGTGGGTCGGGACCCCTTTGGGGGTCGAATGACGATTTGCCAGGGGTCGCCTAAAACCATCAGATATTTATATTTCGATTCATAACAGTAGCAAAATTACAGAGATGAAGGAGCAACAAAAATAATTTTACTGTTAGGGGTCGCCACAACTTGGGAAATTTTATCAAAGGGTCGCGGCACTAGCAAGGTTGAGAACCTCTGCCATAGAGGGAAATTTTTGCGTATATGGTCTTGAACTATTTTTAAGAATATACTGTGACACACAACTGCTAGCTTTCTGTTTTGTTTCACATTATAGATTGCTACTTCTGGTTTTGATTTGTATTCTAGAACTGTGAGTACTGTGGTTCCACTTCAGTTGTAGTGTAGTTCAATTTCAGGTGTAAGCTCTGTGGTATCACTAGTATATTTCAATTGAAAGGTTTGTGGTATCACTAGTGTAGCTTCATTTCAGTTGTAAGTGCTGTGGCATTACTAGTATAACACAATTTCCTTTGTAAGCTCTGGCATTCCTCCCCTTTGTATTGATATTTATAAAGTAAATAAAGACAGTGGGCTGGAGTGATAGAAATGAGCCACTTAATTATGAGTACCCCTATGGCACTCAAAGGGTTAATAGTGAAGTAATGTTACATCTCTCCTTTTTAACCCCTTACTGACAGCCGTATGCATACGCGGCTGTCTCCTGAACGCCCGTGGTACACTTCCCCCCCCCCCTTTCTTCAAACTAGTCCGGAGTCCTGAGACTTGCCAGGTACGTCATCTGTCACTAAGGCCTAGATTTAAAGGCAGCCGTTAAACCATCCGCTAAGTAAAAAAGGCACGTCGGCCGCAAAGAACACATGTTTTACGGCAGATTCAAAGGTAAGCGTTCAAGAATAGCTATCGGGCGTAGGCACTACAAAAACACGTTAAACAAAAACCAGCGTCGCACCTGATTTTGCATCACCGTGCGTCCCAAACACCCGTTAAAACACAACTTAACTCAAAATGTTACATTACGGCTGCCGTTGTCTAGCAACCCTGATAGATGCACAAACAAAATTCAAACCTACAGCCAATCCCAAGGCCCCAAAGTATCAAAAATGTCCAAATACACCTATATATACCTCAAAATAACGGTTACACCCTGTCTGTGTTTCGAGTTTCAGCAAGCTAGAGCACAGGACCCAGGAGTGGAGGATAGCATTTAGAGAGAGAGAGAGAGAGAGAAGCATACAGAGGAGTAAGGTAGAAGGATTTTGGAGAGGAGAGAGTTACATTTAAATAGACACATAGCACACTTTTGCACATAGCACATACATCCATACAAACACATACACATACATACACATAGTCTTTTTTTTTTCATCACACCTTACACATTTTAAACTTTATTTTTACAGTGTGAATCCGTGAGTGAAAGTGTGTGACAGAGAGTGAGTGGGATCGAGTGTGTCTGTGAGGGCGTGTGAGAGTGCCTGGGTGTGACTGGGTGAATGATGGCCAGGAGAGGAGGACAGGAGAGAGGGATGGGGAGACTAGTGGAGGAGGAGGAAGGTCAGGAGGGGATCCCTCAGCAGAGCAGGGGTGGGAGAGGGAGATACGCAGGGCGGAGGGGGACCAGGCCCACAAGAACAGGCACACAAAGAAGAAGAGGGACAGATCCTGCAGTGGGACGAGGGGTAGTGCCTGGGGACCACCACACACAGGCAGGGGCAGAGCAGGCAGGACACTCCGGGTCTGACTCCTCGCATGCCGGAGCTGAGGGGGACAGGGTCAGGGATCCCCGATATACCGAGGAAGAAAACACGGCCCTCGTGGAGGCTGTGCTGGAGAGGGAGAGTGTCCTCTTCCCGGGGGACAGACTCCCTGGCCTGTCTGCGAGGAGGAGAGCTGCCTGGAGTCAAATCTGCAGCAGAGTTAATGCGGTGGCCACCTGCAGACGGGATGTGGACTCAATCAAGAAGAGATGGGGCGACTGCAAAAGGCAGGTGAAGAGGAAGATGGGGGATGCCGCCCTGCACGCCAGAGCCACCGGAGGTGGGCCACCTGTCCCCATCACCTACAGCGTATGGGAGGAGAGGCTGCGGCAGACACTGTCATCCACCCTCATTGAGGGGGTCCCTGGAGGATCAGACACTGGGGAGGAGAGGAGCCTCCACACCACCGGTAAGTGCATCACCCCAAAACCACACACCACCCCAAACCACACACCCATCACAAACAAGCACTCACATCCCAACATCTGCTCTTCATTCAACCACACAATTGCACCAACACAGCACCCTGAGGGTTTAAACAGGGATCAAGACAAGGACAAATGTCAATGTTCAACAAGGCCAAAACCTGTCCAACTCCCTGGTTAACCCTCATGTTGCTGTGCTCATCACACACAATACACACAAACCATGCTCAGTAAAGTGTTGTATGTTAAACATCACAATTGTTGTCACACAGTGTTACCCATGTTCACACAGGGAATCCAGCACATAACCCCATGAGTGCCAGAGGGATCATCAATGCATCGATCAACAATGCTTTGGCAACCCCTCTGGTACTCAAAGGGTTAACCAGACAACAAACACATGTCGATAGGTTAACAATTACATGACACATAGGGGACATTCACTAAGCGGTGAAAAAGAGCTGATGTAGTGAATCTGACACTTGCATACCCTCACTTTACCAATTACAATGTTAGTCTATGGAGAACATCCAATAACAGGATTCAAGCTGCACAGGCCCCATTGTGTGGACTCCATAGAAAACATTGCAGATGGTGAAATGAGGTCAGCGGAGAAGTCAGCATCATAATCAGTTCATCAGGTCCACTTAACCACTTACTGAATCACCAACAGGATGGATCAGGTCACAAATCACAGTGCCACTGAGAATAAATGCTTGTATGTGCAACACACAGGCCAAAAACAATCACACATAAGTAAAGGTGAAAAAGTTGGCCTTGGTGTTGTGTATGCAATCATTTACTCTAACTTCAATTTACATAGCTCACATTTGATTCACATATAGATCCTCAGGAGTGCTGATGCCATGGATGGATGGTACACCAGACACTATTTGCAGGATAAATATGGGAACCAAATATGAACCATTGAGGTTTGGTCAATAACAGGCCAGGGATTATGGATATCTATGATCGGGTCTGGCTGCCTCACACAGAAGGATGGATGGGCTGATCCAGGAAAAAAAAGGCCTCAATCAATGATATCCTTCAAGACTGGCTTGATTGTTGCCCCTCAGGATTCAACTTGAACAGACCTCATGGACAGAATCCTGTAATGTACATCAATCCCTGATTGCCACGGTGGTATCCCATGCATCACAATGCTATGCATAGGATACCATCATGACAACCAGAGAGGGACATGTCTAATCTGACAAAATCCTGCACTGTACGGGATGAACTGATAACATAGGGATGAATACTACTTGAATCACACTGCAGATCTCTTCAAAAAAGATATGTACAGAAAGAAAAACAACCAGATTTGTATGTGGATATGTCCCTTTCAAATGGGTACAAATAGGTCCCAACAAGATGTAAACCCAGAGTTCGGTTCAGTACGTGTGATTGTCCAACTGCCCATATATGTGCACCCTCAACAAAATAACTCATATTGATATCATCATCACAGTACATATACCCAGTATATTACACCTACTTGGATGGGTATCACTTGTATCTATGAAAGTTCATTTGTGATGGCTGTACATATATAGGCAGTTAGACAATCACATGTTCTGAACAGATCTCTGGGTTCATATCTATCAAGGATATGTTTGTACCCGTATGAAAGGTACATATACACACATATCAGACCATATTCCTCACTGTGTACCTTGGCATGGCAATGGTTAATTTCACTTGATGTAACCTTGCAGGCATCATAAAGAGATGTTTAGAAAGATGTTACTGTATGTGACAGCTGGAGATGTCAGTCATATGACCACACGGAGGCTCTTCAGCAGACCCAAAATTGAAACAATTGGAGATGGATCCATCATTGACATGGTCCACAGAGCGTGCTTACAAACCAGGAACACTTAGTAGACAATGGCAAAGATGTAGTTATCTCCAAATGGGTCAATGTGGAGTCTGCTGAAGAGCCTCCGTGTGGTCAAATGACTGACATCTCCAGCTGTCACATACAGCAACATCTTTCTAAACATCTCTCTATGATGCCTGCAATGTTACATCAAGGTGAAATTAACCATTGCTATCCCGTTAAAGAGATAGTAATACCTAAAATGTGAAAGGAAAAATACATGTCATAGGATTGATCCACCGGGTAATGCAAGGGTATCCCCACTACTGAAAGGTGTTTCATCACAAGAGTATAACAGCTCAAAGTTGAATATTCCAGGGACAATATCACTGTGGCCTGAAAATGTACTATGCCAATGTTGCCAGACCATCCTCTGGCTAGCTTTGGTCCAGGGAACAGATATCCACAAAGGATGATGTGGCAACAGCGCAAATGTACAATTTCAGGCCACTGGGATGTGGCACCAAAGGAATTCAACTCTGAGCTGCAATACATGTAGAATACAACACCCATCACCAGTAGGAGTACCGTTGTTTCACACAGGGGGATACACCATACAACATATATGTTCCTTTACACATTTCAAGTATTAATATCAATTTGACACCATCATGGCTAAGTTTACTGATCACACAATCTCAATCCTCCACACAGGTTATGTGTCTCCAGCACATCAGGAGCCCATGGAGGAGGCCACCTCACCACCCAGTGAGGAGTATTTGGAGGAGGGGACCAGCCAGTGGGCACCGTACCCAACGACATCAACACCTCTTGGCCAGCTGGATGCACCAACTCTGCCTGCACCAACTCTGCCTGCACCAACTCTGCCTGCACCAACTCTGCCTGCATCAACTCTGCCTGCACCAACTCTGCCTGCACCAACTCTGCCTGCACCGACTTATTACAGTGACTGGATGCCCCCCACCACCTCCAGGAGCTATTATCCCCCAGCAGCAGCAGCAGCACCACCACCACCAGGGAGGCAATGGCTGCCCGGTGATGTGGCCACCACCCAATACGGGCCATACCCACAGATTGACCTACCCTCCTGGATGGCTCCCCAGCATGGCCCCAGGTATGATCCTAGGTGGGGGCCAAGCACATACCAGTGGCCAAGGTTTGACCCTTGGCCACTCGACTACCAACACCTGGGCCTGCTTGGGGAGCCCCAACAGCCTATGCGAAGGGACGTGTTTACCCCACCACCTCCACCAGCACAGACATCGGTGGGCAGCAGTGGGTCAATTGATGTGGTGGGCACATACCCATCTGCAGCACAACCAGCACCAGCAGAGGAGGACACAGCAGCAGCAGAGGAGGACACAGCACCAGCAGAGGAGGACACAGCACCAGCAGAGGAGGATACAGCAGCAGCAGAGGAGGATACAGCAGCAGCAGAGGAGGATACAGCACCAGCAGAGGAGGATACAGCACCAGCAGAGGAGGACACAGCAGCAGCTGATTCACCAGGCACAAGCATCACCAGCAGTGAACGGCCCACGGGGATGGAAGCTGAGTGTATGGCTCTGCAAAGGAGACTACTCAGGTCAAGCCTCCGCACCAATGACAACATCACCAGGAGCCGTAGGGAATCCCGTATAAACACTAACAGGATAGAGGCAAGGATCCATGCCCTGGAGTCGGAGGTCATGAGGATCAACACTCAACTCCATCAGCTACACACGGGGGTGATGGACCTGCTTGCACAGCTACTGGTGGAGTTGAGAGAGCTGAACCGCAGGGAGGACTTACGTTTGGAGAGGGAAAACCTGCGCTCCACAGAGGGATCCACTGCCCCCACCACCCCCTCTAATGTGACCCCCGAAGCCACACCTAGGGGGCAAAGGGTGACCAGGAGATCATCCAGGTTATCCACTTCTGCCACACAGTCTAAGCCCCCCCCCCCAAGAAAAAAAATAAAATGCCCAACATGTTAAATTTCCCCTGAATAAAGGAACATTGTGCTTTTGAATCCTGTCTGATCTGCTTTGAATTTGGTCATAGATTTGGGTGGCAGAGTTGTCTCCAATGCATTGCCAAACAATTCAGTGAATACAACTCCTGCCTAGGTAAGATGTTTGTGGGATGTTACAACATGGGTTCACATACACATCGTTGTACAAAATCAACTGTAAAAACATCCCTGTTGCCATATTACACAACTGTGTTATATGGCAATGTTGTGTGTTGATTTTGCATAACAAAACATTCCCCTTAGCCCAACATTTGGTACAACATTGAACATTCATCTACATCATATGTAGTGTTTAACCCTTTGATATCCAGAGTGGTAGGCAACGCATTGCAAAGAAATGCGTTGGGTACCACTCTGGCACTCAGAGGGTTAAGGGGATAACCAAACAAACGGCTTAGCGGTGAGATAACAAGCAGGACAGATAAATGGGACATGTATCCATATTGTCTTGGATTCACACACTCATTGTGCAACAGACTGACTGGGGAAGCCAATGTTTTCAACCTAGGATTTCAATGTGTAGCACACACATTGATATCCTGGGGTGAGCATTGGGGCCTCCAGTAAGTTGACTTGTTGTTTTTTCTAAGGGTGTAACAGACTTCCCCAGTGAAAACACTTGTCCACTTGGTCATGTACTGTGATATGTCCCAGTGGAGCAATATCACTGAACATTGATTATACTGAGCAACACATTAACTGTGGACAGGAATTCACTGTGGAAGTATGTCCCCTTTATCACCTCTTTATCACTCCCACAACACATTAGTGTATCACTGCCACCATCTGTTAGCGTGAATACATCACTGAGTCCACTCACTTGCAAACAAGTGGTGGAGTCCTGTGATATGGGTGATGCCTTTCCATGTATGGGGATACTCTACCCTGGGTGTGGTAACGCATTGACAACTGTGTTCTCAAATATATCCTCCTACAGACACAGATAGAATGGTGATGGTTCATCTTTATTGTGTCTCAAAGTACATTAGGATGTACATGTGTTTTCTGTGTATTGCCTATATGCATTGAACACCTGTATGAGAACACTAAATGTACTTTGAAACAAAAAAATAGTACTTTAGTTACACTACTGCCCAGCTCATGTGTTGTCCACAAGGTTTGACAACTCTGTAGCTGAGCATCCTAACTGTATAGGTTATAAAACTCAGGAATTAGTGTTTTCTGTGTCTATATGAAAATGATCCAGTAGAGGTTTGTGTGAACCTCAGGTCAAACTTTGCATCACCAACAACATCAACATAAACAGCAAGGGGTGATCTCCATGAAGGTGATGTCAAGACATCAATCCAGTCACATAGAAGAACTTCAGTTCAAGGATGGATCATGTTACGGATGCCTGTGGAAGAAGAGGACAGGATTTGGAGTAGTTGACTTGAACTGATCATCAAGCAACAACAATTTAGTCTTTTTGATCCCCTCAATTTTCACAGTTACAGGTGAGTACACAAACCATTGCTTGACAATGTGTTGTGTACTCATCTGTAACCAATTATGTGGAGAACTAAGGACATGTGCCCCAGCCCTATGGATATGTGCCCCTGACATGGATACACACATCAACAAGTGTTCTGAGAGCTCCATGGAAGTAATGAATTTGGGCTGCCACTGTTAATGTGACAGTGGCAGCCCAATGTCATTTGTTCCATGGAACTGTTAGGACACATTTGTTGATGTGTGTATTCATGTCGGGGGCACATATGTCTGCACACTCACAGGTCAGCATGGTGTCCCTGGTAATCTGATCTACGTCTCATGACCTCTACATTGTGTGCCCATACCACTGTACATCCACCCCTGTGCTGCTCTTCTCAGCTGTAGCACAGTACAGGTTCCATATTGAGTCCAATGGCCCTTTAACCCCTGATGTGACGGAGTATTATCCAATGCATAGCATTGGATAACACTCTTTCGCTACAAGGCTAGCATGGTTGCTCTGGCTATGCTCATGGCAAATCAAGTTAGCTGCTGTCAATCAAGCCCTGTAAGGCGATGAACATGGGTTATGTGTTGTACCTTGTTTCTCCTGAGGGTGTGCGTGATATCCTTGGGGTCTGTATGTCAACGTGGAGAGTGGAATGGAGGATGGTTTTTGAGTCCACACACACAATTTGCCACGTCCGCTGCAAGTGCAGTGCTGTGTCACTGTTCCTGTGGGGTGAGACAGAACAAAATGTGCAGTGTGGTTAGTGTCACAGGACTGATGGGGGACTTGCATGGATTGTTTGCATGCCTGTGTTATACTCACATGTAAAGTGTTCCGTGATGAGCCTGTCTCTGATCTGTGTCCCTCTCAGCGTCTCCTCAACGTGTCCGATGTCCATGGGCACTTCCTGTATGGGGGGGGCCTGGATGTGCTCCTGCAGCCTGGTGTCCACTGCGATGTTGTGCAGTATTGCGCACGCCACAATGATGTCGCACACCTTTCCAGGTGCATACTGCAGTGCTCCCCCCGAGTGGTCCAGACATCGGAATCTTGACTTGAGGAGGCCAAAGGTCCGCTCAATGGCATTCCTCGTTCTGCCATGAGCCTGGTTGTAGCTTTCCTGGGCATGTGTTCAAGGATTGGCCAGTGGGGTCAGTAGCCAGGACTTGCATCCATAGCCAGCATCACCTGTGTAATGTGAGTGACATGGTGAGACAGGGAGCACATGTTGTGTGAATGATGTTTTGTGTGGTAGACGTAGTAGCTGTGGGTCAGGAGCATGCTAAGCAGCGTTGTGTGTACGCCTGTGTATGTGATGTGATTTTGTATTGTGAACTCACCCAAAATCCATCCCCCTGTAAAAGTTCCATTCTCAAAATCTCTGTGGACTGAGGAGTTTTGGAGAATGTATGAATCATGTGAGCTGCCAGGATACTTTGCACAGACATTCATTATCCTCATATGGCTGTCACACACCATCTGCACGTTGATGGAGTGAAAGTTCTTCCTGTTGATGAATATCTGTGCGTCACGTGCTGGGGCCTTAATTCGGACATGGGTGCAATCTATAGCACCCATGACCCTGGGCATGCCTCCCCTGGCGTAAAAGGCCTGCTTGACTTGTATCCAGTCCATGTCGGTGGTGGGGAAATGTATATAGGTACTGGCCTTGCTTTTGAGGGCTGGCAGGACCTGGGCCAGCACCCTGGAGAATGTGGCCTGTGACATGCCAGATGCGTAACCCTCTGTGGACTGGAAGGCCCCGCTTGCCATGAAGTGCATGGCACAGAGTAGTTTCTGCAGGCCAGTTAGGGCATGGTTGTAGATGTAGATGGGATCCACCTGCTCCTTGATGACCTCATACAAGGCAATGATGCTGTCAGGCCTCAACCTGTAGCGATCAATTACCTCATCATCGGTCATTCCAAAGAGGGTGACCCTTGGGCGGTATACCCTGGGCCTTGGTGGTCGTCTATACATCCTGTGCCCTCCAGGTGGGGATGGGCTCCTGTGTGGCTGCTGAGCCAGAGCCTCCTCACTTGCAACAGGTGGTGGCTGTTGATCAGGCATGCTTGGAGGTTGCTGATGTTCCCTAGCTCTCTCCCTTGCACGCCTTCTCTTCAGTCTTCGCAACAATATGTAACCCAACATACTGTTTGCTCTATCTATCTGTCTCTATCTATCTGTCTGTCTCTCTCTCTCTCTCTCTCTCCCTCCCAGAGTGGAAAACAAGCCACAAGTGAGTGTGTTGAGTTGTCCCTTTAAGTACTTGCTAGGGCGTTGTGTGGGTGTGGTGATGAGGTGAGTGCTGACCAATGGTGAGTTGTTTTTGTCCAGGTAAGTGTTTGCAGGTGTGTGTGTGTTATAAGATGTGGTGTGTTGTGCTTGTTCTGTGTGTGCCATTTGCGGACATGCAGTTGTGGGGTGCAGGTGGCGTGTTGATGTTGCCCAGGTGAGCTTGTATTTGCAGGTGTCCGCTTTGTGTGATGACCCCCATTGTTCCGTGCCATGTTGTGTTGTTGTTTTTTAGTGTGTCGTTGTCCCTGTGGTGTTGGTTGTTGTTGTGTGTATAGTGATTTGTGTTGTGTGTGCATGTTTTTGTGTTGTTTTGGCATTGCACGGGTTAATTTTCCCATTTACATGGTTGTGCGGTAAGCCTTTTGTGTCTTTTCCTATGTAACGGGTGTTTTGTTTTGGCCGTTAAGTGTCTAACGGCTAAAAAAAGTGGGTCTTAACTTTTAGCCGTTAGGTGTGTCTTTTTTTCAGCCGTTATCAGTACCGCAAGCCTTTGAATAGCTCTGGGGTATGTTTTTCCATGCGTCTGAATGCACGTAAGTGTATCGGCCGTAAGGATTGTACAACTGCCGTTAGCTGGTCTTTAGACGGATCTTTGAATTGCAACATGTCACTTAACGCACCCGTTAGTGATTTTTTTTGTTAACGGCTGCCTTTAAATCTACCCCTAAGTGACAGTTTCTTCGTACCTGGTAAGTCATTTGTTAAGAGGTTAAAAGCTTGCACAAACATGCATTAATGCATGTTTAGAATTACATTTTGGTATCTAGACAAAGACTCTGTACAGATAATAGCATGTAGTACAGTATGTTATTGTGCAATTTCAGGGTTAATATTTAAAATATGCTATGTATGAAGAAGAATGGAAGGACTGTGTGCACTGGTAAAGTCTGGGGTAAGGCCAAAGAGCTGCTGCTGAAATATAGTGAGGTGCTCAAGATGCAATTGAAGTGTTTTGGGATTGGGGTAAACATGGGACACCACTGAAATGTATAGGTGGTGAGGTAGGAAAGTGTGCTATTGAAACCTATGGAGGATGGTTTAGCAAGATACAGTTAAAGGGGAACGATCACCCCAAATATTCCCTCCCCCACAATTAGGCATCCAGTGATAAGCTTAAAGGGATAGTAATACTTTTATCTCTTATTTTGCAGGCATTTATAAAAAAAAAACCAACACGGTATTTTTTTTTATTTATTTTTTTTTATTTTTTTTTTCTCAAACCGTTATGGTTTGAGAGATATTAACAGGCAAAGTTCCCCTCCCACCCCTTTTACCTAGTGTAAGACATCTCTTCTCAGATGTGGAATCTGGCTGTCCCCTGCTGTTATCTGTCTGGTCTTACAATCTTCTTCCTGTCTTGTAAACCACCCTTTTTGGCCTTTCACAAGGACAAGGTGGGGCTTTGCACCTCACGCGTTTCTCCCAAAGGTGGTGTCTGAGTTCCACATCAATCAGGAAATATTGGTTCCTTCCTTCTGTCCTAACCCTACTTCTGACAGAGAGGGATCTTCATCTTTGTGCGTTGTTTCAAGTTCTATGTGCATCGCTCTGAGTCTTTGCAACAGTCTGACACTTTTTGTCATTCCTGAGTGTCCTAGGGCAAGGAAGCCTGCTTCCAAGGTTACCATCACTTCTTGGATAAAGTCCATGATTTGTAAGGCTTCGAACTTCGGAAGAAGCCTGTTCCCTTCAGGGTCACGGATCTATTGGGGCTTCTTGGGCCTACAAGAACCAGGCCTCAGCTGATCAGTTGTGCAAGGCGGCCACTTGATCGTCTGTGCATACTTTTTCTAAACCCTGTCATGTGAATGTGCTGGCATTGGCTGATGCCAGTTTTGAGAGGAAGACCCTGGAAGCAGCCTTGCCTATCTAGGAGCTCTTGAGTCTCTTAGTACTCTTTCACTTTTGAGCCCTGTTGTCTCTAGTTCACTGTGCTGTGTAACAGTTCCTGGGGTCTATTTTACCCCTGTTTGGTGTCTGACACTTTACGGTTATTGAGCTCTTCATGATCTGTAGGTTAATTGGTGCTCTGGTGACTTTGGCGGGGGGGGGGGGGCTTGCGCCTGGTCCTTGCCTTTCTTCCCGCCCTGGGGAACTTAATGGTTGGACATTACCAGTAACCTGTATTGGACGACAGACTAGAGGATTTTAGTCTTACCTGTTAAATCCTTTTCTTAGTCCATACAGGTTACTGGTCTCCCACCCTGGCAAGGGACCATGCTTGACTCTCCTGCGGAAGAACATGGGGGTCCTTTCGGGTTTATGCTCACAGGAGTCTTCCTTTATCTTACTACCTAGTCAATAGTTAGTCTGCAAATCTTAGTGGTTGGGGATTGTCTAGCTGCAAGCTAAGGAGAGGAGGTATGCTTCACCCAGCAGTCACTTCTCAGAACTGTTCCTGCCTGTTAAAGGGGCTGATCACCTACCCAAAGATAATCTGTATGGACTAAGAGAAAAGGATTTAAATGGTAAGGGTAAAATCCTATATATATATATAATATAATTTTTTTTTATTTTTTTATTTTTTTTTTGTCCTTTCCAGGCTGATTTGCGTGCTGTGCCTCAAGCTCCTCGCACCTCATCCAAGCCTAAGCAGCAATGGAGATCCAAGTCCTCCACTAAGCCCAAGGCTTCCAAACCTTCTGCTTGACTCTCCTAATCCGGGTTCCCACCCGCAGGTGGGTGGCTGCTTGCGCCACTACCTCTTGGTTTGGGGAAACATCTGTGGCGGACCTGTGGGTTTTGCAGGTGGTGGCTGTGGGGTACAGGATTCCCTTCACCTCCCTCCCTCCCGGACCGGCACCTTTTCGAGGGAGCCATTCAGGCCCTTCTGGACAAGGAAGTCTTGTAACCAGTTCCTCCTCAGGAATGGTTGGGATTCTACTCCAACCTCTTTGTGGTCTCCAAGAAGGATGGCAGCTGTCATCCCATTTTGGATTTGTGGCCAGGTCCCAGTATCACCAGGAGTCACTATGCACGGTGATCGCTGCCATGTCCCCTAGGGAATTTCTGGATTTTTAGGATGCATACTTGCACATTACCATTCATCCAGAGCTGCGACAGAGGGCATTTCCAGTTTTCTGCCCTCCACTTTGTCCTAACCATGGCTCCTCAAGTCTTCGACAGAGTCCTGGGCACTTTGATCTCTGTCCTCCATCGGGATGGCATCAGTTACCCTGTATATGGATGACCTCATTCTGAAGGCATCTTCTCTGGAACATCATCAGCAGGTGCAGGACTGCATTCATGCTCTGTCCTGTCACGGGTGAATCATCAGTCTGGACAAGTCGGACCTTGTTCCTTCCCAGAAGATGGTTTTTCTGAGCATCCTCTTTGACCCTCAGAGGGATGGTGTTTTTCACGGACGAAGTGGCTCATCAGATGGCACTGAAGGTCCAGGCTATCCTGAATCAGGATCTGGTTGCAGCCAAGAAGTCGTCATCCCTGGTGGGGAAATTCATTTCTACCATGGCTTATACCAGAGAACTCCAGAGGTTTCTAATCTTGCCTGCAGGAGTTGACCGGATCTCCTGGAGAGGTCCCTATCTCTTCCCTGTTCATGTGGAGCTGAGCCTCTCGTGGTGGCTCAACCTGGACTATCTGCTGAAAGGCAGGCCCTTCCTGGTTCCATTCTGGACAACAGTGACTATGGATGCCAGACTCTCTGGCTGGGGAGCGGTCCTGGGGCACTTGAATTATCAGGCCTGGTGGTCCCAAAAGGAAGGTCTCCTTCCCATCAATGTCTTGGAGTTTCGGGGCAATATTTCATTCACTGTGCCACTGGATGTGCCAACTGGAGGATTGCCTGGTCAGGGTCCAGTCAGACAATGCCACAGCGGTAGCCTACATCAACAAGCAAGGCGGCACAAGAAGTCTTGCAGCTTTGTTAGAGGTGAAGGCTGTTTTGTCCTGGGCAGAGAAGCATCTCCCTGCCATTTCTGCAGGTCATAGTCCTGGCGTAGACCACATTCTGGCCGACTTCCTCAGTCGGCGGACAGTGGAGAGTGGGAACTGCATCAAGAGGTGTTGAACCTCATTGTCCAGTGGTGGAGTCCTCCGTGCATCGACCTTATGGTGACAAAACACAGCAGGAAGGTCCCGAAGTTCTGCTTTTGTTGGGCGGACCCCCTTGCTCTAGCAGTGGATGCCTTGTCGATACCATGGATTTTTCCCTCTGGTATACTACTTTTCTCCCATTCCTCGGGTGATGAGGAAACTGCGACTGGAGCGCTTCCCAGTCATTCTGATTGCTCCATACTGGCCTCGGCAGGCTTGGTTTCCAGAGCTTCTGGATCTGTGGTGGAACCTCTTTGGCTCCCCTCCCATCCAGATCTTCTGCAGGGTTACCTGTGGAAGGAGGATGCTCATCGTTTGGCTTTGAGGGCATGGAGGTTGAATCTTCAATTTTGAAGGTTTTTTTTCTTTTGGAGTGGTAGCTACCATGCTTAGTGCACATAAGCCTGTTTCTTCTAAGGCCTACCATAGAGTTTGGGCTACATTTCTCTCTGAAAGGGACCTGTCTCAGGATTTTGATCTTCCTATGGTCCTTTCCTTCCTCCAGGATGGTGTGGATAAGGGTCAGTTTGAGTTCTCATAAGGTTCGGACTTCTGCTCTGTTATCTTTCAGAGGCCCATTGCTTTTCTTCCTGATGGCAAGGCTTTCTTCCAGAGTGTTGCCCATACCCGTCCTGTGTTTAAGACTACCACACCTCAGTGACACCTTTCACTTTGTTTAGGGCATCCTTCAGCACCCTCCCTTTGAATCCTTGGCCACTATTCCTTTGCTGACGTGGAAGATGGTTTTTCTTCTGGCAATTTTGTCTGTTCGCCGTGTCGCGGAGCTGCACGCGCTGTCTTGTAGGCCACCCTTTTTGGTGTTTCACAAGGACAAGGCAGTGCTTCGAACTTCGGAAGACTTTCTTGTGAAAGTGGTGTTTGAGTTCCACATTAATCAGATTGTGGTTCCTCCTTTCTGCCCTAACCTTGAGTCTGAAAAGGAGAAAGATCTTCACTTGTTGGATGCTGTGCATTGTCTCTTGTTCTGTGTATCGCACTGAGCCCTTGCGGCAGTCTGACAGTCATTCCTGAGGGTCCCAGTGCAGGGAAGCCTGTTTCCAAGGTAACCATTTTGCTTCTTGGATCAAGTCTATTATTCGTAAGGCTTTTGAACTTTGGAAGAAGCCTGTACCCTTTCGGGTCACTGCTCATTCTACGAGTTCTATTGAGGCATCGTGGGCCTACAAAAATCAGGCCTCAGCTGATCAGTTGTGCAAGAAGGCCACTTGGTCATCTGTGCATACCTTTTCAAAACACGTGTGGATGTGCTGGTATCAGCCGATGCCAGTTTTGGGAGGAAGGTCCTGGGGACAGCCTTGCCTGTCTAGGATCTCCTTCATCTCTTCAGTACTTTTTCACTTTTGAGCCCTGTTGGCTCCAGTTCAGTGTGCTGTGTAACAGTTCCTGGGGTCTGTTTTATCCCTGTTCCTTGTCTTTTGACACTTTGTGGTTATTGTTGGGCTATTCATGATCTGGTTCATTGGTGGTCTGGTGACTTTGGGGGCCTGCGCCTGGTGTGAAGAAACAGGAGGTTAAACTTTCATGTCCCTGTTATGAGGACTGTGGGATTACATGGACATTATAGCAATACATCTGCTATGGACTTTTCATATCAAGTCCTTTGAACTCAACCTCTCCATCTATTGGTTGAATCTTGCATTGCAGCGTTGTGCTATGCACTGCCATCTATTGGTCGGTGACATACATTGCAACATTGTTGTGTCCTGTGCGGTTATGCAAATGTCATTGTTGCATTCTGGTACCTCCAGTTTCTCCAACGTTTTAATTGTATCCCCCCCCATCCTACACCCCAAAATTGTGATACTCTAATGTTTGTTGTAGGTTTAGTCTTCTGTGTATTGTGATATTGTTACATTTAACTTGGGGCGACATGAATATATGCTGTGAAAGACCTGTTATTCAATTTCAACAAACTTAGGTGTATGTTTTCTACCCCTGAAGCAGATGTTTAGGCTCTGTTATTGGGGGTGGGGATTACTGACACCAGGCCCATGTAGCCAAAAGCGCCTTGTTAAAGGCAGTGTCGTTTTACCAAGGCAGAGGGGTTAATGCCTTCCTAGAGGAGAGTTTGCAGCAGAGGGGACGATACCTGCTCTGCAGTGACCTGTTCCAGTGGGTGGAAGTGTGAGTCCCTACCCAGGTCATTGCTCCCTATTGGGCTGACTGCACCTGGAGGTCTTCCAATACAGTTGACCGCTCCTCTGGGTGGTGCAGCTAGATACAGTGGCAGACCCAGGTCTGTGAGGTGGTCCTCTGAGGCTGGTCCGGTGTAAATGACATGGTAGGTACCCCCTAACACTACAGGGGCGGGTGACTGCGCGGGGCTGTCACACCTGGTCCTTGCTTTCCCACCTCTGGGGAACTCAATGGTTGGACATCCCAAAGTTACCAGTAACCTGTATTGGACGACAGAGAAAATAGGATTTTACTCTTACCTGTCAAATCCTTCTCTCTTAGTCCAATCAGGTTACTCATCCCACCCTGTCAAGGGACCATGCTTGGCTCTCTTGTGGCAGAATGTGGGGGTCCTTTTCGGTTCATGCTCACAGGAGTCTTCCTTTACCTTCTTACTACCTAGTCAATAGTTTTCAAATCTTACTGGATGGGGATTGGCTAGCTGGAAGCTAAGGTGAGAAGGTAGGCTCCACCCAGCAGTCACTTCTCAGAATTGTGCCTGTCTACTTAAAGGGGCTGATTGCCTACCCAAAGTTACCAGTAACCTGTATGGACTAAGAGAAAAGGATTTAACAGGTAAGACTAAAATCCTCTATTTTGAGAAGTTGTTTGCCAAAGATGACTGTAATTAAAACCCATCACTTCTTTCTGGGAAGTGAGTAAAATAGTATAGAAGTGTTTCATAGGGCTTGGGAGAAGGAGTTGGGGTCTGGGTTCTCAGCATAGTGGTGTACCTCACTCTCCCTCGCAACATCCTCACTTCTGAATACATCTTTCAGAGACCAATTACAAACTCCTAACCAGATGGTGCTTAACGCAACAAATTGGCGCAAATATTCCCCTCAGCTTTGGGGGTCTGCTGGAGATGCCAGTCAGAGGCACAATTTGTTATATCTAGTGGTCCTGTTCTGACATCCTGCAATACTGGGCTCTGGTGTTTGTGTAATGGTCACGACTCTGCCTGTACCTCCCCCCCTCCCTCACAACAGTATTGTTGAATATGCTACCTACTGCTTCTGATGCCACTAAATGACTCTGATATCAATGTCCACTGGTCATGTCTGTGGCAGACATGCATACCTTTGTTGCAGGAAATCAGTAGATCCTCCCAATGTCAGAGTGGCGTGGTCCACTGCATGAAGTTTTGAGGTGGAACACTACCATTATGGGCAGAACTGACTTTCTCCATCCCATGTGCAAAATGGACAGTATACTTCCAAAGAAGGATTCCAACCCAACTTTGTACCACAAGCTCTTAGGACGAGGAGTCCAGCGCCAATACTTATCACACTTAGTTGCATGTTCCCCACTCTCCCTCCTCCTTACACTCCCCCCCCCTCCTTCTACTTAACTCTTTTCTTAACTCTCCCCTACTTAACCTTCTTTGGTGGCATTCTGCCCTGAGCTATTGCAATGTACTGGATACCTCTAGCACTTGAATGGTTAACCCTGCCATTGAAAGGATTAATGTAACAGAAGCTGGAAGGCACAGTGGCACTCTCAGCTGTCCCGGGTTTCTCCTTCTTGAAGGCTGATTACACAGCTTGGTTCCTACAGGTTGAGCAATAACCGGATTGATCAAGCATTCGCAGTGTCGCAAACTCCGTGTCTAAGTTGGTAGCATTGTTGACTGAGTCGGAGGTAGTCTAGGCGAACAGGAAAAGGTCGAAGGGACTGGAAGCCAGAGTTTGGTCGCAGACTGGTACCCCGAGCCGTAGAGAGGCCTCTACTCCTGGTTGAAGGACAGCTGGAGGATGTCTCAGGAACTACAATGATGTCAGAGTCCACGTCGACACCCGACGGCAAACGAAATCCAGAAGTCCCGACTCTGAATTGAATCCGCAGGTAGCTGGCAGCAGGCAATAGACAATGCAGGATACTTGGCCCAGATGGGCATCAGAGGGATACTTTAAACCACAAGAGCATGAAGACTCCAAAACTCTTGCGTGTACAACAAGAAACTCTTTATTATGTGAACTCACATAGCATATTTATACAACCACATTGACAGTCCATGATGCAGACAGAACACAGTGGGTGATAATACAATCATAACACCTCAAAGAACTAACAAATAGTTCAGGCAGCACAATAAGGCAGAAGTGATTGCATTATACAAAAGGCTTGACTAGGGTAGACAATAGACAGCAAGGGCTGAGGGGCATGAATACACGTTCAATGAACAGTGGCCAGGGGTTGAACAATTAAGCAAAAGGGCTTGAGGGACTGCAATACATATTTGAAGTAACCTTGCCCAAATTCAAACCATTAACACCTACTTGCCCATTCCCTTGAAAGCAAGTCAGCAGGCTATGGTTTTTGTCTTTTTGGCAAAAAAAAGTCCACAGTTCCTTGTATAATGGGCTGATGAGTCATATGCCCAGATAAGGTTTACAGTAACTGATTAGGATCCGTTACATTTCTCCCTCTTTTTGTACAAAGCCAGCGGCAACATGGTCTAATGCTAGCTTGGGACTCTAGGAGGTGCATGCTGATAGCCCCTTGTCCTGGGCTAAGGAAACTGGTAGTTCCTAGTCTGATCCAGCAGTAGGTTGGGGGGGGGGTTCTGCTGGTCCATAATCCAGGCAGAGCTTTGATTTTAGATTTTCCTGGGTCTGGGGCCATAGCCTCAGGATCCAAAGCCAGTCTATGTAGGGAAGTTCCATGAGGTAACTGGGTTGGGAACAGGATGGTTCTGGCATTCCCCTTTCATTGTCCAGAGGTTGTGTGCAATCACATTGTGGGAAGGTGTCGTCCTGTCCCCTTTTGGCTTGGCCAGTACCCCCGTATTGTAGGGGAGGATGTTGCTTACACTCTCCTGGGCTGGAGCAAGGTTCAGGGGGCCCCTGGGAAGAATGGTGGTCCTACTTCCCAGAGCAAGGGCATCCAGATGACAGGCGTGGAGTACACTCCCACTCACTGGTCCAGGGGGAGCTATAATACTGGGGAGGACCCTGGTCCCACTCCCCAAGGGGAAAATGGCAAAAGCACTAGGGAGGACAGTGGTCCCACTCCTCCTTATTGCTGGATCATCCCTTGGCATAGTAGGCCACGGATTCCCACCCACCAGACTAGGGTCAACATTTTCCCAGGCAACGATCACTGGGGAGGACCATGGTCCAACTCCTCTCGGCAGAAGCAGCAGTGCTCCTGGAGAGAACACATTTCCCAGGGCAGTAGTAACAGGGAAAGGGGGCAACAATTTTTTTGGGCCTGTATCTCACCCACTGCAGCAGGGGTTTAACAGGGACTGGTGATCTCACTCCCAGCCACCAGTTCAGGGATCACATAGCCACTGGGGAGGACCGCAGTTCCACTCCCCATGGCTGGAGCATCTGTGCTTTCTAGGACAGCAGTAACAAGAAAAGGGCCAATAATCTTGGGGCTGCTGGTGAGGACCTGCCTCTCGCTCACCGCACCAGGGGCTTCACAGGGGCTGATGAGCTCACTCCCTCCCACCAGTTCAGGGTTACTAGGGGCATCAGCACTGGATTCTGTCAGTCTGCTGGGCCCCTCACCTTCAGGGACAAGAAAAGGGTTGCTGGTGAAGAATGTATCCCCCTTTTACCAGTTCAGGGTCCACCGGGTCAGCAGCGCTGAATTCCTTCATCCTGCTGCTGTCCTACTCTTCAGGGCTAATAACCATCCCAGGGGCATTCTTCACATTGAGGAGTGCATTCCCACTCCTCAGTTCAGGGAAAATATTGCTACTGGTGAGGACCATTGTCCCACTCACTGCAGCAGGGTTTTCAGTGGAAGGGGCAACAACCCAAGGGCTGCTGGCGAGGACCTCTGTCCCACTCACCACGGCAGGAGTCTCACACGGGCTGGTGAGCTCTCTCCCATTCTATAGGTCAGGGATCACAACACAGGGGCTGCTGGTGAGGAACTTTGTCACCCTCACCGCGCAGCACTGTATTGCGTCAGCCTGCTGGGTCCCTCATTCTCTAGGCCACCACACACATCAGGGCCATTCTTTGCACTGAGGAGGAACTCATTCCCACTCCTCAGGCCAGGGTTAGCATAATCCAGGTCCTCCGGTTCACTGAACTCCTCATGTGTCCCGCCATTCAGCTTTCTTAGGAACTCATGGACCGCCTGAAAAAATCCAGCATATCTGTGTTCTACATCACTCTCCCAGCTGACTGTCTCTCTAGGGCCTAGATTTAAAGGCAACCGTTAAACCAGCCGCTAAGTGAAAAAGGCACATCGCTCGCAAATAATACAGGAGTTACGGCAGATTCAATAACTACTCTACGAGAATAGCTATCGAGCGTAGGCACACAAAAAACACGTAACACAAAACCCGTTGTCGCTCATGTTAATGCACAACGGGCGGACAAATCACACGATAACTGAGCTCCAAACAACATGTAACATAACGGCTGCCGTTGTCAAGCAACCATGATTGATGCCAAAACAAATTCAAACACACATCCAATCCCAAAGGCCCAATGTATCAAATAACTTCAAATACACCTATATATACCCAAAAATAACCGCCACACACTGTCTGTTATCGAGTTCTTCAGAGCCAGATATCAGGACCCAGGAGCGGAGGATAGTGATCAGAGAGAGGGAGACAGGAGCGTTCATTGGAGGTAGAGGAGTTTTGGAGTTTGGAGAGAGGAGAGCATTGCACAGAATACGACACATAGCACACCTTTGCACATATTACATACACACATACAAACACATACACATACATACACATAGTCCTTTTATTTTATAACACCTCACACATTTTACTTTTATTTTTGACAGTGTGAATCTGGGAGTGAAAGTGTGTTACAGAGAGTGACTGGATCGAGTGTGTCTGTGAGGGCCTGTGGGAGTGCCTGGGTGTGACTGGGTGAATGATGGCGAGGAGAGGAGGACAGGAGAGAGGGATGGGGAGAGTAGTGGAGGAGGAGGAAGATCAGGAGGGGATCCCTCAGCAGAGCAGGGGTGGGAGAGGGAGATCCGCAGGGCGGAGGGGGACCCGGCCCACAAGAGCAGGAACACGCAGGACAGGGACAGAACCTGCAGTGGGACGAGGGGTAGTTGCTGGGGAGCACCCCACACAGTCAGGGTCAGACCAGGCAGGGCACTCCGGCTCTGAGTCATCCCATGCCGGAGCTGATGAGGCCAGGATCAGAGACCCAAAGTATACAGAGGAGGAGAACACGGCTCTTGTGGAAGCTGTCCTGGAGAGGCAGAGTGTTCTCCACCCGACAGCGAAGGTCCCTGGCCTGTCAGCGAGGAGGAAAGCAGCCTGGAACCAGATCTGCAGCCGGGTCAACGCGGTGGCTCCATGCAGGCGGGACGTGGAGTCCATCAAGAAGCGATGGGGCGACTGCCGGAGGGTGGTCAAGACCAAGCTCTCCGAACTCGCCAAGCACGCCCGAGGCACTGGAGGTGGCCCACCTGTCCCTATCACCTTCTGCGGCTGGGAGGAGATGGTGCGCCAGAATATGTCCCCAACCCTGATCGAGGGGGTTGTTGGAGGAGCTGACACTGGGGATGAGAGGACCCTCCACACTACCGGTAAGTGCAACACTACAGAACAACACACTACAGCAACCAACACCAGCTGCACACACACTCACACCTCAACACATGGCCATCATTCATGCACACAACTGCACCAACACAGCACCCTGAGGGTTAAAAACAGGACACAACACAAGGACAAATATCAAGGTCCAACTTGGAACAAACCTGTCCAAGTCCTACTTCAACCCTCCTGTCGCTGTGCTCATCACACACAATACACAAACCATGCAGTTCCAAATGTCGACTGTCATCACTGTTCACACACAATGTCACCCATGTCCCCGCTGGGATGTCAGCACTTAACCCCTCGAGTGCTAGAGGGATCATCAATGCATCGATCAACAATGCTTTGGCAACCCCTCTGGGACTCAAAGGGTTAACCAGACAACAATCAAGTCAATAGGCCAACGATCACATGCTACACAGGGGACATTCACTAAGCGGTGACAAACACATGGTGGAGAGAAATTCACCCTCACACATCCTCATTTCACCAATACCAGTGTTAGCCTATGGAGAATATGCAATAACATGAATCAAGTTGCTAAGGTCCCATCGTATACACTCCATAGAAAACACTGGAAATGGGGAAATGAGATCACTGGAGAAGTCAGCATTATGTACACTCCATCATGTCAACAACACCGCTTACTGAATCACAAAAAGGATGGAGCAGGTCACACATCACAGTGGCACTGAGAATAACTGCTTGTATGTGCAACACACAGGCCTCAAACAATACCCCAGAATTAAAGGGGGAAAAAGTAGGCCTCGGTGTTGTGTCTGCAATCATTTACCCTAACTTCAAATGACATATCTCACATCTGATTCCCACATGGATCCTCAGGGGTGCTGATGCCATGGATGGATGGTACACCAGACACTGTTTGCAGGATACACATGGGAACCAAATATCATCCATTGTACCTTGGTCACCAACAGGCCATGAATGATAGATATCTCGGATTGAGTACGGTTGCCTCACTCAGAAGGATGGATGGGCTCATACTCAAAGAAAAACAGGCCTCAATCAGAGATATCCCTCACTACTGGCGTGATTGTTGCCCTTCAGGATTCAACTGGAACACACGACATGGACAGGATCCTGTCCAGTTCATCAATCTCTGATTGCCAGGGTGGTATCCCATGCCCTACAATGAAATGCATAGGATATGATCCTGACAACCAGAGAGTCACCTGTCAAGTAATGAAAAATTGTGAATTGGACGGGATCAGCTAAGAAGATAGGGTTGAATAACACTTGATTCCCACTGCACATCTGTTCAAACAAAGATATGCACACAAAGGAAAATGGTCAGATATGTACCTTTCAAATGGCTCAAAATATGTCCCAACACGATGTGAACCCAGAGATCATCTCACTGCCTGTGATTGCCCTACTGGCCAGATATGTGCATCCATCAGAAACTAACTTACATTGATACCATCCAAATACACATACCTAGTATATCCCACTCTACGTAGATGGGATATACGAGGTATGCTCATATCCATCATATCAATCCAATGTATATTTTGATGGGTGCACATATATAGCCAGTAAGGCAATCACACCTACTGAAATGATCTCTGGCTTCATATCTGGAAAGGATATATTCATATCCATATGAAAGGTACACATCCACATGCATATATGACCATTTCTCCTTGTATGTAACTGTAATAGCATAGCAATTGTTAATTTCACCAACATGTGGATCCATGTTAGTCCTATCCCGCCAACCCTCATGGTTAGACAGATATCGCTCTATTTGACAGCTGGAGATTCCAGTCATTAGAACACACGGAGGCTCTTCAGCAGAGCCTAAATTGCCCCATTCAGAGATGGAGACATCTCTGAGATGGTCAACAAAGTGTGCCAGGTTTGCAAGCACACTCTGTTCACCATTCCAATGAGGTTTACATCTCTGAATGGGGCAATTTAGGCTCTGCTGAAGAGCCTCTGTGTGGTGAAATGACTGTCAAACATGTCAAAATGACTGTCAAATAGAGCAATATCTGTCTAACCATGTGGGTTGGAGGGATAGGACTAACATCGATCCACATCTATCTCTTACAATGCCTACAATATTACATCATGGTGAAATTAACCATTGCTATTCCGTTAAAGGGATAGTAATACCTAACATGTGAAAAGAAAAATATATTGCAGGGTTCATCCCCCGAGCAAAACAAGGGTATTCCCACTGCTCAAAGGTGTTTCATTCAAAATGTAGCACAGCTCATAGTTGACTACTCCAGCGGCAATATCACAGTGGCCTGGAACTCTAAAATGGCGATGTTGCTAGACCATCCTATGGACAGCTTACGTCCAGACGCAATAAATTCTCATAGGATAATGTAGCAACAGTGCCAATGTACAACTTCAGGCCACTGGGATATAGCACCAAAGCAATTCTACTCTGAGCTGGGAGACTTTTTGAACAAAAACCTCCTCCAGCAGTGGGAGTACCCTTGTTTCACTCAGGGTGATAAACCACAAAACATATATTTCCCTTTATGCATTTCATGTATTAGTATCCCATTAATCCCATCATGGCTACGTTTACTAATCACACAATCTCAATTCTCCACACAGCTTATGGGCCTCCATCGCAGCAGGAGCCCGTGGAGGAGCCGACCACACCACCCAGTGAGGAGGATACAGAGGAGGGGACTAGCCACTGGGAAGCGTCTACAACCACCACACCTCCTCCCCAACTAGCTGCATCACCACTGCCTGCCTCTCAACTGGCTGCCTCTCAACTGCCTGCCTCTCAACTGGCTGCCTCTCAACTGCCTGCCTCTCAACTGCCTGCCTCTCAACTGCCTGCCCCACCACAGGATGCTCGACAAATGTACAGCGGCTGGATTCAGGGGGAGAGATGGATGCATCCCACTAGCACCGGGAGCTATTACCCTCCAGCAGCAGCACCACCACCACCAGGGAGGCAATGGCTGCCCGGGAATGTGGCCACCAGCCAATATGGGCCATATTCCACCGAGATGGATCTACCCTCCTGGATGGCTCCCCAGCATGGCCCCAGGTATGATCCCAGGTGGGGGCCAAGCACCTACCACTGGCCAAGGTATGACCCTTGGCCACTTGACTACCAACACCTGGGCCTGATTGGGGAGCCCCAGCGCCCTCAGCCAAGGGACTTGTTCACCCCACCACCTCAACCAGCACAGACATCAGTGGGCAGCAGTGGGTCCCTTGATGTGGTGGGCACCCACACACCGTCTGTGCAAGCCACTCCACCAACACAAACAGCAGTAGCAGCCACAGCACACCCAGTACCAGCAGAGGAGACAGCAGAGGCTGGGGAGATAGAGGCTGAGGAGACAGCTGAACCTGTTGAAGCAGAGGCTGAGGAGACAGCTGAAGCTGGGGAAACAGAGGCTGAGGAGACAGCTGAAGCTGGGGAAACAGCACATGTGTCACCGGCCACTCCCATCTCCAGCAGTCAACGCACCCCAGATCTGGAGGCTGAGTGCATGGCCCTTCAAAGAGGACAGCTCCGGGCAACCCACGCCACCAACGACAACCTCACGAGGAACCGGAGGGAATCCCGGAGGAACACGAACAGGTTGGAGACCAGAATCCAAGCTCTGGAGTCAGAGGTTGCCAGGGGGAACACACAACTCCACCAGATACATACGGGGATGATGGACATGTTTGCACAGGTGCTCGTGGAGTTGCGAGAGATTAACCGCAGGGAGAACCTGAGGATGGAGAGGGAGAACCTGCGTTCCACAGAGGGGTCCACTGCACCCACCACCCCTTCCAGTGTTACCCCAGAAGCCACACCTAGGGGACAGAGGGTGACAAGGCAATCAGCCAGGGCATCCACCTCTGGCACCAAGTCTAAGGCCCCCCCCCAAAAAAAAAAGAAATGAAAGGCCCAACCTGTCATCTGCCCCCTCAATAAATGAAAATTGTGCTTTTGAATCCTGTCTGATCTGCTGTGTAATCACTTATAGATTGGGTGGCAGGGTTGTCTCCAATGCATTGCCAAACAATGCAGTGAACTCAACTCCTGCCTGGGGGAAATGTTTGTGTGATGTTACAACATGGGTTCACACACACCCACACCGTTGTCCAAATTCACCTGGCAACCCATCCCTGTAGCCATATAACACAACAGTGTTACATGGCCATGATGTGTGTCAGATTTGATCAGAACATACCCCTTAGCACAACAACTGGTGCAACACTGAACATTCATCTGCATCAATTGTTGTGTTTGAGGGGAAAACCAAACTAACAGCTATGCGACTTAGCAGGGAAATAACAAGCAGGACAGATTGAACATGCATCAATATGGTCTTTAAATCAAAATTCTATTGTGCAGCTGACATACTGGGGAACACAATGTACACCCTAGGATCTCAATGTGTGTGTTACACATTGTGATCCTAGGGTGAGCATTGTGTTCTCCAGCAAGTCAGTTGCACAACAGGAGTTTGAATCACAGCCTAACTTACTGCATAACCCAAAAATCTTCCTAAGATTTCATTGTGTAGCACGCACATTGGAACCTTAGGCTGAGCATTGGCTTATGTATTAAAGGGATAGTAAACCTTGAAAATAAGTTCATTCTATATTGTAGCCCTTAAAAAAACATGTAAAATGATATAAGTCTTATATCCCAAATCATATATGTTTGGTAGATAAGACTGATATCATTTTTCATGGTTTTTAAAGGGCTACAATGTGAAATAAACTTATTTTCAGGGTTTACTATCCCTTTAAGTTGTGTTGTTGTTTAACTAAGGTTATAACACACTTCACCAGTAATAACACTTGTCCACATGGTTGTTTTTGTTGATGTAGCCCATGTACTGAGATATGACAACCTACAGCAATCTCAGGACATTGATTATATTGAGCAACACACAAACCATGGACATCACATCACAGTGGAAGTGTGTCCCCTGTATCACCAGCTAATCACTCACAACACACATCAGTGTATCACTGCCATCATGTCATTGCATGTATACATCACAAAGTCCACTCATGGTCAGGCAACTAGTGGACTCCTGTGATGTAAATCATGCCTTCCTTTGTATGAGGGATACTCTAGCCTTGGGTACGGTTCCACATTGACAGGTGTTTGATCCAACATTCATTCATACAGACACGGATTGAGTAGTGATGTTTCTTGTGTATGTAGCCAATATGCATTAAACACTTGTATGAGCACAAAAAGGTACATCTGAACTAAATAGGAATACATTAGAAATGCTAGTGAACTGCTCATGTGTTGTCTACATCGTTTGGCATCTGTGTATGAGCAGTCTTACTGTACAGGTCTGATACCTGGATGTTAGTACACACATAAATTTGTGTCCATATGTGAATGTTCCAGTAGAGGTTGCTGTGAACATCAGGTCAAACATTGCATCACCAACACAATCACTTGGAACGCCAAGGGGTGAGCTTCATGGAAGTGTTGTCCAGACTTCAGTCCAGTCATATGGAAACTCCTCTGTTCAAGGATGGATCGTGCTATGGATGCCTGTGGGACAAGAGGACAGGATTTGGAACATCACCCTCGAAGTGATCGTCATGCAACAGCTACAACATCATGATCCTCTTAATCTTTCCCGTTACATAAGTCTACACAAACCACTGCTTTGTAATGTGTTGTGTACTGGTCTATGAACCATCATGGGGGGAACTAAGGGGATGTTAACCATCCTTAGGGATATTTGCCCCTGACATGGTTACACACATCAACAAATATGTCCTAATAGCTTCCTGACAACAATATATTTGGGCTGCCACTGTCAGAGACAGGCCAAATATGTTTGGTTCATGGAGCTAGTAGGACATATTTGTTAATGTGTGTATTTCTTTCTGGGGCACATATCACTGCACACACATACACACACACAGGGCAGCATGGTGTCCATGGAGATGTGATCCACATTTCATGAGCTCCATGTTGTGTAACACACTATTACTGTCGATCCACCCCTCTGCTGCTTTCTTCAACTGTAGCAAGCTACTGGTCCCATGTCCCCACGAATGCCCCCTGAACCCCTTATATGACAGAGTTCTATCCGATGCATTGGCTTGGATGAGACTCCCTTGCTACAGGGGTACCATGGTTGCTATGGGTCTGATCCTAGCAGAACACTTTAGTTGGTGCCTAGGGAGCTGTGGGATATGCTGAACAAGGTTAAAGTGTTGTACCTTGGTTTCCAGGGGGGGCATGCATGATATCCTTGAGGTAGCAGTATCAACATGGACGACAGGTTGTCAGGTGTATTCGGAATCTCTAGGCCCAATCTGACTGGTCCACGGAATAGTTGATGCTGGTGGTCCATACTGCAGCCAGTGACAGGGCTGTGTCACTGATCCTGTGGGGTGAAACAGAACATGTGTGTTGTGGTGGGTGTGTATGCATGGATTGTGTGCATACATGTATTATACTCACAGCAGAAGTGATCCCTGATCAATCTGTCCCTTGTCTGCATCCCTGTTGGGGTTTCCTCACACTCAACGATATCCACAGGGTCTTCAGGTCTGGGTGGGGGATGGACATCGTCGATGAGTCTGGTGTCCACCGCGATATTATGTAGGATGGCACATGCCACGATGATGTCGCAGACCTTGCCTGGTGCATACTGCAATGCTCCCCCCGAGTGGTCCAGACATCGGAATCGGGACTTGAGGAGGCCGAAGGTCCGCTCAATGGCATTCCGTGTTCTGGCATGAGCCTGGTTATATCGTTCCTGGGCATCGTTTTGGGGATTGGCGACCGGGGTGAGGAGCCATGGCTTGCATCCATAGCCAGCATCACCTGTGGAAAGTGAGTGACATGGTGTGACAAGGAGCACATATTGTGGTGAACATACTAGCACATGTGTATGTGGTGTCATTTGGTGCTGTTAACTCACCCAGTAGCCATCCGCCTGTATAGGTCCCATTTTCGAAATCCCTCTGCACAGATGAATTTCTGAGTATATGTGAATCGTGACAGCTCCCGGGAAATTTCGCACAGACATTCATTATGGCCAGGTTGCTGTCACACACCATCTGCACATTCATGGAGTGGAAGTTTTTGCGGTTCAGGAACATATGTCCCTGACGTGCTGGTGCTTTGATACGGACATGGGTGCAATCTATTGCACCCATGACCCTGGGCATGCCTCCCCTTGCATAGAAGCCCTGCTTCAGATGTGTCCACTCCATATCGGTGATGGGGAAACGTATGTAGGTACTGGCCTTGGCTTTGAGGGCTGGCAAGACCTGGGCCAGCACCCTGGAGAATGTGGCCTGGGACATGCCAGATGCGTAACCCTCTGTCGACTAAAAGGCGCCACTTGCCATGAAGTGTATGGCACACAGGAGTTTTTGAAGGCCAGTTAGAGCATGGTTATGGGTGCATATGGGATCCACCTGCTCCTTGATGACCTCATACAGGGCTATGATGCTGTGTGGCCTCAACCTGTAGCGATCAATAACCTCGTCATCGGTCATTCCAAAGAGAGTGACCCTTGGACGGTATACCCTGGGCCTTGGTGGTCGTCTATGCATCCTGGGCTGCTGCAGGGGTCCCTGTGGCAGCTGGGCAGCATCCTGTTGCTGCAGCTGTGCATCTGCAGGCAGGTGTCCTCCGGGTGGGGATGCTGAGCCAGAGCCTCCTCACTTGCAACAGGTGGAGGCTGTTGATGAGGCGTGCTTGGAGGTTGCTGATGTTCCCCAGCTCTCTCCCTTGCACGCCTTCTCCGCAGCCTTCGCAACAATATGTAACCCAACATACTGTTTGCTCTCTCTATCTGTCTCTATCTGTCTCTCTCTCTCTATCTCTCTCTATCTCTATCTCTCTCTCCCTCCCTGAGTGGAAAACAAGCCACAAGTGAGTGTGTTGAGTTGTCCCTTTAAGTACTTGCTAGGGCGTTGTGTAGGTGTGTTGATGAGGTGAGTGCTGACCAATGGTGAGTTGTTTTGTCCAGGTAAGTGTGTGTTATAAGATGTGGTGTGTTGTGCTTGTTCTGTGTGTGCCATTTGCGGACGTGCAGTTGTGGGGTGCAGGTGGCGTGTTGATGTTGCCCAGGTGAGCTTGTATTTGCAGGTGTCCGCTTTGTGTGATGACCCCCATTGTTCCGTGCCATGTTGTGTTGTTGTTTTTGTGTGTTATTGTCCCTGTGGTGTTGGTTGTTGTTGTTTGTGTAGTGATTTGTGTTGTGTGTGCATGTTTTTGTGTTGTTTTGGCATTGCACGGGTTAATTTTCCCATTTACATTGTTGTGCGGTAAGCATTTTGTGTGTTTTCCTCTGTAACGGGTGTTTTGTTTTGGCCGTTAAGTGTCTAACGTGTGTGAGAAGTGGGTCTTAACTTTTAGCCGTTAGGTGTGTCTTTTTTTCAGCCGTTATCAGTACCGCAAGCCTTTGAATAGCTCTGGGGTATGTTTTTCCATGCGTCTGAATGCACGTAAGTGTATCGGCCGTAAGGATTCTACAACTGCCGTTAGCTGTTGTTTAGACGGATCTTTGAATTGCAACATGACACTTAACGCACCCGTTAGTGATTTTTTTTGCTAACGGCTGCCTTTAAATCGAGCCCTAGGTCTCTTGTAGACACATGGGGACATACCCCGTAAGCATGGCTTCCCGTTTGGCCAGAATTTCCCAGAAACGGTTGGGGTCTGGGCTGCCAAAGTTTGAATCCCCCAGATAGGATCTGAGGGCTGGAAGGGAAGCCTATCTTGCAAGTGGGCTGGGGAAAAGGCTACGGGGAGCTTGGGGCCATACTCCTGGGCCATGTACTTCACCAGAGCCCAGTAAGCGTCTTGCATCCTTCGCTCCTCTTCGATGCAAAAGTTCAACTCTGCGTCAAACTAATCTGGTATCAGGTTGTCCAGCAGTGGGCCCCACTGGCCCTGTAGGTAGTTCTACCCCTAGAGGTTGTAGGTAGTTCTACCCCTAGAGGTAGAAAATCAGAATTCGCCATGTCTCACTTTGATGCAGAGGTGAAGGAGAGATCCCACTGCTGCCATCAGTGTAACAAAAGCTGGAAGGCACTGTCGCCCTCAGCCATCGTTCTGGGTTTCTCCTTCTCTAAGGCGGATTACACAGCTTGGTTCCTACTGGTCGAATAATAACTGGATCAATCGAGCATTCGCAGTGTCGCAGACTGTTTCGGAGTCTGATTAAGTTGGTTGCGTTGTCGACTGTCAGTCTGAGGTAGTCTAGGCAAACAGGAAAAGGTCAAAGGGACTGGAAGCCAGAGTTTGGTCGCAGACTGGTATCACGAGCTGCAGAGTGAGGCCTCTACTCCCGGTTGAAGGACAGCTGCAGGATGTTGCAGGAACTACAATGATGTCGAATAGAGTCCACGTCGACACGTGACAGCATACAAAATCCAGAAGTCCCAACTCTGAATCTAATCCACAGGTAGCTGGCAGCAGGCAGTAGACTATACAGGATACTTGGCTCAGAT
Source organism: Rhinophrynus dorsalis (assembly GCA_037306005.1). Classification (NCBI taxonomy): domain Eukaryota; kingdom Metazoa; phylum Chordata; class Amphibia; order Anura; family Rhinophrynidae; genus Rhinophrynus; species Rhinophrynus dorsalis. The sequence continues at coordinate 263,229,362 of CM074718.1, forward strand.
GGGATACTTTAAACCATAAGAGCAACAAGTAACTCTTATGTGAACTCACAGCATATTTATACACTTCAACCACATTGACAGTACGTGATGCAGACAGAACACAGTGGGTGAGTTTCAGAGAATACAATCATAACACCTCAGACAGAACCAACAACAAATGGTTCAGGCAGCACGATAAGGCGGACATGACTGCATTATTATACAAAAGGCTTGACTAGGGTAGACAATAGACAGCAAGGACTGAGGGGTGTGAATACACATTCAATGAACAATGATATCTAGACAAAAAAATAGGTCTCTTCAAACACAACAGTACATTCCACATCATAAATTGCACTCACTCTTGATATAAGGGGTTGGTGGACTCTGTGCTGTCCATCAAGCGTATGTGTTCTTTGACTTTGTATCCCCGTGACGGGAACGTTTGATCTTATATTCAACCACGAATAAACTTAAGTTTTAATCAATCGGAAATGGTGATATCGAGTCCATGTGGTCCCGTGAGGGCTCCCATATGGTGGTCCTCTTCAGTGAACAATGGCCAGGGGTTGAACAATTACGCAAAAGGGCTTGAGGGACTGCAGATTTGAAGTAACCTTGCCCAAACTCAAATAATTAACCCCTAACTGCCCATTCCCTTGAAAGCAAGCCAGCAGGCTATAGTTTAGTCTTTTTGGCATAGAAATGTCCACAGTTCCTTGTATAATGGGCTGGTAAGTCATATGTGCAGATAAGGTTTACAGTAACTGAGTAGGATCTGTTACAGTTAACTTTTTGAGTGCCAAAGAGGTATGGAGGTATCCAAATTGTTTCCTCAAATACATGTTACACGTGGCATCTTCTATCAATTCCGAAAACTGACCTTACATACAATGATTATATGAAGATTAGTATCTAATAGAAAATGAATTCCCAAGAACAATGCTCACTACTCATTTTCCAAGGATACTTTTTTAATTTTTTGTTTTTCTTCAGTAGTTTTTATCCTTTACGTTGGTACTTACTATCTCTGTTTCAGGGATTTTCTCCCTGGGACACAGATGTTGGGAGAAATATGCAGCATAACACAGGCTACAAGAAAATATTGTGTATCCTCATAAGCAGGTACAGTAATAATTCATTTATATATCGGTGGTGCCACAGTCCAATCAAAACAGATGGTAAAACCTCTATCTTCCACTAATGGGCAACCAACAAAAAGGCATATTAAATATATCGCCTGGCTGAAAACAGACATTCTGACGTTCCATGCTTGCGTATCGAGACATAAGAATATTGCCTGCATAAGTGTTGCATCTAATTGCTGTCACCCTTCTCCTTCGCTACCACATATACACTTCTCTCGTGCATAAGTGTAGAGTGCCGCTTCATTGGTCGCATTGCTGTCACCCTTGCTATCATCTTCCCCTGCATGTACTGGCACTCACAAGGTTCACAAACGTATCCTTCCCCTCTCCACATTGCTTAAAACCTTCCCTTTTCACCAACTCCTATGTCTGTTACTCTGTTGTGCCTCTCAGCCTCCTTCCTCTGTAATAGGTACACCCCGACCTCAGGTCACTACAGCGCATAACCACCTCCCACCTCAGGGCTCTCCCAGTGTCTGCTCTGCTCCAAAGCTGGTTCTCCCAGCTGCATGCAGAGAAGGGCAGAGAGCCTGGTGCAGCCCTCAGCTAGCTCTGGCATGCCATGGAAGGCTGTTATGAGATTTATTGAGCAGAGGCCATGTCAGAGCCAGGCTGAACTCTATGCCAGTCTTTCCCTTCTCTGCTTGCAGCTAGAACATCTCTAAAGCAGAGCAGCCACAGGGGGAGTGAGCCCTGAGGTGGGAGGATGCTTTTGCAATGTAATGAGTGGAGGATGGGGAACTGTTACAGAGGAAGGACACTGAGAGGCAGAATAGAGTAAGGGGTAGGTGGTGGCAAAAGGGAAGGTTTTATGCAATGTCGAGAGGGGGAGGATGTTTGTTAACCCTGTGAGTGCTGGTATATGTAGGGGGAAGACTAGTGATGTCAAGGGTGAGAGCAATGCAACCAACAAAACAGCACACACTTACTGCGGGAGCACAATGTACATGTAGTAGCAAATGAAGGGTGACCACAATCCGATGCAACACTTATGTGGGTGACATTGATGTCACAGACTTAAGTGTCGAGACATCAGAATGTTACCCATTTCAACCAGGTGACAGTTAATGTACCTTTTTCAGCGGGTTTTGAAGTGTATAAGGGGACAAGTTGTTATAAATCTGGTATTCAGACTCCTCGTAAACCAGAGGTTCCAGTTCTCTACTTTTCTGGAGGATCTGTTTTTAGCTTCTCTCCAGTAATGGAGATGGTATATCCCATTCCCTGGTTAACTGGGGCCACCACTGGCTTTCAGAGTTGTGCGCACAGTCCAAATACACCAAATAAGACTCTGGTTTCTGCAGTATCTCATGAAAGATGGACTGTAGCATAGTCTCCAGTTTCTTGGGCTGCACTGATTCTGGCAAATCTGGTTTGCAGGTTACATCTGTGGCTCCTATTGTCAAGGGCATCCAATATATACATGAGGTTGGAGAGAGTATCTTGTTCTGATGCACGTTGCTCAAGTGTTTGTAACTGTTCCTGATAATTCACTTGATCTAGCGATTGGACTGTGTCCCAGGTGTGAGACCTCTACCTTCAACTCCATGTCTCTGTGGAAAGAGGCCTTCATATCGCTAAAGTTCCCTAACATCCGCCTTGGTGGGCAGATCCCTCATGTCCACCACTCCCACAGCATCCGTCATCTCCCTTAGATTCAGTACTTGAAGCTGTCCCAAACTATATCTAGGACTCTCTCCTGGAGCGTGGTTTTCTCCCGGCGGCAACAATGTCCGAGGAAGGATTGTATCAGTCAGCCCAGGCCACTCTAGTTGGAGTCCCTTAAAGCGACTCAACGTGTGGCATAGGGAAGGTGAAATGTAACCTCTGGCCTTGCTTGTATAGATCCTCAGTGCCTATGATCCGTAAGGTTCTCAGTTTGGTCCACAGATTGGACGTACTGCACGTCCATCTTAGACCTCTGTGGCTCACTATAGAAATATCGCCCACTAATGGGTGACCAACAAAAGTTGATGTCGCAGGCTTAAGTGTCAAGACTTCAGAATCTCACCCACGTGTCACATCTGATTGCTGTCGCCTTTCTTCTTCGCTGCCACATATACATTGCTCTCCCACATAAGTGGTGCTTGCCATTTTGTTGGTCGCATTGCTTTCACCCTTATCATCCCCTACATATACTAGCACTCATAGGGTTAACAAACTTCCCTCTCTCCCCATTGCTTAAAACCTTCCCTTTTTGCCGCCTCCTTCCTCTGTAATGGTTTCCCCGTCCTCCGTTCGCTACATCGCATAACAACCTCCACCTCAGCACTCTCCCCGTGGTTGCTCCACTCCAGGTCTCCCAGCTGCATGTAGAGAATGGGAGAGCGAGCCCAGTGCAGCCCTGCTCTGACATGTCATGGAAGGCTATTATGAGATGTATTGAGTGGAGGCCACGCTGGAGCCAGGCTGGACACTGCACTGGGCTCTTACCTTCTCTGCTTGCAGCTAGGAGAACCAGCTCTAGAGTGGAGCAGCCATGGGGGGGGTGGGAGCCCTGAGGTGGGACGTTGTTATGCAATGTAGTGATCTGTGGATGGGGAAACACTGACCGAGGAAGGACAGTGTGAGTCAGAACAGTGTAGTAGAGGTAGGAGTTGGCAAAAAGGTAAGGTTTTAAGCAATGTTGAGAAGGGGAGGATGTTTGTTAACCCTGTGAGTGCAGGTACACATAAGAGTGGACTATAGTGATGGCAAGGTTGAGAGCAACGCGACCAACAAAATGGCACCAGACAGTTATGTGGGAGCACAATGTACATATGGTAGTGAAGGAGAAGGGTGACAGCAATCCGATGCGACACTTATGCAGGTGATATTCTGATGTCGCAGTCTTGTGTGGAGACATCAGAATGTTGCAATTTTCAACCAGGTGACATTTTAATGCACTTCTTTTTTTTTTTTTTTTTTTTTCCCTTCTCAAAATCTTTATTGAAGTCTCTAGAAAAGGTGCAATAAGACTATTGCATTACAATAGACATCTCACCCACAAGGATACAACAAGTTACAAACTTTGGTATAATCCATAATAAAGCACAGATTCTCCATGTAATAGTCAGACAACCTTGCAGATTCAGAGATCTGTTTGGGAGATCTGCTGGACATGTCACGTCTCCATACAGCAGTTTTGTAAGTCATATACACAGCGACCCTTGGATAAACCTCAAATTTTATGGTTCAGAACTAGGAAAGTTAGGAGGAAGCAAAGTCTAAGCAGAGGGAGGAGCAGGAAATTTCCTCAAGGAGGGAAGGTGGTAGAGTGTGCAAGGTTGACAAAGGGACACCAGGGAACAGGAATGGTTACATTTTGAGGCAAAGGTTGAACTTGATGGACTTGTGTATCTTCAACCAATTTTACTATGTTACTATGTAGAAATGGAGAGGAGAAAGATGGCCATAGTCCCGCTGGGCATCAGGATTACTGGTAAGTTTTTAATTTGTTGGGACATGTGTAAACTTTTTGTAGATTAACCCTGTGAGTGCTAGTGGGGTATGCAATTCATTATACAGCATTGCATACCATACTGGCGCGCACACAGGGTTAATCTATTTCAATTTTTCAAATCTGTCTTCACTGCATGTTCCGGACTCTGCCTCCTTTTAAATGGCACAGGATTTTCGCTATGAAAAGTGCGGTCCTGAACATGCTGTGAAATCACCGCATAGAATAGCAAAGTCTGTCATGTCCAATGGGAGTAAATTTTGCACCGGTTGGACTTTTTTTTTTTTTCATGTGGCTTTGGTTGTTGTCGGCAGTTTCTTGAATAGTAAAACTGTGCTGTGAAAACCACCACCGATTGTTAGAATTGAGCCCCTGTTGACAGATGGATGTGACCAACCAGTGAGAATCTCTGCAATTCACTAAGGTATGTTCAACATGTGAGATCTTGGTGCATAGGCTCCATAAATTAACAGGATTGCAATGTACTGGATACCTCTGGCACTTGAATGGGTTAAAACTGCCACTGAAAGAGGTATGCAAATTGTTTCCTCAAATACACGTTCCACGTGGCTGCTTCTAACAATTCTGAAAACTGACCTTACTAATTTTAATGAAATAATTAATTCTATCTTAATAGAAAATGAATTCTAAAAACCAAGAACAATGCTCAGATGTAGGGAGAAAACTGTCAACCTGGAAAAATATGCAGAGTAACACAGGCTACAAGAAAATTGTCTGTGTCCTCATGAGAAGAACCGGTACAGCAATAACACATTTTGTACATCGGTGTCATGGTCCACTCAAAACAAATGGTAAAATGTCTTCCACTAATGGGTGACCAACAAAAAGGCACATTAAATATTGCCTGGTTGAAAAGAGCAACATTCTGATGTTGCAGGCTTGCATATCAAGACATCAGAATGATGCCCGGGTAAGTGTTGCATCGGATTGCTATCACCCTTCTCCTTTGCTACTGCATGTACACTGCTCTCCCGCATAAGTGTCGAGTGCTGTTTTGTTGGTCACATTGCTCTCACCCTTGCCATCACTATAATCTTCCCCTACATGTACTGGCACTCACAGGGTTAACAAACATCCTCTCCCTCTCTACATTGCTTAAAACCTTCCCTTTTCGCTACCTCTGTTACTGTTCTGCTTCTCAGTCTTCCTCCTCTGCAAACGTTTCCCCATCTTCCCCTCACTAAATCGCATAACAATCTCCCACCTCAAGGGGGCTGTCTCACTGTAGCTGCTTAGCTCCTTTAGAGCTGGTTCTCCGAGCTGCATGCAGAGGAGGGGGGGAGCTCTGTGCATCCTGCAGCCTGACTCTGGCATGGCCTCCGCTCAATAAATCTCATAACGGCCTTCCTTGGCATGCTGGAGCTGGGCTGAACAGTGCACTGGGCTCTCCCCTTCTCTGCATGCAGCTGGGAGGACCAGCACTAAAGCGGCGCAAACACAGGGAGAGCCCTGAGGTGGGAGGTTTTGTCGTAGTGAGCAGAGGACGGGGAAACTTTTAGAGGAAGGACACTGAGGCAGAACACAGTAATAGAGGTAGGAGGTGGTGAAAATGGAAGGTTTTAAGCAGTGTGGAGAGGGGGGTGTATTTTTGTTAAACCTGAAAGTGCCAGTACATGTAGGGGATGACTATAGTGATCACAAAGGTACAAGCAACGTGACCAGCAAAACTGCACTCGACACAGGCGGGAGAGCAGTGTACATGTGGTAACAGAGAAGGGTGACAGCAATCTGATGCGACAGATGCAGGCTTACGTTGTCAAGACATCAGAATGTCACCTGCAACATCAGAATGTAGCCCTTTTCAACTAGGTGACATAATTAATGATCTTAAATTAGAAAAGGGGACAAATACACTATTTGTGCACGTCCAAATTTTCATCTCCATTAACCCTTTACTCTGCGGCATTGTGCCTGCATATCACTACTATGTTAGAGATGAGAATTTAGTCACATTATATGGCCATAGAATGCTAAGCTTGCCACCAACACCAAGGTACCTCATTTTTGGCAAGTATATATTAAGGTTAGTTTCTTGCCAAAAATGAGGTACCTTGGTGTTGGTGGCAAGCTTAGCATTCTATGGCCATATAATGTGACTAAATTCTCATCTCTAATATAGTAGTGATATGCAGGCACAATGCCGCAGAGTAAAGGGTTAATGGTGATGAAAATTTGGATGTGCACCAAGACTTTGTATTTGCTTTTAGCTATTGTGGTCAAAATTGGTTGTACTTCAGCAAGTTTAAATGTTTGCTTTTGGGAGATCTCATGGACACGGCATGTCTCCATACAGCAGTTTTGTAAGTCATATAATACCTAGTGACCCCTGGATAAAGCTCAAAATTTATGGTACAGAACCGGGAAAGTTAGGAGGAAGAGATGGCAAAGGCTAAGCAGAGGGAGGAGCAGGAAATAGAATCAAGGTGGGAAGGTGGTAGAGAGTGCTAGGTGGATAGAAAGGGACAACAGGGAATGTAAGGGGTAGAGATGAAAGCGGAGAATATGAAGTGGAAGAGTGGGGGGATTCTGGGCTATGTCGACATCCACCATTAGAAAAGAGTAATTGGCTATATGCCATTGAAAGGTCAAGTGAGGTGTTCCTTGTTCCAAGGCATGTTTGGATTTGTCCCAGTGTAATCAAACTTCCCTATAGTCTTGATCCCTGTGAAGGTGTAATGCATGCAGTTTCGCCATGTCTCCACAGCGGTGCATACGGCTTTTGCTAGAGAGGCAATACACAAACATGCCACTGTGAGCATAAAGTGCAAAAGGCTGACTTTCGTCGTGGTAAAAACCGTGGAATGAGAAGGTAAAGACCAGGGTCTCTTGGGACTAGGAAGCCCAGGACCTCCTCCAACACTACGTGGTTCATTATAGAAATGGCACCCACTAATGGGCGACCAACAATAAGGCACATTGAATGTCACCTTGTCGAAAATTGCGACATTCTGATGTCACAGGCTTAAGTGTCGACACCAGAATGTAGCCCGCATAAATATTGCATTGGATTGCTGTCGCCCTTCTCCTTTGCTACCGCATGTACACTGCTCTCCCGCATAAGTGTCACGTGCCATTTTGTTGGTTGCATTGCTCTCACCCTTGCCATCACTATAGTCTTCCCCTACATGTACCAGCACTCACAGGATTCACAAACACCATCCCCCTCATCACATTGCTTAAAATGTCCCTTTTTGCCACCTCCTACCTTTGCTACTCTGTTCTGCCTCTGTCTCCTTCCTCTAACAGTTTTCCCTTCCTCCTTTTCACTAAATCGCATAACATTGTGCCACATCAGGGCTCTCTCCCCTTGGCTGCTTAGCTCTAGAGCGGGTTCTCCCAGCTACTCTCAGAAGGGGAGAGTCTGGTGCAGCCCTCTGCACGGCTCTGGCATGGCCTCCACTCAATACATCTCATAACAGCTTTCCTTGGCATGCCAGAGCGTACTGAATGCTGCACCGGGCTCTCTCCCCTACTCTGCTTGCAGCTATGAGAACCAGCTCTAGAGCAGAGCAGCCACGGGGAGTGAGCCCTGAGGTAGGAGGTTGTTATGCAAAGTAATGAGCGGAGGACAGGGAGACTTAGAGGAAGGACACTTGTGAGAGGCAGAATAGAGTAACAGAGGTAGGAGGTGACGAGAAGGAAGATTTTAAGTAATGTGGAGGGGGGGGATGTTTGTTAACCCTGTCAGTGCCAGTACATCTATGGGAAGACAATAGGGATGGCAAGGGTGAGAGCAAAACAACCAACAAAATGGCATTCTACAATTATATGTGAGCGCAATGCACATGTAGTGGCAAAGGAGAAGGGTGACAGCAATATGATGCTACACTTATGCGGGCAACAGTCTGTCTCTACACATAAGCCTACAACATCCAGAATGTCTCCCTTTCCAACCAGACATATTTAATGCACCTTTTTCAGCGTGTTTCAAAGCTACTTGCCTTTTGAAGTGTATAAGGTGATAAGTCTCTTTAAATCTGGTATCCTCCCCTCCTCAGTAATGAAGACAGCATATCACATCCCCTGGTTGTTGATTGGGGCCACCACAGGCTTTCAAAGCATTGCGTGCATGGTCCAAACATACCACATAACTTTAGTTTCTGCAGTATCTCATGAAAGATGGCCTTAGTGTAGTCTCCAGTTGTTTGGGCTGCACTGATTCTGGCAAATTTGTTACACATTTGGCCCCCATTGTCAAGGTTGCTCAATCTATACATGAGGTTGGAGATAGTATCTTGTTCTTCCACTACCATTACTCAAGCGTTCATAACTGTTCCTAACGATTCAAGTGATCTAGCGATTGGACTGTGTGCCAGGTGTGAGACCTCCACTTTCAACTCCTTCATGTCTCTCTGGAAAGAAGCCTTCATATTGGTAAGAAGTTCCCTACCATCTGCCTTGGTAGGAAGAACCTACGTGTCCACCCCTCTGGCAGTGTCCACCATATCCCTTAAATTCTGTACTTTGAAGCTGTCCCAAATTATACTTAGGACTGATGTCTCCTGGAGTGTGGCTTTCTTCCAGAGCCAACAGCGTCCGAGGGAAGGATTGTGTCAGCCTAGGCCTCTCTGGTTGGAGTGCCTTAAAGGTGGTTCAACTTAGAAGTGCGTTGCCGCGACGTGTGGAATAGGGAAGGTGAAATGGAACCTCTGACCTTGCTTATATAGAGCCCCGCTGCCTATGAACCATAAGGTTCTCAGGTTGGTCCACAAAGCTAACGTACTGCAAGTCCATCTTAGACTGCTGTTGGCTCCACTCCCTTAATACTCTTTTGTTGGCTGCCATTTAGTTGGCAATGTTTCAAAAGGATACCGCTGTGGTTAATTATAGAAATGTTGCCCACTAATGGGCGAACAATAAAGTCTGATGTTGCAGTCTTAAGTGTTGCAAAATGAGAGCGTCTCCTGCATGTGTTGCATCAGATGGCTGTCACCCTTCGCTACCACATGTACATTGCTTCCCCCACATAATTGTCGAGAGCCATTTTGTTGGTCGCATTGCTCTCACCCATTCCATAATCTTCCCCTACATGTACTGGCACTCACAGGGTTAACAAACATCGTCCCCCCTCTCCACATTGCTAAAAACCTTCCATTTTCACCACCTCCTACCTCTTACTCTGTTCTGCCTCAGTCGCCTTCCTGTGTAATTGTTTTCCTGTCCTCTGCTCACTACATCACATAACTCCCTCCCACCTCAGGGCTCTCCCTGTGGCTGCTCTGCTCCAGAGCGGGTTCTCCCAGCTGCACGCAGAGAAGGAGAGCGAACCCGGTGCAGCCCTCAGCCTGGCACCAGCATTCCAAGGAAAGCTGTTATGAGATGTATTGAGTGGAGGCTATGCTTGAGCCGGGCTGAACACTGCGCCGGACTCTTCTCTTCTCTCCTTGCAGCTCTAGAGCGGAGCAGCCATGGGGGAAGAGCCCTGAGGTGGGAAGTTATGTGATGTAGTGAACGGAGGATGGGGAAACTGTCACAGAGGAAGGACACTGTGAGGCAGAACAGAGTAAGAGGTAGGATTTGGCAAAAGGGAAGGTTTTAAGCAATGTGGAGAGGGAGGATGTTTATACTCTTCCCCTATGTGTACCGGCACTCATAGGGTTAACAATCATGACGAGGGTGAGAGCAATGCGACCATCAATACGGCACTCGACACTTATGCGGGAGCACAATGTACATGTGTTAGAGAAGGAAAAGGGGTGACAGCAATCCGCCGCAACATTTATGCGGGCATCATTCTGATGTCTCGATACCCCTGCTACATTAAAATGTCTCCCATTTCAACCAGGCGACAGATCTAATACATTTTTTTTTTTTTCCCCCTCAGTCTAGAAAAGGTATAATAAAACGGATTGTTGCATTACAGTACAGGCATCTCAACCACAAGGCTACAACAAGTTACAAACTTTGGTATAGCCTGTAATAAAACACATGTTCTCCATGTAATAGCCAAATTTGCAGACTGAGATCTATGTGGAGATCTCATGGACATGTCATGTTTCCATACAGCCTTTTTATGTCATATAATACATAGACCCCTGTTTTTAAGCTTCAGATTTTATGGTACAGAAGCTAGGAGGAAGAGACATGGCAAAGTCTAAGCAGCGGGAGGAGCAGGAAATAGACTCAAGAAGGGAAGGTGGTAGAGAGTGCTAGGTCTGTAGAAAGGGACACCAGGAAATGTGGGCAGTAGAAAGGAAAGGGGAGAGTATAAAGTGCAAGAGTTGGGGGATTCTGGGCTACATTGATATACACCATTAGAAAAGAGTGATTAGCTATATGCCTCTGAAAGCTTTCCCTATAACAAAGCATGTCTGGATTTGTCCAAGTTTGACCAAACTTCCCTATAGTCTTGATCCCTGTGAAGGCTAAATGCATGTAGTTTCTTCATGTCTGAAATGATTCACCCCAGCATGCCATGTCTACACAGCTGGTGCGTTTGGCTTTTGCCAATGAGAGGCAATATACAAATGTGCCGCTGTGAGCATAATGTGTAAAAGGCTGAATTTCTTAGCAGGAAAATAACCGTGGAATGAGAGGAACTCTCAGGACCGGGAAGATCAGGATGATCTCCAACACAGCTGCTATCCACATAGGGCCCCTAGCAGGTCAAATGCTAGCGGTGGAATATGCAGTGCCATGTAGAATGCGTCAACTTCCTCTAGAGAATCCAAGGAAGGACCATCAGTCAGCCTAGGCCTCAGGGGGAGCCCTGAGGTGGGAGGCTGTTATGCGATGTCGTGAACAGAGGATAGGGAAACTGTTAGAGGGAAGTTACTGTGAGAGGAAGAACAGAGTAGCAGATGTAGGATGTGGCAGAAAGGCAAGGTTTTAAGCAATTTTGGAGAGTGAGGATGTTTCTAACCCTGAGTGCTAATAAATGTAGGGGAAGACTATAGTGATGGCAAGGATGTGAGCAATGTGACTAAAAAGATGGCAATTGACACATGTGAGTGCACTGTACATGTGATTGACAAGATGGGTGACAGCAATCCGATGTGACCCTTATGCGGGCGACATTGCAGCATTGCACAGATGAATTTTATCAAGGTATGTCTGTGGCACATAGGTCAAAAAGCAGTAGACTTCGAGCCATGTGTACAAATGCACGCAGTTTAGGGAATAAGATCCCTGAACTCATTGCAATAATAACTAGGGAAGATGTGGACTTAGTGGGAATTACCGAGACCTGGTACAATGATAAAAATGACTGGGATGTAGAAATACCGGGGTACTCTCTATTCAGAAAAGACAGGAAAGGCAGAAAAGGAGGAGGGGTTGCCATTTATGTCAAAAATAGCTTAAAGGTTAATCTTATACAGGGTATGGAGGAAAACACAGAGACTGTTTGGATAACTTTAGAATATGGGAATAAGATGGTCACTCGTATAGGTGTGATCTATAGACCCCCAGGACAAACAGAGGAGTTGGATCAACTGCTGGTCAAGGAACTAACTAAGATGACTGTGAAAGGTGAGGTTATAATTATGGGGGACTTTAATCTTACAGATGTGGACTGGAAAAACCAAGTAGCAGGTTCAGCCAGGAGTAGAGATATCCTAAATTCTTTACAAGGATTAGCTCTTAGTCAATTAGTAGAAGAGCCGACTAGGAAGGAAGCCACACTAGATTTATTATTTACTAATGGAGACTTGGTATCAGATGTAGCTGTAGGAGAGTGTTTGGGCTCCAGTGATCATCATTCTGTGTGGTTTAATATAAAAACAGAGGCTGAGTTGCACCACACAAAAACAAAGGTTCTAGACTTTAGAAAGGCTGATTTTTCTAAAATGGAAACATTTTTATGTCAGTCTTTAACAACTTGGAGATCTTTAGATGGAGTCCAGGAGAAATGGGATTATCTGAAATGTGTTTTACTAAACGCAACAGAACATTGCATTAAACATGTCAGCAAGGGTAAAAGAAAAAGAAAACCACTGTGGTACTCAGCAGAAGTGGCAAATATAGTAAAAGAGAAAAAAGAAGCATTTAAGAAATATAAGCAGACACAGAAGGAAGAAGATAGGTTTCGGTACAAATCTAGGTTGAAGGAGGCCAAATGTATTATTAGATGTGCCAAAGCACACACAGAGGAAAAAATTGCCCAGTCAATAAAAAAGGGGGATAAAACATTTTTTAGATATATAAGTGAAAGGAGGAAAACGAAACAAGGAATAGTTAGACTAAAAACAAAAGATGGAAACTATGTAAATGAGAATAAAGGGCTAGCTGACTGTCTCAATGAATATTTCTGTTCAGTTTTTACACAGGAAGATGAAGGGAAGGGACCTCTGTTAGAAAAAAGAAATGGCAAGACACGGGAAACATGCATGTTTACAGAAGAAGAAGTTCTAATTCAACTTTCTAAGGTAAAAACAGATAAATCAATGGGTCCAGATGGGATACACCCAAAGTTATTAAAAGAACTTAAGTGTGTTCTGGCAAAACCTTTAACAGAATTATTCAACCAGTCACTAGCAACAGGAATAGTTCCAGAAGATTGGAAGGTAGCAAGTGTAGTACCGCTTCACAAAAAAGGTAGCAGGGAAGAGTCTGGTAACTACAGACCAGTAAGTCTTACATCAGTAGTGGGAAAATTAATGGAGACTATGTTAAAGGAAAGAATTGTTGAATATCTGAATATGAATAGCTTGCAAGATACCAAACAGCATGGGTTTACAGCAGGGAGATCTTGTCAAACTAACCTCATAGATTTTTTTGACTGGGTAACTAAAATAATTGATCAGGGGGGAGCAGTAGATATAGCTTATCTAGATTTCAGTAAAGCATTTGACACTCTCCCTCATAGAAGACTCATAAATAAATTGCAGTGCTTGGGTCTAGATGTAAAAATAGTGAAATGGATAAGGCAATGGCTGAGTGACAGGAGACAGAAGGTGGTAGTCAATGGAGAATATTCGGACGAAAGGAGTGTTACTAGTGGAGTACCTCAGGGATCTGTACTGGGGCCCATTCTTTTTAATATTTTTATTAGTGATATTGCAAAAGGTCTTCAAGGAAAGGTATGCCTTTTTGCAGATGATGCAAAGATCTGCAATAGGGTAGACATTCCATGGGGAAAAAGCCAAATGGCGAATGATTTAGGTAAATTAGAAGAATGGTCAAGAGTGTGGCAGATGCACTTTAACGTTGATAAATGTAAAATAATGCACTTGGGACATAAAAATCCAAAGGAAAAATATACCATTAAGGGTACTGTGCTGTCAGAGACAACAGAGGAAAGGGATTTGGGAGTAATTATTTCTAATGACTTAAAGGTAAGCAGGCAATGTAATAAAGCGATGGGGAATGCAAGCAGGGCACTGGGTTGTATAACTAGGGGCATTAGTAGCAGAAAAAGGGAAGTAGTCATGCCACTGTACAAATCTCTAGTTAGACCTCACCTAGAATATTGTGTACAGTACTGGAGACCCCATCTCCAGAAGGATATTGATACTCTAGAGAAAATTCAAAGAAGGGCTACTAAAATGGTGACTGGTCTACAGGAAAAGAAATATCAGGATAGACTAAAGGATCTGAATATGTATAGCTTGGAGGAGAGAAGAGAGAGAGGGGATATGATAGAAACATTCAAATACATGAAGGGATTCAACAAAGTACAGGATGGAAGTATATTTCAAAAGAGTAAAAACATTAGGACAAGAGGCCATAGTCTAAAACTAGAGGGACACAGGTTTAGATGTAATGTAAGAAAGTTTTACTTCACTGAGAGGGTAGTAGACAAGTGGAATAGCCTACCAGCAGAAGTGATAGATGTCAATACAGTGACAGAATTTAAGCATGCATGGGATAGGCATAAGGCAGTCCTTAACATAAGAAAAGACCAAGGACCAAAAAAGGTTTGAGGTCGTGTGTGTTTTTTTTTTTACACAGTAGGAAATTGGGCAGACTAGATGGGCCGAATGGTTCTTATCTGCCGTCAAATTCTATGTTTCTATGTTTCTATTGTCTCAACACTTAAGCCTGCAACATCAGAATGTCACCCTTTTCAACCAGACATTTAATGAGCCTTTTTTATTGAAGTCTTAAAGGTACAATAAAACAGTCTTTTGCATTACAGTACAGGCATCTCAACCACAAGATTACAAGTTACAGACTTTGGTATACTCCTGTAATAAAGCATAGGTTCTCATTGTAAGTCAGCCAGCCATGCAGATTCAGAGATCTGTTTGGGAGACCTTATGGACATGTCATGTATCCATACATGGTGACCCCTGGATAAAGCTCATATTTTATGGGACAGAAGTCTAAGAGGGAGGAGCAGGAAATCTACTCAAGGAGGGAAGGTGGTAGAGAGTGCTAGGTGGACAGAGGGACAACAGGAAACATACGGGGTAGAGAGGAAAGGAGTATAAAGTGCAAGGGGGGGGGACTCTGGGCTACATAGACATCCACCATTGGAAAAGAAGTGATTAGCTGTATGCCGCTGAAAGCTTAAAGGGATAGTAATACTTCGTTTTTAACTTTATTTTATTTTGTAGGCATTAAAAAAACATGAAGAATGATATAAGTCTTATCTCTCAATCCTTTATGAGATATTCACAAGCAAAGTTCCCTTCCCCGCCCCTTTTACCTAGTGTAAGCCATCTCTTCTCAGATGTGGATCAGGTTGTATGACCAGACAGATAACAGCAGGGGACAATTTTCTTTGTATGAAAACAATGAAAGCCCTTCCCCCCCCCCTTGACAAGTTTTTCAGCTTTTTCCCTTATCTTAATTGAAGATTGTCCCTCTCTGCAGTCTACCTGGGCACCTCCCTTCTGATCTGGTTGAACGGGGGGGGATATTTTGTTTGTGAATATCTCTTAAACCATAAAGGTTTGAGAGATAAGACTTATATCATTCTTCATGTTTTTTTAATGCCTACAAAATAAAATAAAGTTAAAACTAAGTATTACTATCCCTTTAAATGCGTGTTTCCTGTAACAAGGCATGTTTGGATTGGTCCCAGTGAGACCAAAATGTCCCTATAGTCTTGATCCCTATGAAGGCTAAATGCATGTAGTTTTTCCATATCGCCAGAGCTGGTACACTTGGTTTTTGCAAATGAGGCAATACAGAAACGAGCCGCTGTGAGCATAAAGTGCAAAAGGCTAAATTTCTTAGCAGGAAAATATACAAATGAGAAGGTTAGAACCAGTGTCTCCCAGAACCAGGAAGACCTGGACCTCCTCCAATACCACCGATATCCGCAACCAGTATACCCAGATCATAGGGCAGTCCCACCAAATGAGACATTGTGCCACCCTCTACCCCATGTCTCCAGCAGACATCTGGAAGATCTGTATTCCTTCTCAATAACCTGTACAATGTTAGATACTGTCTGGTCATTAGTTTATAGTAACCCTCCTTTGAGGGAACATCCCATGGCAGGAAGTATGGGAGGTACAGTATGGCACGCCAAGGCTCCTCCCTCTCCAGAACCAGAATTGCCAATTCCTGACTCCAACTTCTCGTAAATGTTGGAAGACACGGGTCTCCAGGCTCATGACCAAATTTATAGTTTGGATAGTGTTTTAATATATTTCTGAGGAGAGACTAAGAACTACTTTGACATTTTGGGTCTGGCCAAGGAGCCAGCCCTCTTCAGCCCCATTATATAGTGTCTCAGCTGCACATCTCCATGACTCTGCTTTAGGAATACCACAACGTTTTACAAAGTCCTGAAAGGGGGGGAACTTTATGATCCACTGTTAGACTCTGGAAATGTTAAACCACTCTCCTCCCGACATATAAAGGCCCTCCTGTTAATCCCCAGTGTGAAATCTGGGTGTCTGCAGATTCAGAAAGGGGTAGACTGACTGTCCCCTAAGCGCCCCGCCCAAGCAAATCCAGATCCATCGGAGGGGATGACTAACACTGCTAGAAGCTGATTGGTTGGTATGTGTGTAAGCACATCCCAGCTAATTGGAGGCTGCCAATTTTATTTTGAACAGAGCCAGGCATATAAGCCAGTCTTAGTTCAAAATTCCAGCAGTCTGACTCCGGCAACAGCCCTAGAGGTAGGGAGTGGGGGGGCTATGCCAGTGCAAATGCCTTCCGCAAGCAGTATTTTTGGGAATGCATCTATATTTTTTTTATTTATTTTTTTTTAATACAGAAATTAAAACAAGAAGAAAGATGGTGCTGGACATCAGGATTACTGGTAAGATTTTTAACTTGTGGGGACGTGTGAACGGTTTGTAGATTAATCCTCCGAGTGCTAGCTGGGCATGAAACGCTGTATAATATGTTGCATATCTCACTGGAACTCATAGGGTTAATCCAGTTCTATTTTTCAACCACAAGTATGTGTTGGAAAACTGGCTTCCAACACATACCGGTGATTTTCACCACTTGTTAGGGACTCTGTGCCTCACTTTTCACGGTGCAGGATTTTTGCCATGAAGAAAAATGCAGTCCTGAACATGCGGTTAAGCCACCATATAGAACCGAATAGCAGTCTACTTTGTCCTGTCCAATGGATGCAAATTTTGCGTCTTGGCCTTTTTTTCACGGCTTTGGTTGTTAACAGCACAGTTTATAAAATTGTAAACTCTGCTGTCAAACCCACCACCGCTTGTTTTGAGAAATAACGGGGCTAATAGAATTGAGCACCTGTTGAGAGAAAGGTGTGAGAAAATCAACCAGTGAGAAACTCTGCAGTTCACTAAGGGATGTTCAGCATGTCAAAATCTTGGTGCATAGGCTCCATAAATTAACATCTGGATTGCAGCTTTTCACACCTTTATTGCACCCTAATGCAAGTCCTCTCTGGACTTTCCATTAAAAGGCAATCTACAATTTTTAGCGGTGAAAGATGTGACCTTGGGACTATATTTGACACTACAGCGGTGAAGTCATGGGCCACTGCGACTTCAAATAGTTGTTCTTTCATTGACACTCCCATGCTATACTGAGGACATTCTTATCTGATTTGCGCATCTCTGTAAAAGGTAACATGCTCAATGCCCAGAACCCACACAAACTATCCTACATCTAGCGGTAGTAGCGTGGCATTGCCCATGCAGTTTAACCCTTTGAGTGGCAGAGGGGTATTGAACTCATTGACTAATATTGCGTTCAGTACCCTTCTGGCACTGAAAGGGTTGACTGAGTGGGAAAGACCTAATCTGTGCATTGGGTAGCCCTCTTCCACTCCAAGGCTTAACTCTTATGCAATGCTTTGGCGACGCTGGCACTTTAAACATTTAACTATTTAAATTCCAGAAGTATGTAAGGGATTGCAATGTACTGGGTACCTCTGGCTCTTGAATGGGTTAAAAAAACAATGATATTCAGCAGCTCTTATTTGTATCGCTGAACCTTCATGGCAATGTTTCAACTCTCTCAATGCTACAAAGTTTCAATATCCAGTGCAGGTAGAGTATGCAGTTACTACTTTTACCGATATTAGAGCCTCTCCTTAAGCTCCTTCCTTGAACACAAATAGCAAAAAGTATATAGCTGTAGCAAAATAGACTGCAAATCTTGATAAAAACAAAGACTTTATTGCACAAAATATAATAGTGTAAATACCTTCACAGCTTCTGGAGTTACAGGTAAAAGGAAGACACTTTCGGGGCATTCAAACCAGCAAGGTGTATTCAGATTGGTCCCTCACTAATCCCTTCCTTTTTTTTGCCACGTTCTGCCTCTTAGTCTTGTCTCCTTCCTCTGCTCGCTACATCGCATAACTCCCTCCCACCTCAGAGCTCTCTTCTTGTGGTTGATGTCTGTACTGTAATGCAACAGACTTGTTTTATTGTACCATTTCTAGACTTCAATAAGGATCTTGTTGGGTTGGGGGGAGAGCGTTAAATGTCGCCTTGTTGAAAATTGTGACATTCTGATGTTGCAAGATTAAGTGTCGCGACACCAGAATGTTACCTGTATAAGTGTTTCATCAGAATGCTGTCTCCCTTCTACTTCGCTACCACATGTACTTTTGTGCTCACGCATACGTGTGAGTGACGTTTTGTTTGCGTTGCTCTTACCCTTGCCATCACTATAGTCTTCCCCTACATGTACCGGCACTCAAAGGGTTAACAAACATCCTCCCCCTCTCCACATTGCTTAAAATCTTCAATTTTTGCCACTGCCTACCTGTTACTCTGTTCTGGCTGTCTCCTTCCTCTGTAACAGTTTTCCCTTCCTCCTTACTACATCGCATAACAACCTTCTTCCAGCGGTACGCAGGGAAGGGGGGAGAGAGCCTGGTGCAGCCCTCAGCACGGCATTGGAGTGGCCTCTGTTCAATGCATCTTATAAAAGCCTTCCGTGTCATGCCGGGCTGAACACTGCATTGGACGCTCTCTCCCCTTCTCTGCTTGCAGCTAGTAGAACCAGCTCTAGAGCCAAGCAGCCACAGGAGAGCCCTGAGTTGGGAGGTTATGCTATGTGGTGAGTAGAGAACAGGGAAACTGTTACAGTGGAAGGGCACTGTGAGGCAGAATAGACTAACAGTGGTAGGAGCTGGCAAGGTTTTAAGCAATGAGGAGAGGGGGAGAATGTTTGTAACCCTGTGAGTGCCACTAAATGTAGGGGAAGGCTATAGTCATGGCAAGGGTGAGAACATGACCAAAAAGATGGCAATTGACACTTGTGTGTGTGTGAGCTCAATGTACATGTGGTAGCGAAGGAGAAGAGTGACAGCAATCCGATATGACCCTTATGCGGGCGAGAAGGGAAGGTTTTAAGCAATGAGGACAGGGAGAATGTTTGTAACACTGTGTGCTTTTACATATAGAGGAAGTCTATAGTGATGGCAAAGGTGGGAGCAATGTGATCAACAAGACAGCACTCAACACTTGTGTACATGTGGTAGCAAAGGAGAAGGGTGACAGCAATCCGATGCAACACATGTGGGTGACATGCTGATGTCTTGACACATAAGCCCGCGCCATCAGAATGTCACCATTTCAACCAGGTGTCATATTTAACTCACTTTTTTCAGTGTGTCTCAGAGCTCTTTGCTGTTAAAGTGTATACAGAGAAGTAATTATAAATTTGGTATTCAGACCCCTCGTACATCAGAGGTTCCAATTCTCTACTTTTCTGGATGATCTCACAGTATTGGTGGAGACAGCATATCATACCCAGTGGTTGTTTATTGGGGCCACCACGGGCTTTCAAAGCATTGTGTGCATGGTCCAAACGTACCACATAACTCTGGTTTCTATAGTATATCACTGAAAGATGGACTGCAGCGTAGTCTCCAATTGGTTGGGCTGCACTAATTCCGGCAAATTTTTGTTTCGCGGGTTACACCCGTAGCCCCTGTTTTGGGTGTCCAATCTCTACATGAGGTTGGAGATGGCTTGTTTCACTACATATTGCGCAAGTGTTTGTAACTGTTCCTGATGATTCACTTGATCTAGCAATTAGACTGTGCCCCTGGTGTGACATCCACCTTCAACTCCATGTCCCTGTGGAAAGAGGCCTTCATAGCGCTAAAAAGTTCCCTAACCTTGGTAGTCAGATCCTGCATGTCCACCACTCTGGCAGCATCCATCATCTCCCTTAGCTTCTGTTCTTGAAGCGGATCCAAATTATACTTAATGTCTCCTGGCTCACATGAATTTCACATGATTTCTCCTGGTGGCAACAACTTTCAAGGAAGGACTGTATCAGTCAGCCTAGGCCTCTGGTTGAGGTCCCTTAGATAAGCAACTTGACTTAGAAGCACATCTCCTTGACATGCGTAGGATAGGAAAGGTGAAATGTGACCTCTGGCCTTTCTTGTAGAGAGCCTCAGAGCCTAGGATCCATAAGGTTCTCAGGTCTGTCAGCAGAGCGAATGTTCTGGACATCCATCTTAGACGGCAGTCGGCTCCTCCCCCTTAATGCACCTTTTTGTTGGTCACCCATTAGTGGGCAACATTTTCAAAAGGATACCGCTGTGGTTCACTATAGAAACATCGGTCACTAATGGGCGACCAACAAAGTTTGATGCCGCACGTTTAAGTGTCACAAAATTAGAATGTTGCCTGCATGTGTCTCATCGGATTGCAGTCACCCTTCTCCTTCGCTACCACATGTACGTTGCTCCCCTGCTTAAGGGTCAAGTGCCATTTTGTTGGCTGCATTGCTCTCATCCTTTCCATCTTCTTCCTCTACATGTACTGGCACTCGCAGGGTTCTCCACATTGTTTAAAACATTCCTTTTTTGCAACTTCCTACCTCTGTTACTTTGTTCTGCCTTTCAGTTTCCTCCCTCTTTCCCCATTCTCCACTCACTACATCGCATAACCTCCCACCTCAGGGCTCTCCTTGTGGTTGCTCTGCTCTAGAGCTGGTTCTCCCAGCTGCATGCAGAGAAGGGGAGGGAGAGTCTGGTGCAGCCCTTAGCCTGGCTGTAGCATGACCTCCGCTCAATACATCTCGTAACAGCCTTCCATGGCATGCTGGAGCCAGGCTGAACCCTGCCCTGGGCTCTCACCTTCTCTGCTTGCAGCTGGGAGAACCAGCTGTAGAGTGGAGCAGCCACAGGACGAAAACCTTTTAGGTGGGAGGTCATTTGCTTTAATGAGTGGAAGATGGGGAAACTGTTAGAGGAAGGACACAGTGAGAGGCAGAACAGAGTAACCGAGGTAGGTTGTGGCAAAAAGGAAGGTTTAACCCTGTGACCCTGTACATGTAGGGGAAGACTATAGTGATTAGTGAGGACAATGCGACCAACAAGACTGCACTCTACACTTATGCGTGAGAGCAATGTACATGTGGTGGAGAAGGGTGACAGCAATCCGATGCGACGCATGCAGGCAACATTCTGATTTCGTGACATGTAAGCTTTCATCAGAATATATCCCTTTTCAACCAGGTGACACACTTTAATGTTTTTTTTTGTTTTTGTTTTTCCCAGGATCTTTAAGTCTAGAAAATGAAGTCTGTTCTGTTACAGTACTGATCGCTCAACTACAAGGATACGCAAAGTTATAAACTTTGGTATAGCCTATAATAAACCTTGGGTTCTCCATGTAATAGTCAGCAAACCTTGCAGACTCAGATCTGTTTGGGAGATCTCATGGACATGTCATGTGTCCATACAGCCATTTTGTAAGCAACCCCTGGATAAAGCTCATTGTACAGAACTGGGAAAGTTAGGAGGAAGAGATGGCAGTCTTAGCAGAGAGAGGAGTAGGAAATGGTCTCAAGGAGGGAAGGTGGTAACGAGGTAGGTGGGTAGAAAGGGACACCAGGAAATGTAGGGGGTAGAGATGAAAGGGGAGAGTATAAAGTGCAAGAGTGGGGGGGATTCTGGGCTACGTAGACATCAATCATTAGAAAAGCGTGATGAGCTTTCAGCGGCATACAGCTAAAGTTCTGTTCCCTGTATCAGGCCTTTTTTTGTGTTTTTCCCCCAGTGCAACCAAGCTTCCCTATATTCTTGATCCCTGTGAAAGTGAAATGCATGCAGTTTCTCCATGTCTCTGAAATGATTCTCCCTAGCACGCCATGTCTACAGAGCCGGTGCATTCAGCTATTGCCAATGAGAGGCAATACACAAATGTGCCGCTGTGAGCATAAAGTGCAAATGACATTGTGCCACCTTCTGCTCCACATTTCCAGCAGACATCTGGAAGATCTGTATCCTTAACAATAACCTGTACAATGTTAGATACTATCTGGTCATTATATTATATACATTATTTATAGTAACCCTCCTGTGAGAACATCCCATGGCAGGAAGTGTGGGAGATGCAGTATGGCACTCAGTCTCCTTCCTCTCCAGAACCAGAATCCCCAATTCCTGACTCCAAGTTCTTGTAAATGTTGGAAGACACGGGTCTCCTGACTTATGACCCAATTTATAGAGTTTGGATAGCATTTTAATATATCTTAGAAGAGACTAGGAACTGCTCCATTGACCTTTTGGGTCTGGGTCTTGTACAGGGAGCCAGCCCTAGTCAGCCTTCTATATAGTGTCTCAGCTGCACATATCTCAGTGACTCTGCTGTAGGAATACCACAGTGTTTTACAAGGTCCTGAAAGGGGAGAATGTAATCATCCTGTTCATCCCTGGTGTGAAATCTGGGCTTCCGCAGACAGTGAGAAGTGGAGATGGGGGTGATAACAAAACCCACAAGAAGCTGATTGGCCGGGATTTGCATAAATACATCCCAGCCAATTAGAGGCTGCCTATTTTGAAATGAGTCGGGCATATAAAAGCCAGTCTTTGTTCAAAATTCCGGAAGTCTGACTCTTGCAACAGCCTGAGATGTAGGGAGTTAGGGGCTATGCCAGTGCAAATGCCTTCCTCTACCAGCATTTTTGGGAATATGTTTAATTTTATAGAGAACATTGAAGAACATATCTTTAACACTGGGCAAGCTGCCAACTATGTTTAACCTTTTGAGCGCTGGCGGATACACAAAGGGTTAACTGTTGCATCTTTAGGGGCTTAATTTGTCGGGACACGTGTGAACTGTTTGTAGATTAACCCTGTGAGTGCTAGTGAGGTAATCAATTCTTTGTGTTGCATACCTCCCTGGCACTCATAGGGTTAATCTATTTCTATTTTTCAACCACAAGTGTGTGTTGGAAACCAGTTTTCCAACACGTACCGGTGGTGGTCACTGCTTGCGGTCCTGAACATGCGGTGAAGCTACCGCAAGGAAAAGGATAGCAAAGTCCTAATTTTTTTTTTGGTGTGTGTGTGTGATGTCCAGTGGGTGCAAGTTTTGCACCCATTGGACACTTTTACCTAGCTTTGCTTGTCGACAGCACAGTTTATAAACTGTGCGGTCAAAACCACCACCGCTTGTTTTTGAAAAATAACCAGGATAATAGAGTAAAGCCCCTGGTGAGAGAAGTGTGAGAAACCAACCGATAAGAAAATATGCAATTCATGGAGATATGTTCAGCATGTCAGATCTTGGTGCATGGACTCCATAAAGTGACATCAGGATTGAAGAGTTTGACACCTTTATTGCACACTGCAAGTCCTCCCTTGACATTCCATTAAAAGGCAATAACCAATTGATTGGTGAGATGAGACCTTGGGACTATGACACTACAGCAGTGAAGTACCCATGGGCTTTGGTAAGGACAGCCTTATGCCTATCCCATGCATGCTTAAATTCTGTCACTGTATTAACGTCTACCACTTCTGCTGGTAGGCTATTCCACTTATCTACTACCCTCTCAGTGAAGTTAAACTTTCTTGCATTACATCCAAACCTGTGTCCCTCTAGTTTTAGACTATGGCCTCTTGTCCTAACATTTTTAATCCTTTGAAAACTACTTCTATCCTGCACATTGAATCATTTCATGTATTTGACTGTTTGTCATATCCCCTCTCTCTTCACTCCAAGCTATACATGTTCAGATCCTGTAGTCTATCCTGATATTTCTTTTCATGTAAAGCAATCCCCATTTTAGTAGCCCTTCTTTGAAGTTTCTCTAGAGTATCTATATATTTCTGGAGATGGGGTCTCCAGTACTGCACACAATACTCTAGGTGAGGTCTAACTATAGATCTGTGGCATGACCATTTCCCTTTTTCTGCTACTAATGCCCCTAGCTATACAAACCAGTACCCTGCTTGCATTCCCCACCTCTTTATTACATTGCCTGCTTACCTTTAAGTCATTAGAAATAATTACTCCCAAATCCCTTTCCTCTGTCTCTGACAACAGTACCCATAATAGTATATTTTTCCTTTGGATTTTTATGTCCCAAGTGCATTATTTTACATTTATCAATGTTAAACTGCCACACTCTTGTCCATTCTTCTAATTTACCTAAATCATTTGTCATTTGGCTTCTTACCCCTGGAATGTCTACCCTATTGCAGATATTGGTATCTGCAAAAAGGCATACCTTTCCTTGAAGACCTTTTTGCAATATCACTAATAAAAATATTAAAAAGAATGGGCCCCAGTACTGATCCCTGAGGTACTCCACTAGTAACACTCCTTTCGCCCGAATAGTCTCCATTGACTACCACCCTCTGTCTCCTCACTCAGCCATTGCCTTATCCATTTAACTATTTTTACATTCAGACCCAAACACTGCAGTTTATTAATGAGCCTTCTATGAGGGACAGTGTCACACGCTTTACTGAAATCTAGATAAGCTATATCTACAGCTCCCTCTTGCTCTATTTTAGTTACCCAGTCAAAAAAATATTTGAGGTTAGTTTGACAATATCTCCCTGCTGTAAACCCATACTATTTGGTATTTTGCAAGCTAGTTAAATTCAGATATTCAACAATTCTTTCCTTTAACATAGTCTCCATTACTTTTCCCATTACTGATGTAAGACTTACTGGTCTGTAGTTACCAGACTCTTCCCTGTGTTTTTTTTTTTTTTATGGACCTTAGTTTTGAGAGAAATGAAAAATTTTTAAATGTCCAAATTGTACATTTTATTGTTTCTCGAGGTGAGTCTAGCATGACACAGTGGAAATGTCTTTAAGCTGACCGATAAAGAAGTTATGAAGTAATACACTTTCCAGAGATTAAAGGTTTTATGACTGCGGACCTTAGTGTTTTTGTTTTTGTGTTTTTTGAGAAAAAAAAAGGAGAAAAAAAAAAAATTTCAAATGTTTTATTGTTTCTACACGTGAATCTACTGTGACAAAGGTGAAATCTAGTTAATTTGACCTATAAAACCAAAAAAACCCCAAAACAGGAGGCACTCCTGTTGTAATATGTTCCTAAACTTTCAAAAAATGAAACTGTACAAAATATAATCACAAATTTGAGTGCTCAGTGCAACATTTATATGCTCACTGAGAAGCAAACTTGGGGGAACTCAAACTGTCCAAAGGTTAACTTCCCTCACAAATGATAGTCAAGGGCCGCAACTCAGATCATCCACATATGGGAAGTACATGGGGGGGGGGAAAAACAACAAAGAGGGTGCCCAATAGTGCCTGTAAACTTCAGAGACCACCAGTAGTATGTAGAAAATATATACTCACGAGGTGATGAGGATTCATGGTTTATGCCAAAAAAAACAGCTTTTTGCACCTGTGGGGGAAATATATCTGCTTCCACTCAGATCTCTCCAGTATCTGTGTCCAATAATTTGGAAGACTTCAAACTCCGAATGTATTCAAAATATAAAATGAACAAATTGGCTGCTAGTTGTCTATATATAATATTTATTTAAAATACATATAAAAATACTTATTGTAAGATATGGTAACGTTTCGTGGTTGCTAAGACCGCTTCCTCAAACCAACAGGTCATACAAATTTAAACAAACACAGCAGCCATATTAACTTTTTTTAAATCTCCCTCCTATTTCTCCCATTGGATATTTTCAGGTCAAAGGTCAATGTTTTAATATTGCACTTAAATAAAAGCATACAGTTACAAATCTAAATGTAAACAATATCACATTTATATTGTAATATTTTCTATTACGGTTTTTAAACAATAGTAAGTGAAACATTTTACTAATCATACCATTCCTCCAAAAAAAAAAAAATCTTTTGTTATTTTGAACTTTAAAAATCACAATTCCCACAATTTTATAACTATGAAAGATCATAATGAAATCATAAAATACATATTATAAATATTCAACCTCAATCCAAATATACTTTTAACGTATTATATTTCGAAATAACATTTGTGTTCCATTATAATCCTATTGTAAATGTTTTTACTATAATTAACTCTTATGTTCATATTGGACTTTTCAAGAAGTCCATATTACTACATAAAAAAAAAAAATTAAAAATAACAGGTTAAAAGAAATATAAAACTTAATATCTGCCCAGGAACATGTATATCAAATATAACAGATCCAATCGTAATATACAGATCTTTAAAATAACATTATTTGAAGCCTTGTTAAACCCGAAGAAGCTATTTATACTCTTCTGCTTTAAAGAATATTGCCGAAGGGAATGCTTTAATCAAGTAAATTTCAAATGTAGAAAACCAGGATTGGAGATGCCCCGATAGTTCCACATGTGTCCACGTACTACTGGAAGTGACACTAACGTTCCAAATGAGCTTGTGGTTCACTCAAAATCCACATACAGCGGAATGATGAGTGAACACTAAAATGGCTGCAACTAAATTCTCCATAGAAGACACAATAAGTGGGAAAATAACTATTACACTAAACACTATCCTATATATCTCCTATAAGTGGAGAATCTAAGTGAAAATTCAATGATAAAATGCCTATCTAAATATACTTGTATACAATGTAAGTCGAAACTACATATTCGTTATTAAACTAAGTGAATGGTGCTTATAAATATTTTTAAATACAACATAAATCCAAACTACATGTTTCATTATTAAACTAAGTGAATGTTATTTAAATTATCAATACTTGAATACACTGTTTAAATAAATTGAATTTAATATCTCATTTGATATATGTATTTTGGTGTGTAAAATTGAACTATCAAATTACTATCCCATATTGTGTGTATGTGCCCTAAAAATGATAACTTTTTTTATAAAGAATAATTTAAATACTTTTCAAAAACTTAAAAAATAATACAAAATAATTATAAATTGATATGAAATATAATTCAAACCCTGTGTGTGAGAGAGATTTACCAAGCTACATCCCTAGCTTCATTAAGTCCTTTGGGTACCATAGTATCCATTCTAAAAATCCAATAGGACTCTCATGGTAAGCTTGTTTTTGTTTTTTGCGTTTTTTTTTTTTGTTTTTTTTTCTCTTAAGGATCTTGACCAACCTTTTTTCAATACTTTCTATAGGTAGAACTTGCAAACTACTAGGATCCTTATGTGTCTAAGATAATGTCTTGATACACTATAAATATATGTAGGGGACACCTACTTCATAATGTTGTTATCACAGTGCCTGTGATTCCTGTCACTCTCAGTTGTGGATGTCACTGATTTGCTGACTGAGTTTAACCCGCCTCCTGATGACCTTTTTATACCTGGCTAGCACATTTGTCAGAGGCCCTTTCGTGGTGTTCCTGAGCCAGTAGTGCTGTTGCTGTGTTCCTGTATTCTGAGTTCCTGTGTACCGATTCGGCTTGCCCTGACCATTCTCCAGTGTTCCTGCCTGTGTATGACCCGGCTCGTCTGCGTACCACCCTTGGATCCTGACTCGGCTAGTTTGACGTTCCTGCCTGTGTATGACCCGGTCCGGCTGACTTCCTGCTCCAAAAATCTACTTCCAGCTTGTTCCAGTGACCTGCGTTCCAGTTGTCGCCGCCGCGACATTTTCCAGTCCCTGCTGCCCACGTCTGTGCCACTGCCTTGCCTGGTGCTTCCTTCGATAGTGCTGTGCCTCGTAACTAGTGCAGAGCTGTGTGTATTCTGTGGGCCTTCCTCTCATAGCCGAGCCTGTCATTAGCGCTGAAGCCTCGAGTACCGTTGCAGAGCCTTGCAGTAGCGCTGAAGCCTCGAGTAAACATGCATTTTAACCCTTGCAGTGCTGCCTCGAATTCACTCTCTCTGTCTCCTGTACGAGCCTCGCTACCAGTGATACTGCTGCTGAGTTGGCCGCTCTCCGTTGGCAACTCTAGTCTAACATTGCAGAGTGTTCACATAGTTTGGGCCGTTTGGGCGCTTAAGGCTCTCCGGTATTGGTTACCGACGATATCATTGACACAGAGTGTTGGCAGAAAGGCTTCAGTGTTGGCTGATCCGGTATTACGCCCGAGGGGGCTAGTGGCTCTGGCTCTAGTATTACGGCATTCGATCACACCTGAGGAGGCTGTTAGCTCTTGCATTTCAGGCCGGTTTCCGTTACGCCCGGTGGGGCTATTCGCACTTGCACAAACGAAAGCAGTTCCTGTAGCTACGCCCGTGGGGGCTAAGTCGTTACCCATTCTGCTTACTATCAAACACCTTGGCAAGGCAGCTCGACCCTCAGCACTTGATGAACTTTGTTGGTATAGCACAGCCTATTTAACATCCAGGGCGTGTAACACCACATCTGAGACTGACTGTTATTTGGACTTTAACCCCTTGGGGGTCAACATCTTCCTAGTGCATACTGATTTGCATTTATGTCCATTATGCTATTACCCTTGTAATATCTCAGTTTACTTTATCTGTGTTATATCTACCACCCCTAGAAGGCGGAATTGTGCATTATTCACTTTAATAAAGTGTGTTTTATTTTCACTTATTTGTCTGAGAGTCTTAAAAAAACAGAACAGTACGAAAGGGCCATGACCTCAGACGATAAGGGTGAAAGTAATACTCTGAACATCCACTGGAGAATGGATGTCCAGGAGCAGCGCCTGGACCAATTGGCACTGGCTCTACAAACGTTACTTGAACGTACAGTACATTTGGACAAGTCTGGTCCTAATCCGGTGGTCCCCCCAGTCGTGACACCGGAGAATCCCTCTGTATCTCTCAGTACTAACACAAGAGGGTTAACGGCAGCGGTACAGTTACCCCTAAGATATGATGGCGAACCCTCCTTATGCAGAGGTTTTATTAACCAGTTGGAGATATTTTTGGAATTGGCACCCCAGGCATTTCCTAACGACCGTAGTAAGGTCGGCTTTATGATATCTCTGTTGACGGGCAAAACTTTGGCATGGGCAAATCCGTTATGGGAGAGTGCCAGACCCTGCACACTGAACTTTAGAGAATTTGTGGCGAAGTTCAGACGTGTGTTTGAGGTTCCTGGTAGGTCTGCATTTGCTGCCAAAAGGCTGATGGAGATTCAGCAGGGCGAACGCACTCTGGGCGAGTACGCTATCGAATTCCGGACCTTGGCAGCAGAGGTAGGCTGGAACGATGAGGCCTTACTCGCTGCTTTTACTCAGGGTCTCGCTGAACAGATTAAGGACGAGATAGCAGCTCGAGATGTACCCAGCGAGCTGGATGAGTACATTGACTTTGTCATGTTAATAGATTCTCGCATCCGGGAGAGACGCTTGGCTAAGAGGACCAAAGCAAAGAGTTATGGCCAGAACCAGTTTCTTAACCCACCCACTCCACCCGTTCTACCTGAACGAACAGCTGACGGCACTGAACCTATGCAAGTAGGTTTTACTAGGCTTACTAAGGAAGAGAAGCTGTATCGTAGAAGGCAAGGCTTATGCCTATATTGTGGCAAACCAGGTCATATATTACTCAATTGTCCTGTAAGGCCGGGAAACGAACGCACCTAGGGTACCTTGGGGGACAGGCCCTAGGTGGTGTTGAACAGTCCCTAGAGACTTGCACCACTAAACCCACCATCCAGGTGGCTTTTGCGTGGACTGATAAGGTCATAGAAGTCCTAGCATTGGTGGACTCCGGGGCAGCCGGATACTTCATGGATCAGTCCTTTGCTGAGTTTCAGGGCATTCAGTTATGTAAAAAGGACACTCCGGTGGCTATAGAGGCCATTGATGGCAGACCCCTGGATCCTGCTTTCATTACGTTCGAGACAATCCCAGTGACTATGACTGTGGGGGCTTGTCACAGGGAGCAGATACAATTTCAGATCATTCGTTCCCCACATCATTCAGTTATTTTGGGGTTCCCGTGGTTGCAAACACACAATCCCCAATTTGACTGGCAAAGGTGTGAAGTTAACTCTTGGTCGGAGTACTGTAACAAGAATTGTCTTTCTCTTCCTGTTAAGATTATGTGTACCTCTCCAGCTGTGCCAACAGAATATGGGCAATTCAGTGACGTGTTTAGCAAAGGAGAGGCCAGCGCATTACCTGACCATAGGCCATACGATTGCGCCATTGATTTGTCTCCAGGGGCCGTGCCCCCTAGGGGACGTACTTACCCACTGTCCTGTGAGGAAAATAGGGCAATGGAGGAGTATATCACAGATGCCCTGGAGAGGGGAATCATTCGTAAATCTACATCTCCGGCTGGTGCCGGATTTTTTTTTGTCAAAAAGAAAAATGGGGAACTCAGGCCTTGCATTGACTACCGTGGGAGCCAGTTCATTTCTAGGTTCTGGAGGGCATTTTGTGGTCAGATGGACATTCAATTGTCGTTTTCCTCCGCCTACCATCCCCAGACGAATGGGGCCGCTGAGCGTGCCAATCAGGGACTGGAACAGTTCCTGCGCTGCTTTGTCACCGATCATCATGATAATTGGGCTGACCTGTTGCCATGGGCAGAGTTTGCCAGGAACTGTGCGGTTAACTCATCGTCCGGGAGCTCCCCGTTTCTCGTAAATTATGGTTTCCAGCCTTGTCTGCTCCCGGACTCCTTTCAGGCGCAGCAGATTCCTGCTCTGGACGAGCACTTGGCACGACTTCATTCCACTTGGGCACAGGTTCAGAGGTCCCTCAGTCAGTCTTTCAGGCGGCAGCAACGGCACGCTAATCGCAGACGCTTTCCAGCGGTCTCATTTCAAGTTGGGGACAGGGTATGGCTGTCATCCAGAAACCTCAATTTACAAGTACCGTCCAATAAACTGGCTCCCCGGTTCATTGGTCCATTTAAGATTATCCGCAAGATTAATCCGGTTTCTTATGCTCTGGAGCTTCCACCCTCTATGCACATTCATAATGTGTTCCATGTGTCACTCCTGAAACCCTTGGTATGCAATCGTTATACTACTACGCCAGTGATTCCTGGGCCGGTGGACGTCCAGGGCCAAGAAGAATATGAAGTCCAGAGTATTATTGATTCCAAGAGATTTAGAGGAAAGCTGCAATATTTGGTTCATTGGAAGGGCTATGGCCCTGAAGAACGTTCTTGGATTGATCAGGGGGATCTCCATGCTCCGAGATTAGTACGCAGCTTTCATTCTAAATATCCTTTGAAACCCAAACCTCAAGCTAGGAGAGGGGGTCTTTGAGAAGGGGGTACTATCACAGTGCCTGTGATTCCTGTCACTCTCAGTTGTGGATGTCACTGATTTGCTGACTGAGTTTAACCCGCCTCCTGATGACCTTTTTATAACTGGCTAGCACATTTGTCAGAGGCCCTTTCGTGGTGTTCCTGAGCCAGTAGTGCTGTTGCTGTGTTCCTGTATTCTGAGTTCCTGTGTACCGATTCGGCTTGCCCTGACTATTCTCCAGTGTTC
This sequence comes from Rhinophrynus dorsalis, assembly GCA_037306005.1. NCBI lineage: Eukaryota > Metazoa > Chordata > Amphibia > Anura > Rhinophrynidae > Rhinophrynus > Rhinophrynus dorsalis. The sequence goes on from CM074718.1 coordinate 263,260,905, forward strand.
CTGCCTGTGTATGACCCGGCTCGTCTGCGTACCACCCTTGGATCCTGACTCGGCTAGTTTGACGTTCCTGCCTGTGTATGACCCGGTCCGGCTGACTTCCTGCTCCGAAAATCTACTTCCAGCTTGTTCCAGTGACCTACGTTCCAGTTGTCGCCGCCGCGACATTTTCCAGTCCCTACTGCCCACGTCTGTGCCACTGCCTTGCCTGGTGCTTCCTTCGATAGTGCTGTGCCTCGTAACTAGTGCAGAGCTGTGTGTATTATGTGGGCCTTCCTCTCATAGCCGAGCCTGTCATTAGCGCTGAAGCCTCGAGTACCGTTGCAGAGCCTTGCAGTAGCGCTGAAGCCTCGAGTAAACGTGCATTTTAACCCTTGCAGTGCTGCCTCGAATTCACTCTCTCTGTCTCTTGTACGAGCCTCGCTACCAGTGATACTGCTGCTGAGTTGGCCGCTCTCCGTCGGCAACTGTAGTCTAACATTGCAGAGTGTTCACATAGTTTGGGCCGTTTGGGCGCTTAAGTCTCTCCGGTATTGGTTACCGACGATATCATTGACACAGAGTGTTGGCAGAAAGGCTTCAGTGTTGGCTGATCCGGTATTACGCCCGAGGGGGCTAGTGGCTCTGGCTCTAGTATTACGGCATTCGATCACACCTGAGGAGGCTGTTAGCTCTTGCATTTCAGGCCGGTTTCCGTTACGCCCGGTGGGGCTATTCGTACTTGCACAAACGAAAGCAGTTCCTGTAGCTACGCCCGTGGGGGCTAAGTCGTTACCCATTCTGCTTACTATCAAACACCTTGGCAAGGCAGCTCAGCACTTGATGAACTTTGTCGGTATAGCACAGCCTATTTAACATCCAGGGCGTGTAACACCTACACATCTGAGACTGACTGTTATTTGGACTTTAACCCCTTGGGGGTCAACATCTTCCTAGTGCATACTGATTTGCATTTATGTCCATTATGCTATTACCCTTGTAATATCTCAGTTTACTTTATCTGTGTTATATCTACCACCCCTAGAGGGCGGAATTGTGCATTATTCACTTTAATAAAGTGTGTTTTATTTTCACTTATTTGTCTGAGAGTCTTAAAAAAACGGAACAGTTGTGTGATCCTAGATTTCAAACTTTGTGTAGCTCTACATATGTAATGTAAATTACACGGACATTTCCACAAACAGATTACAAGTTTTGTATCAGTCCAAACTAGTATTAATCCTAAAGGCTTCACATGTAGAAACTGAAGTGGTACCCACCAGCAGAATGGAACATGTCTGACATCTTTGTGCTTTACATTTAAAAACTCCATTATCCTAATATTTAGGGGGATCTTTAGTATTCCCCAAAAAAACACACACATTTTTTTTATTTTTGGCAGTTTATCTAAATTCTTACTCTTCAAACTACTCTGGGCCAATATATTTTTAAAAGATTTTGATCGCCTAAAAGCTTTTTCAGTAAAGGGTCCTCTTTCAATATGCTCCAATACTTATTTAATATAGATTTAATATTTGTTGCTTTTGAATTATATTTAGTAATAAAACTAGGAAAATCTGTCAAATCTAACTTATGTGGACGTTCTTTATTCTCCACTTGGTCTCTAGCCCTGGTTTAAGAATCTTTAATGCGTTCCTTAGGATAGCCTTTCTCAGGGAATCTTTGTTTTAAAATCCTGAGACTGTAATTCATAATCTACAGAGAACTACGTTTGATTCTTCTAAATTGGCCATATGGAACATTATTTAACCAGAGCTTCTAGTGGCAACTCTGATAATCCAGATAGCTGTTGGCATCACCTTCCTTAAAATAGGTACGAGTGTGAACTACCAGTTCCTTTTCCCCAATTAATTCAAGATCCAAAAATAGTATACACCTATTTTCAATTGTAACAATAAATTACATTTGCCAAATCATTCATATATAGAATAAAACTAGGTATTAATTCAGGATCACCTCTCCACACAACCAAAATGTCATCAATGTATCTGCGATAAAGCACCAAGTTCACGCCAAACGGACACTTGCCATATAGCCTATGATGCTCTACAAAGCCTAAGAACAAATTGGCATAGCTCGGCGTGAATTTGGTGCCCATCACAGTACCCTTCACCTGCAAATAAAATTGTTCATTAAAGGTGACGTAATTGTGTGTCAAAATGAACCTGATAGCTTCAATAAACTATCGGGGCATCTCTGATCCTGGTTTTCTACGTTTGATCTTATTTTTTACTTGGTGAAAGCATTCCCTTTGGCAATATTCTTTAAAGGAGCAGGGTATAAATAGCCCCTTTGGGGTTAATGAGGCTTCAAATAGCATTATTTTAAAGATCTGTATATTTTGATTGGATCTGTATATTTGATATACATGTTCCTGGGCAGTTATTGGTTTTTAACCCATTATTTTGAAAATTTTTCTATAGTAATATGGTCTTAAAGTCCGATATGAACATGAGAAGAGTTAATTATAGTAAAAACATTTACAGTAGGATTATAATGGAATGCAAATGTAACTAGATTTTTATTTAAGTGCAATATTAAGACATTGACATTTGACCTGAAAATATCCAATGGGAGAAATAGGAGGGAGATTTAAAAAGTTAAGATGGCTGCTGTTTGTTTAGATTTGTATGACCTGTTTTGAGGAAGCGGTCTTGGCAACCGCAAAACGTTACCATATCTTACAATAGGTTTATTATTTTTATGTATTTTAAATAAATTATTTTATATTGACAACTAGCAGCCAGTTTGTTCATTTTATATTTTGGATACATTCAGAGTTTGGAGGAGTCCAAATTATTGGACACAGATACTGGAGGGATCTGAGTGGAGGCAGATGTATTTCCCCCACAGGTTCAAAGCTGTTTTTTGGCATAAGCCATAAATCGGCATAATCTCTTGTGAGTATATGTATATTTTCTACATACTATTGGTGGTCTCTGAAGTTTACAGGCACTATTGGGCGCCCTCTTTGTACTTTTCTTTCTCTTTTTCCAGGTCAGATTTAGGAGCTTTCATCTGAGTCGGGCTATATTCACCTTGAGAAAAAATAAAATGCACTTTTTGGAAATTTTTGAAAATTTTCATTTCTTCTGTGCACTCCCCGTCACGTTTACGTGTGGGATTACTTCCTGCCTCCAGCTGGTAGGACCGTCTCAAATATTTTAAATAGCTAACTCCCCCCACCGTCCTCAGTTTTTTCCGGTCCTAGTCAGCTGGGGGACAGGAGGCAATGCCTCCGACTCTTTTTTGGACTACTGCAGGGGAGCGGTAGTTCTATTGAGACGCGGGACATCTCGCGTCTCGATTAAAAAAAAAAAAAAAAAAAAAAGAATTAGAAAGAAGCCGGATGTACGGGAGGCCTGCTCCGCTTACCTACAGGTACAGGAGGAGGCAAGGCACAGAGGCAGCTCAGACCCGGGGGTTCAACTCCGCGGGCAGGGAGGCAGTGTGGTTCCTTCCACGAGACAACGGGCAGTGAGACAGAGCATCCGGTCGCATTCTCTGCGCATTCAGGAAGGCTCACTGGCAGCAAGAAGCGCAGAGTGGAAGATGTGATTTTATGCTGCACATGGCTTCCACGGCAAAGCGGCCTTGCGTTCCACAGATGAACCGCACGCTGGATATAAGAGGCAATGGAGACAGCATTCAGGTAGGACGCTGGAGGCTTATAGGGGAAAGTTTTTAATGCATATTATTAAAGTTTATGTTTTTAAGTTAGCATGTCTTCAGGAAAAGCTTCAGCTGCTAAGGATAAAGGGGAAGCAGCTCCCACCAAAGAAGATAAGTCCCAGAAAAAAGTTTGTGCTAATTGTGATAAAAAAGTGGTGGCTTCTGATGCTAAGTTTTGTCAGGACTGTTTGCAAAAAGTAGCTTTTCAAGAAATGCCTAACCAGTTTCAGTAATTTCTTTCATGGATGAAGGTTTCCATGCAGGAAACCTTCACGTCTATGCAGGAATCAACCAGTGCTAAAAAGAGACAGAGGAATGAGGATCAAGGAGAAGGTACATCCTTCCAAAGAGCAGATAATGAGGACAGAAACAGCTTAGAATTCTCTGACTTCTCTTCAGAGGAAGAGGGTGAAATAGTGGAAGATTCAGGGGCTTTTTCTATAGATAAAATTGACAGTTTTGTTAGTGCTGTTAGGAAATCCTTAGGATTAGTAGATGAGAAAAAAGAACTAGATATTATAGATACAGCCTTTGTGGGTAATAAAAGGGTGACACCTTGTTTTCCCATTCACCAATCTGTATCAGATATAATTACATCTGAATGGCAGAAAATAGATAAAAGATCTTCGGTCACCAAGAAGTTTTCAGCCTTATATCCGTTTGACTCAGATAAGGTTAATCAGTGGGTTACCCCCCCTAAAATAGATGCGGCGGTTTCTAGATTGGCAAAACATACTACTATTCCTATAGAGGATGGTTCGTCCTTAAGGGACTCTATGGAGAAAAGACTTGAATCAGCTCTTAAGAGACAGTTTTCTGTTATTGGAAGCATTTTACAAATTTCTACTGCAGTGGCTTGTGTCACAAGATCTATTAGAATTTGGCTTTCTAATTTAGAGGAGAACATAGATTCAGGTACATCTAGGTCAAAGCTGATTAAAGAAGTTGCTACTATTAAAGAGGCCAATAATTTCATCTGTGATGCTTCTATGGACTCTATTAAATTGGGGGCAAAAGCATCAGCTCTATCAGTAGCCGCTAGGAGAGCTCTCTGGCTTAAATCATGGGGAGCTGACGGATCTTCCAAAAACAAATTGGTAAACCTTCCATTCCAAGGAGGTATGTTATTTGGCGAACAACTTGAAGAAATCATTAATAAAATTTCAGGAGGCAAAAGTGCTTTTCTACCTCAGGAAAAGAAAAGAAGATTCTCTCCTCCTAGATCTTCTTCATATAGGAACAGGTCTTTTTCCTTTCGCGACTCTAAAAGATACCAGTCAAAAACATTTGAACAGAGAAGACAGTCTTCCAATCAGGCATCCAGACCGGACTTCCGCAAGGAATTTAACAGAAAACCTCAATCCAAGAAGGAATTCTGAAGGTCAGCGAGGTCCATCTCCAGAGCAGGTAGGGGGTCGCCTGCAGTTATTCCAATCCAGTTGGGAAACAGCGGACAGTTGGGTTCGAAAAATTCTGGAGATAGGATATTCGCTGCCATTCAAAGTGACCCCAAAGATCAACAATTTCAGAACGTCAAGAATGCCTGCCAACAAAAGGAGAAAGAAGATATTAATGAAGGAAGTCCAGACTCTACTGGAAAAGAAGGTCATTCAACCAGTCCCACAAAGTCAGAAATCTGTAGGAATTTATTCAGTTTTATTCTTAGTACCAAAACCATCAGGTTCTTACAGGACCATTCTGGACCTCAAGAATCTCAATTCCCTTCTGATCCGAAAGACTTTCAAGATGGAATCAGTGAAGTCAGTTCTAAGATCAATTTGGCCAAACAGTTTCCTCACAAAGGTGGATCTACAAGATGCATATTACCACATTCCAGTAAAAGAGCAGGATCTCAGATTCCTAAGGTTTGCTGTAGGTCATCAACAGTTCCAGTTCAGAGCAGTTCCTTTCTGACTTTCAACAGCACCAAGGGTCTTTACCAAGATTTTAGCCGCTGCTTTAGAACCAATCAGAGAAGAAGGAATTTCTGTTATTCCATACTTGGACGATCTGTTACTCATATCCCTATCCAAAGAACAGGCAGTAAAAAACAGACAGGATGGTCAAACATCTTAGAAACATAGAAACATAGAAGATTGACGGCAGAAAAAGACCACCTGGTCCATCTAGTCTGCCCTTTAGTATTCCTTTATTGTTATCTTAGGATAGATACATGTTTATCCCAGGCATGTTTAAACTGTGTTACTGTGGATTTATCAACCACCTCTGCTGGAAGTTTGTTCCAAGTTTCTACTACTCTTTCAGTGAAATAATATTTTCTAATGTTTTTCTTGATTTTTCCTCCAACTAGCCTCAGATTGTGCCCCCTTGTTCTTGTATTCAGATTCTTATTAATCACACTTCCCTCCTGAACCTTGTTCAGTCCTTTAACATATTTAAAGGTTTCAATCATGTCCCCCCTTTCTCTTCTTTCCTCCAGACTATACATTTAGATCTCTGAGTCATTCTTGATAAGTTCTATGCTTTAGACCTTCCACCATTTTTATAGCTCTTCTTTGAACCCGCTCAATTTTAGTTATATCCTTTTGCAGATGAGGCCTCCAGAACTGTACACAGTATTCCAGATGTGGTCTCACTAGAGCTCTATACAGAGGGATCACAATCTCCCTATTCCTGCTTGTTATACCTCTAGCTATGCAGCCAAGCATACGATTTGCTTTCCCCACCGCCTGGTTGCATTGGTTACTCATCTTGAGGCTGTCAGAGATGACCACCCCCAAATCCTTCTCTTCTGAAGTCTTTGCTACCACAGAACTGCCAATACGATAGTCAGATTGAGGGTTTCTTTTCCCCAAGTGCATTATTTTACATTTGGAAACATTGAACTGAAGTTTCCATTGTTTTGACCACTTATCTAATAGTGCCAAATCATTCTCCATATTACAGACACCTCCTGGAACATCAACCCTATTACACACTTTTGTGTCATCAGCAAACAAGCAAACCTTCCCTGCCAAGCCTTCCCTTATGTCACTTACAAATATGTTGAACAGAACAGGGCCCAGAACAGATCCTTGTGGCACTCCACTTGTAACCAGTCTCTGCTCAGAATACACTCCATTAACAACAACCCTCTGGTTTCTGTCCTTCAGCCAACTGCAGATCCACTGAACTATCCAGGGGTTAAGTCCAATTCTTGATAATTTATCTATCAGCTCTTTATGGGGAACTGTATCGAAAGCTTTACTGAAATCCAGGTAGGCGATATCCACAGCACCACCTTCATCCAGCACTTTAGTTACATAGTCAAAGAAATCAATGAGATTAGTCTGACAGGATCGGCCCTCAGTGAAGCCATGCTGGTTTGGGTCCATCAGGTTGTTTTTTGTTAGATGGTCAATTATCTTCTTCTTTAGAAGAGTCTCCATCATTTTTACCACTACAGATGTCAGGCTGACTGGCCTGTAGTTACTAGCTTCTTCTTTACTACCCTTCTTGTGAATGGGTACAACATTGGCCATTCTCCAATCATCAGGAACTTCTCCTGTAAGAAGGGACTGGTTATACAGATTAGTCAGGGGGCCAACTATGACAGATCGGAGTTCTTTAAGAACTCTAGGGTGGATTCCATCCGGACCCATCGCTTTATTTGACTTTAGCCGGACAAGTTCCTCTAGAACATCGGCCTCTGAAAACACTGGGGCTAAAATTATACAACTAGAGGCAATGCTGTGTTCAGCCATTTTCTGATTATGAGGGCCGCTGTCTGAAAAAACTGAGCAGAAGTAGTTATTCAGATGGTCAGCGACCGCCTTTTCCTCTTCTATATACTGATTTTTTCCGTTGTTAATTTTTGTAATCCCGCAGTTTTTCTTCTTCCTGTCACTGATATATCTGAAGAAGGTTTTATTCCCCTTCTTAACAGATTTGGCCATTTCTTCCTCTTTTGAGGCTTTAGCAGCATTTATCATCTGTTTAGTCTTCTTCTGTATAGTTTTATACCCTTCTCTGTCCGCTTCACTTCCAGTCTCTTTATATCTCTTATAGGCAGACTTTTTATCTTTCACTATAGCTCTTACCTCTCTAGTAAACCATAGTGGATTTCTCTTTCTTTTCCTCTTGCTAATTTGTCTAACATGTAATCTTGTTGCCTTTAAGAGGACTTCTTTGAGTGTCTTCCACTGAGTACTCACTCTCGGTGTTTTATCCCACCCTTTTAATTCTTTCTTTACATATTCTCCCATATCCTCAAACTTCGTCTTCCTAAAGTCCAATACTTTGGTTGCAGAATGGGATTTCTCGTAGTCAGTCTGGATTCCGAACCACAAACATCGGTGGTCACTGGAACCTAGATTTTCTCCCACCTTCACCTCAGATACCAGGTCTCCATTTGTGAATACTAAGTCTAGGATATTGTCCCCTCTAGTTGGCGCCTTCACCAGCTGTTTTAGGGACATCCCCGTCAGGGCTTCTACGATGCTCCTACTTCTACATGTGGACGCACAAGGGATATTCCAATCAACATCAGGCATGTTGAAGTCTCCCATAACTACTATATCTCCCTTTACTGCCATTTGGGTAATCTCGTCCACTAGCATGTTGTCTTGCTCTTCAGATTGCCCCGGAGGCCTGTAGACTGCACCTATTCTTGTAACTGATCCCTTTTTATTCTGCAGACAGATCCAGAGAGTCTCCAACTCTTTACATGAATTCTGGATCGCTGTGGATTTTATGCTATCTTTAACATAAATGGCTACCCCACCCCCTCTTCTCTCAGCCCTATCTTTCCTATACAACGTGTATCCCGGAATGGCTATTTCCCAGTCATTACAGTCCCTGAACCATGTCTCTGTTATTACAATCAAGTCCAAGTCATCTCTACAAACTATTGATATTAGCTCGCTGAGCTTGTTGCCTAAGCTGCGAGCATTAGTACACATTACACGAAGAACATTACATTTATCACCAACAACAACTCTATCTACCGCACCATCATCTACCTCACCAACATCTGTATGTAAAGCACCAGCAACTTCCTGTGCACCAACATCTGTATCTATCACACTAACAAACTCAGAACCCTGGTTCACCAAAACTGTTCGGGGACAGAAATCAATCTTCTCAATGAAATTCCTGCCCCCTCCATCTAGTTTAAATGCCTCTCCAAGAAACACCTGAACTCTTCTCCAAGTACCTCAGTTCCTCTGTGTGACGGGTGCAGACCATCTCTCTTGAACATTTCTTTACAACTCCACCTTCTAATACTGTGACTGACAAATCCAAAACCTTCTTCTTTACACCACTGTCTTAGCCAACCATTGAACTCCAGGATACGAAGTCTCTTACTATTTTCAGAGCGGACTGGCAAAATCTCTGAAAAAGTGATAGAGTCTGTCATTCTGCTCAGCTCCAGGCTGAGACTTTGAAATTCCATTTTCACCTCTTCAACACTTTTCTGGGACAAATCGTTTGTACCGAGATGAATGATCAGATCAACTTCAGTCTCCTTTGTTGCAGCCTTGACAATATTTGAGATGCGTCTTTTATCCCTGCTTGCAGTAGCACCAGGAAGACATCTCACCTCCTTCAGTCCATCCTCATTCTGCCCTAAAGCAACACCTCTAACAATCGAGTCACCAACAAGGAGATGCTTTCTCTTCTTTTTAAGTCCATTTTCTGCTCCTGACTGCTTGTTACAATTCTCTCCTTTGGGACTCACAACATCCCGTACCTGAGTATCTGTGCTTTTATCTTCTGAAATCTCACTTTCCAATTCAGACAGGACACCAAAGGGATTACACACCGAAATACCAACAGTGTTGTGCTTCTGCTCCACAACTCTCAACCTCCCGGAACCAACTGTCTTCCACACAGCCCTTCTCTTCATGGGCCGTTGGGGCTGCGGTGGTGGATTACATGGTTGCTTGACTTCACACTCTAGCTGGGAAAGATTCACTTCTTTTGATTGCAGATAACACACCAAAGACTGCAGCCTGGAAATTTCACCATACAATGTGGACAGATGCAAACATACTGGACAACACCCCAAATTCCAGAGAGTACTGCGGAACACAACAGCCAGACAAGTGTTACACTGCACCAAACCAGACATCTTAGAATTAAAGCAGTTACTCACCAAACTGACAAAACCAGTGCCTTCACCAAACTCCTGCCGTTTTCAAACTACTGCAGTTTTTGAAACTACACACTTCTGTCTGTCTGCTGCACTTGTGTCTGGCTGCAAACTACTTACAGAGTAAACTCACAGAGTTGAAACCTCCTATAAATACACCTACTGCAGTTGATACGCTAACGAAGCGAGCCAAGCCTTTTCTTATGCTAATCTAATGAAACCAGTTACCAGCTACACCCAAATAGACACCTATGCACACTATGCAGAAACCAAAACAAGCCAAATACAAACTTAAGCACTAATGATCCAAATTAACCAAAGTAAATAAACACACAATTCAAACTAAATACTAAATGCAACACAATTCCAAGTACTACAACATAAGCAGTACTAAAGAATGATAGTAAGATTTTTTTTTTTTTTTTTTAAGTTTTTTGTCTACAATAGAAAAGAAGAGAGAAGTAAGAGTGAAGTAATAGTAATAGCCTGAGCTTACCTCAAGCTTGACTTAAGTACTGCAGTTTTTGAAACTACACACTTCTGTCTGTCTGCTGCACTTGTGTCTGGCTGCAAACTACTTACAGAGTCTTCAAAGTCTGGGCTGGCTCATCAACAAAGAAAAAAGCCAGTTGGTGCCTTCTCAAGATTGTTTTTCTGGGAATGAGGATAGACACAAGAAAAGAAATCATCACTCTTTCAAAAGAAAGAATACACAAAATAAGACACAAGGTTCTAAATTTCAGGAAGAAGAAAAGCCACATTGCGCGCATTTTCATGAAATGCATAGGAGTAATGATATTAGCAATACAGGTAGTTCCATGGGCAAGATTTCATTCGAGAAACCTTCAAGCATACTTTCTAAAGTTTTGGAACAAACGTCAACAGGACCTGTTTCAAAGAATACGCCTACCACAAGAAGTTCGTCAGGATTTACTATGGTGGACAAGAAAAGAAAACTTGCAGAAAGGAACCCATCTAAGAGACCCAGATTGGGAAATTGTAACTACAGATGCCAGCCATCTAGGATGGGGAGCAATATGGAGGGAAAAATCGATACAGGGAACATGGTCCACAACAGAAAAGGAGCTGCACATAAACTTGTTAGAACTCCGAGCAATCAGGTATGCTCTAAAACATCTCCTAAAGAATCTGAAAGGAAAGGCAGTTCACATCAGAACGGACAATATGACGGCAGTCATGTATATAAAGAATCAAGGAGGAACCAAAAGTGTAAGATTAAACAAGGAACTGGCACAGATATTGGTTCTAGCGGAAAGAAATCTGTTAGCCATATTAGCCTCACACATAGCCGGAATAAAAAACATTCAAGCAGATTATCTCAGCAGGAACAGAATACATCCAGGAGAATGGGCGCTCAATCAGGAGGTCTTCCAGAGCATAGTTCGGAAATGGGGAACTCCGGTAGTAGATCTAATGGCCAGTCAAAAGAACAGCAAATGCAGAAAGTTTTTTTCCAGATGGAAGACAAAAGGAGCCTTAAGTCAGGATGCTTTAAGGCATTCTTGGACGTTCTCTCTGGCCTACATTTTTCCTCCTATTCCTCTAATCAGGGAAGTGATCAGAAAGATAAAGTCAGAGAGAGCGGAGGTCATTCTGATTGCTCCCAGATGGCCAAGGAGGTCCTGGTACTCAGAACTAGTAAGGATGTCAGTTCAGAAACCGTGGCCATTACCGGAAAGAAAAGATCTGTTAATTCAGGGTCCGATATGTCATCCTCGACCCAGTTTTTTCCGATTGACAGCATGGAGGCTGAGCGGCAAAGTCTAAAAAAGAGAGGACTTTCTATCAAAGTAGCTGAGACTATTATTTCAGGAAGAAAAAAATCTACATTGAAGGTATATGACAGGGTCTGGAAGGTCTTCAGAAAATGGTGCATAAAAAATATTTCCAAAAATCATGTTACTGCTCCAGTTATCCTGGAATTTCTTCAGAAGGGATTTGACCTTGGATTAAGCCCTGCTTCACTTAAGGTTCAGATTTCAGCTTTATCAGAAGTTTTTTCTAAACATTGGGCAGAAAATGACCTGGTTAAAAGATTTGTTAAAGAAATAGAGAAAGCTAGACCTAGAATTAGAGAAATTGTCCCATCTTGGGATCTAAATACGGTGTTAAATCAACTTATTGGTTCTCCCCTATTCGAGCCGATAGACAGTATTTCATTGAAGCATTTGTCCTGGAAAACTGTTTTCTTAACAGCTATAACTTCTGCGAGGAGGGTTAATGAGTTGCAGTCTCTTTCATGTAAGGCACCTTATTTAATCTTTCATCAGGATAAGGTAGTCCTTAGGATGAAACCTTCTTTTAGAGGTAAGGTAGTTTCTGATTTCCATTTGAATCAGGAAATTCTTACCTTCATTTTGTTCTGCCCCTAAAGGGGAAAAAGAGAATAGACTCCATTCCTTAGACCTGGTTAGGTGCATATCAGTTTATTTAAAAAGAACTCACGAATTTAGACGGTCAGATAACCTATTTATTCAGTTCCTGGGGAAAAGGAAAGGGTTGCCAGCATCTAAGCAGTCTGTGGCCAGATGGATTAGACAATGTATATTTACTTCCTATGTGGAAGCAAAATTAGAGCCACCATTAAAAATAAAGGCTCATTCAACTAGAGCCATGGCCACTTCATGGGCAACCAGGGCTGATGCTTCTCCAGAAGAGATATGCAAAGCAGCCACATGGACGTCTATTTCCACATTTATTAGACATTACAAATTGGACATCAACGCCTCAGCAGATGCCAGATTCGGCAGAGGGGTATTGCAAGAAGTAATTCCACAATAACTGTGAGTCTCAAAAAATCTGCTATACTTATTTATATATGATACGGTTTGAACTAAGATACAATTTTATTGTTATCAGTGTATATTTCCCTCCCTGGATATAAGCTTGGGAAGTTCCCATACGTAAACGTGACGGGGAGTGCACAGAAGAGAAATTTTACTTACCGATATTTCTTTTTCTTCTGTGCATCTCCACGTCACACCCACCCTTAACTATGTTTTCTCTATAATATTTTTCAGCTTGGACAAAAGTAAAAACTGAGGACGGTGGGGGGCAGTTAGCTATTTAAAGTATTTGAGACGATCCTACCAGCTGGAGGCAGGAAGTAATCCCACACGTAAACGTGACGTGGAGATGCACAGAAGAAAGAAATATCGGTAAGTAAAATTTCTCTCTTTTTTTTTTTTTTTTTTTTCCTCAAGACACTAAGGTTCGCAATCAGAAAACCATGAAATCTCCAAAAAACGCTTTGCTTCATAACTCCTTTTTTAAAAGTCATATTTAGGAGCTTTCAACTGTCACGCTATATTCACCTCGAGTAACAATAAAACACACTTTTTGGAAATCTTTGAAAATTTTCATTTTTTTTTTTTCTCAAAACACTAAGGTCAGAAAACCATGAAATCTCCAAAGAACTCTTTGCTTCATAACTTTTTTTTAAAAGAGAAAACAGAGGGCGCCCAATAGTGCCTGTAAATGTCAATACATGGTGCACAAATCACTTGTGAGTATATCTCATATTTTAAGTTGCTGGTCAAAGGTCTACACCAAAACCAGCTGTTAGGCTTGTGGGGAGGATCAATCTGCCCCCATTCAGATGTATCCAGTGTTTTATTCAATGATCTCCAGTATCCAAAGGGTTAAAAATGTTTAAAGTGAACTCGGCTGCTGGAAAACGAAACTGTTTATTATATAATACAGAATAACAACCCAATTTAAAAGTAGTAATATATGTAACGTTTCACAGTGCTATGACTGCTTTCTCAAACAAACTGTTACAATACACACTATAAAAACACAGCAGCCATGTTCTACTTTTAAATTTCCCTCCACCAATCTCATTGGATGACCCCAAATAAAGGTCACCAGAATGTTTCCCGAGTAAATAAAAATACATATAGATGTATACATATATATGCACATATTTAAACAAGGATCAAAATATTAATTCTAAAGATACTCTTGAAATACTATAAAATTGCCTGTTTATATAATTTTTAAAATGTCTCAAGTGACCCCATTTTCTGATCTCAACCTCTATATTACTGTCCTTAAATGTTATAGCACCATTGATATGTTTTTTTAAAATAAAACGCCTATTACTAAACTTTGTACTATATGCACAAGGATAACAACACATACTTATATATATTTTAACACAGGATCACCTTTAATATAAATGGTCCTCAACAAAATGGCAGCCCACTTGTGGTAAAACCCTCCCTAACAATCTACATATTGAATCACACTAAGAAGAGGAGGGGGGGATAGTGTTGTCTTAATGAAATGGAATATTGTGACTATATAATTGTGGATATATAATTACATATACTAGTTGTCACAGTTTAAGACTCTCAGACGCAAGGTTAAGTAAAAACACAACTTTATTGAAAAGATTAAGATAATCCCATAGGATTTTAAACACATACATACATACAATACATAGAATGGTAGATAGTAGAACTATAGCGATACAGACTCTACCGGTCTTGTCAATATAAATTATGCATATGTGTGAATGTTTAATGAGAAAATTGTGACTGTATTGATGTATATGATAAAACTAAATGAAAAGTGTAAAAATAATTACATGCGTAGTATATTAGTGTAATAACAGTAATGGGTTTATATATAAAACTATAGTCTGAATGTAAAATTGTACATATACATTCTATATATCCTCTATATTATGAGGTCACCAAGCCACATCACATGCCTCATTAAGACCCCTAGGCACCATCTTGTCCAACCTGAAAATCCAACAGGATTCTCTCATAATAAGCTTTTTGAGAGGGTCTTGGCCCTTAGTTGGCATAATATGCTCAATCGGAAGAACTTTTGAATCCTGGTCGTGGTGTCTAAGGAAATGTCTAGACACACTGTGTAAAAGGTGCCCTCTCCTAATATTATATCTCTGCTGTGTAACCCTGGCTTTAAAGCTTTGTCTGGTTCTACCCACATATTGCAAGTTACAGGGACAACTAAGTAAATAAATAATATATTTGGTATCCCAAGCCAAAATTGTGTTAATCCTACATACTTCCCCTGTAGATAATGAAGTGAACGCCCTAGAATAGAACAGGTAATACACCTTTGGGCTTTAAATTTATAAACTCCATTTATCTTTTGTTCAAATTATGACTGTCTTATAAGTTTTTTTGTTTCCCTCTTTTTTTTTTTTTTTTTTTTTTTTGCTTTAACCTACTAGGGTCTAAAATATTAAGTCTTTGATCGCCTGAAGGTCACCTTTGGTTTCAAAGGAATGGATTGTTTCAATAAAGGATCCTCTCTCAAGATATTCCAATGCCTATTTAAAATCTTTTTAATATTACTAATTTCAGTGTTAGAGGTGGTAATAACTTGGGAATTGATCGAATTTTACCTTGTGTGTTATTTTATTCTTTATCTGTTTTTATAAACCTTTTTGCCCTCATGTAGGAGTCCTCCACTAGTTCTTTGGGGGTAACCTTTATCATTAAATCTATTTTTTAATATAGTAGATTGAGCCTCATAGCCATCAGTAGTGGAGCAATTGCATTTAATATGTCTAAACTGTCCGTAAGGTACATTGTTTAACCAAGGCCTATAGTGGCAGCTCCTATAATCTAGGTAGCTGTTAGCATCCACTTTTTTGAAAAATGTACTAGTGCGGATTACTGATTCGCTCTCACCTATAAGGTCCAAATCCAAAAATTGGATTTGTTTATCTACAGTAATACATAAATAACTTGTGGAATATAGAATTTACTATCTTACAAGTTCAGGTATAGAGGTTGGGCTTCCCTTCCACACAATTAAAATGTCATCAGTGTATCTTCTATATAGCACCAGGTTTGCGCCAAACGGACAGCCACTATAGATCTTAAGATGCTCAAGGTAACCCAAGAACAAATTGGTATAGCTTTGAGCAAACCTGGTTACCATCGCAGTCCTCTTGACCTGCAGATAAAAATGTTAAATGAAAAATAGTTAGGATGAACCTAATCCTCTCTATAAGGAAGTCTGTTTAGTAGGCATAAGGGGGTCCTCACGAAGAAAATATCTAGTGGCTTCCGACCTCCCCCTCCTTAGTGCGACTCAATATGTAGATTGTTAGGGAGGTTTTACCACAAGTGGGCTGCCACTTTGTTGAGGACCATTTATATTAAGGTGACCCTATGTTAAAGTATGTATAGGATATATAGGGAATTAATGCGCGCGCGCGCGCACACACACACACAGACACACACACACAACAAACAGACACACGCAAATGCACACGCATTCACTGAGAAGCATAAAGATTGACAGTCATGCATACAAACATAGATGCATGCAATTCACAACATGCAGACACTGTGATACAGACCTATAACACACGCACACACAGAAGTGAGTCATAAGGGTGTGACTTGTGTCATTGTAATGAGTTTGTGTTTGTACTTATGCCTCCACTGTGGCATTCTTTCATATAGCTGAAATGCATGTGGTAACTGCAAATACTATGGTAGAAGGTGGATCGTGCTGGCTCCCTGTGTGTGTGAGGGGGAGAGTGTGTGTGTTTTTTGTCTCTGTGGTGTAGGAGAGAGTGGCAGCCATTTTGTTTTTTCATTTACTTCGATAGTGGTGGGCGGGCTGGATAGTGGGGGCAGGCCAACTCCCTGCATGATTTAAATCACTCCCCCATTGAATCACCCAATGGGAGCAGTAACTCCTCCTTACTTAACCCTTAGAGTGCCAGACGGGTACGCAACGCATTGCTTTGCAATGCGTTGTGTACCCCAGGGGCGTTGCTAGGGGTGGGTTAAGGAGGCTGAAGCTCCAAGTGTCAGTGGGCAGCCCCGAATGTCAATCAGCAGACTCACTCCTCCTGCTGTTTATCCTGAGGCTGGCTGGCTGCTGCCCAGCAACTTGTGGGCGTATATAGATTGGAACAGCAGGCTGCTGCCTTACTCTGTTCTCAGCTTCAGCCCACAGCCATCCGATCCACACTAGCTCTTCTAGCACTTCCTGGTGCTTTGCGATGAGGTCATCACCATGCACCTGAAGTACCAGAGGAGGCAGTGTGGAGCCCATGGCTCTACACGGAATCAGAAAGCAAAATGGGGCAGAGCAGAAGAGAAGGTATGAGGGACAGTATAGATGGGGGGGGGGAATATATGGCTACCAGTGGCAGGTAAACAAGGCTGGTGGGTGTCACATTGTATATGTGGAGAATTTGTGGGCTGGCTACCAGAGGGCAGGGGAACAAGGCTGGTGGGGACACACAGTTTATGTAGGGAATCTGCAGCTACCAGTGGGTATTGTAATAAGGATGGTGGTGGTCATATAGTGTATGTGTAGAACATGTGGCTTTTAGTGGGCAGGATAATAAGGCTGGTGGGGTACAGTGTATGTGGAAAATCAGTGGCTACCAGTGGACGGGGTAATAAGGCTGGGGGAGGTCACATAGTGTATGTAAGGAATCTGTGGCTACCAGTAGGAAGGGGAGCAAGGCTAGGGGGGGTTATATAGTGTATGTAGAGAATCTGTGGCTACCAGTGGTTAGGGGAATAAGGTTGTTGGGGGGGGTCACATTATGTATGGAATATGTGGCTATCAGTGGGCAGGGGTAAAATGCAGTTGGGAATCATAGTGTATGTGAGGGATCTGTGGATATCAGTGGGCAGGGGGGCCACACGCAGTGTATGTGGGGAATCTGTGGCTTCCAGTGAGCAGGAGAACAAGGCTAGTGGGGATGCACAATGTATGAGGGGAATCTGTGGCGACCAGTGGGCAGTTGTAGAAGGCTGGTGGGGTAACAGTATATTTGGGGAATCTGGGCAGAGAAACATGGCTGTGGCTACCAGTGGCCAGTGGAACAAGGCTGTGGTATAAAGTTTGTGCATTGTTCTGTGGCTACCAGCGGCCAATGGAAAAATGCCAGTAATCAGTGTATGATTGGCTACAGGTAACCAGTGGAACAATGATGGGGCATCACACAGTGTATGTATGGTTCTATGGATACCAGTTGCCAGTAGAAGACTGAGATCAGTGGGCCTGGTGCTACTGGTGGCAAACCACTGGAGTATCAGACAGTGGATGTGTAGCTAATAGGGGCTAGAAGCGCAAGGTTATGAGACAGTGTATGAGGGGTTCTATGGCTACCAGTGGGC
Source organism: Rhinophrynus dorsalis (assembly GCA_037306005.1). NCBI lineage: Eukaryota > Metazoa > Chordata > Amphibia > Anura > Rhinophrynidae > Rhinophrynus > Rhinophrynus dorsalis. Next base: position 263,278,824 of record CM074718.1, read on the forward strand.
AATGGAACAATGCTGGGTATAAGCATACCTCCCAAGTGTCCCTCTTCGAGCCCCAAATCACTCTGTCCCTCTTTCACACCCTGGTGTCCCTCTTTTTAGGACATCAGGCTGTGTGGTGGGTATATAAGTATCACATTGCTCCACAGCAATAAAACTCGCATTAATGTTTGTTTAAACATCATTTGTTTATACATTATCTGTGTAAATAAAATACTGTGGTGGTGTTCTTGATTTATTCAGTTACATCAATGGCTCATATGTATTAAAGCAACTTGGTTTTAATCTGGAGTAAACCAACTGTTCAATGTGTGTTTTCTGAGGAGACATAAATTATGTTCTGTGCGTGAGGTACCATAAATTATGCAATGAGGCTTAGTTTATAAATATATAATATATTTAAAAAAAAATATATTTATAAATTATGATATCCTTGTGCATATAGTACAAAGTGATTTTTAGTAATAGGAGTTTTATTTTAACGTATCAATGGTGCTATATAACTTTTTCAGGACAGTAAGAGAGGTTGAGATCAGAATGAAAATGGGGTCACTTGAGACACATTAATTTTTAAAATATCAAACAGGCAATTTTATAGTATTTCAAGAGTATTTGATCCTTGTTTAAATATATGTATATCTATGTATTTTTATTTACTCGGGGAAACATTCTGGTGACCTTTATTTGGGGTCATCCAATGAGATTGGTGGAGGAAAATTTTAAAAGTAGAACATGGCTGCTGTGTTTTTTATATTGTGTATTGTAACAACCAGTTTGTTTGAGAAAGCAGTCATAGCACTGTGAAACGTTACATATTACTACTTTTAAATTGGGTTGTTCTGTATTTTATATAATCAGGTTTTTTTGTTTTTTCGCTTTATACATTTTTTGTATGGATACTGGAGATCATTGAATAAAACACTGGATACCTCTGGGGGCAGATTGATCCTCCCCACAAGCCTAACAGCTTGTTTTGGTGTAGACCTTTGACCAGTAACTTCACTTGTGAGTATATCTCATATATTTTATTTGTACACCATCTGTTGTGACATTTTACAGGCACTATTGGGCACTCTATATCTGTTTTCTCTTCTATATACTTCCCTGATGTGGATGTGAAAGAGGTGCAGCCCCCTGTTTTTGAGCACTCTGAAGTGGAGTGGACCTGGTGCACGGTCTGAGTTCCCACAAAGCTATAATCTCAGTGAATGCATATGTGTTGCACTGAGCACCCCAAGTGTGAGTAAATTCTTATGTTTATACCAGGGCTTAAAATGTGAAGTCCTTTGCTACTAGCCAGACCTGAAAAGTTACTCGCCACTGCAAGCCATAACATACTCACCAGGGCTGAATTTCAACTTTTTAGGGCTTAATTTTCACTCTCCATTGGCTAGTGGCGAGTGGAAATTTAGATCCCTGTTTATACCATACCAAAAGATAACTGACATACTACACTAGGAGCGCCTCCTGTTTTGTGTTTTCTTTCAGTCCTTTTTTAAAAGTCAGATTTAGGAGTTTTCAACTACATCACTTTATATTCGCCTTGAGAAGATAAAACGCACGTTTTGGAAAATTTTAAAAATGTTCCTTTTTTTTTTTTTTCCCAAAACACTAAGGTCCAGAGTAAAAACTTTAAAATCTCCAGAAAATGCTTTTGCTTCATACATTTTTTTTTTTACTGGACAGATTTAGGAGCTTTCAACTGCAACTCTCTATATTCTCCTAGAGAAACAATACAACGTACTTTTTGGAAATTTTTGAAAATCTTATTTTCCCAAAACACTAAGGTCCGTGGTCAGAATACCTTTAAATCTCCAAACGCTTTGCTTCATAGCTTAAAAAAAAAAAAAAACACACACAGAAGGTGCTCCTAGTGTAATATCCTCAGTTTCAATCTTCCCCTTCCCTTAGATCTCCTTCAGTATATTCACACTTTAATGTGGCCAGTGTCTCACATGTGTGCTCACTGGACTTTCAAATAGGTGGGATTTATTCAACTGCCCTCACAAACAGCGTTCCCGAATTCTTGGTCTTTGATGATAATATGGGCTGCTCCTTATGATAAACAGGCTCCGAAGTATATACAAAAAACAAACAAAGGGCGCCCTGATAGTACCAGTTAATCTTAGGCACCAAATTTGAGAATGTAAAAAGGTACTCTCACTTTGAAGTGTCTGGTTAATGACAATGACTTATATTAAAAGCCAGCAATATCAGCATGCAGGGAAATTGAACCTGTCCCAGCTCAGGATGGTGATGGAATCTCCCCCAAAGGTTCACATAAAATGCCAAACGAACAGCCGTTCCAAAACTTAGTCTTACAAAAATATTTGTATATAAAATCAAATGAAAACCAATTGCAACCAATAAAATGTTTGGCAGCTCTCAGGCTGCTTCCTCAGATCAACTGGTTTATCCATACAAGAGACAAGATGGAGCAGCACAATTAACAGACATTTAAATTTCCCTCCCTTCAATTTGATTGGAAGACCCCCCCAGGGAAATGACCTAATGCATTCATGGTAGCGTTATTACTTTCATTGAATATACTGGATCTATCATTATTTTTCAAACTTTGGAGGATATAAAGTTCATCTAAATACATCCACATAAGATAGAAATATATTCAAAGTTTAAAACAAATTATTTAAAAAAACAAATATAACATCTCATTTTCACAAAGGGATAAAAGTTAAATACCTTTCTCAATGTTTATAATATATGAACATACAATTAAGCAGAAAAAAACTCAACCCCTCGAGCCAGCGTGGCATGGGACGCATCGCTTTGCAATGCATCCCGTACCACTCCGGCACCCAAAGGGTAAAACGCACAAAATCAACACTTATTATAAAATGCTTTCTTTGCCCAAATATCAAACTTAAGTCACGTGGTTGCATCTTAAGTCACGTGGTTCGAGAGTTCATTATCATTTTCTCATTGCTACTTATATGCAACACATAAACCAGAATCTCATCCACCAAACGGAAACCCTGAATTTCACTTCTGGAGAAAAAAAAAAAAAATTCCCCATGGTGTCGAACGTTTCACCACTACGGAGAAAATCTCGCTAAATGGAGTCACAAAGCGTTCTACTGGAACTAGGACAAACAATCTTGGTTCCCCTTACCCTACTTTAAATGTTTATAATTTAATGTTTTTATAGTTCTAGTACCATAACATAGATGTTCTGTGTTTGGTAATTCACTATTTCTATGGAATGGAAAATAACTTATATAATGAATTCTATTATGTGAAAATACTTTATTCCTTCAGGGTATTTATATCTACTTAACGTTTTCCAAATCTTTTAAAACATGTTGAATTTGTAGTGTTTGGAGGTGCTGGCCTTAAAACGTGTTCTAAATTTTCTTTTATTTGTGTTTACAATTAAATAAAAACTATTGATTTATAGTCATTAAATCTATTGAATTTAATGATTTTATAATTATTAGCATTAAATCCTACTTCAATAAATTGTGTACCTAATAAATGATAGTGATTTATATGTAATGTTAAACTCAAAACATTTTTGTAATTTATGAAATTATTTAATTTATGGTAAAATATATTTATATTCACTCCACTTTATTTACTGTTGATTCTTTATTTTTTATTCAATACTATTTTTAAACCAATGGGAATATCCTTTATTAATGCTTTAATTTATCTTAAAGGAGCAGTAAAAATTTTTTATGAAAAAATATATATTGTAGGGATTTTCCTATTGAGTAAGATAAGGGTACTCCCGCTGCTGAGATTTATACTTACAGAGTTATTAGTTTAAACTCATGGTTTTTTACACTAGCAGTGCCCTCTAGTGGTCAAATTCTAATTAGATTTCCTGTTAGATTCTAATGGAGGGGAAAGTCAGACATACAGTTCTCTATAGAATGTGATAGAAACTGCCTGTCACTTTCTGTCAGTTAGAACTATCAGGAAGTAATCACAGTAAATTCACTTACTGATTATTTGAACTGTTATACATTTTGAATAAAACATCTGACAGCGATGGGAGTGACCTTGTTTTTATTCAGCAGGAAATGCTTTATAAAATGTGTTTTCATTAAACTCACCTTATAAACGTAGTCTGCTCCTGCGTGATTGCAGGAAATTGCACGCTCATATTTGTTTTCTTCAAGAAACGCATTTTTTATCTAGCTCTACACCTTCTCTTTCTAAGCGAGATTTTTCTCATCAATATTTCAACTCCTATAATGCCAAGAAAAGAGGAGTAGGTATTTTAATCCACAAATCCCTCCCTTTCCTTTTTGATTCACAGCTGCAGGACCCTGAGGGACGATATCTGTTTATTAGGGGCTCAGTGGGGGACGTGCTTTTGACTATGGCCGTTCTGTATGCTCCTAACTCGGGTCAGGCCGCTTTTGTTTCAGGGGCCCTGTCCCGTCTGGCTGATTTTCACAGAGGGTCGTGATCTTAGGGGGCGACTTTAATGTGCCTTTAGTGCCAGCGGTTGATAGTTCAGCTTCTAGGTCATCTCTCCCCCTGCGGACTTTAACTTCCATTAATAAATCTCTTAAGCAACTTAATTTGATTGATACCTGGCGCTTCCAAAATCATACGACTAAGAACTATACTTTTTATTCTTTCCCTGCTCATTCTTACTCTCGTATCGATTACCTTTTAATTTCCCAATCTCTTCTCCATTATCTGGATGACACTGATATTCTCCCGCGAACTTGGTCTGATCATTCCCCTATCACACTTTCTTTAAAACTTCCACTTTCCTTACCGAGATGTTCTACTAGATCCCTCCCTTTTACAAGATGTCACCTTTTGTGAGGAAATGGAGAAGTGTATAGTTGACTTCCTTGCTATTAATATTCCTTCAGTCCCCTCAGCTCTAACGGTGTGGCAGGCCCTGAAGTGTTATATACGGGGTTTATTTATTAAGAGAGCGGCTTTTTTGAAACGTCGGCGTGAGGCGGAGATTGACACTCTACTATCTGAGCTACGGCTGTTAGAGACTCGTCATGAATCTTCTTTGGATATTTCTGATCTGACCCTTCTCTCTCAAACGAGGCAATCTCTTAACTCTCTTCTTCGATCTAAAGCAGCTAAGTCATTTACTAGGGCACGTGCCTCCTATTATGAATGTAATAATAAATGTGGGAGACTTCTGTCCTTGCAGACTAAAGACCGAGGGCCTGTGGCCTCCATTGCCCAGTTGGAAGCTGAGGACTCTTCCCTTGTGCGCGATTACCCAACTATGGCGGAAACTTTTCGCCGCTTTTACGAGAAACTGTACAATTTACCTTCTATGGATCCTGATTCACCCATTTCAGCGGCATCTTATGTTGCTTCTTCTAATATGCCGAAATTGTCGCCTTCTCAGACTGCTTCTTTGGAGAGCGACATTGTTCAGCGTGATCTTGATGATGCCATTAGACAGACGCCAACTGGTAAAGCACCGGGTCCCGATGGTTTTCCTCTCGTGTTCTATAAAAAATTTTATAAGATTTTATCGCCCATGTTATTACGTGTCTTTAATGAGCTTCCCGACTCCGTTTTGTCTCACCAGCCTTTCATGGAGGCTCATATTTCGTTAATTTTGAAACCAGGAAAAGACCCCAAACTACCTGCTAGCTATCGTCCTATTTCTTTACTCAATATTGATACTAAACTTTATGCTAAAATTCTGTCTAATAGACTTGCACCGTTGCTTCCTTCTGTTATCGATTCCGATCAGGTGGGTTTTGTGCAGGGTCGGGAGGCAAAAGATAACACTATGAAGCTAGTTCAGCTTATAGAATTTGCCCACTCTCAATCTATACCTATGGTATGCCTAGCGTTTGACGCCGAAAAGGCTTTCGACCGGGTATCCTGGGACTTCATACTATCGGTTTTAACTCATGTTGGATTGGGTCCTCGATTTTTGGCATTCGTCAAGGCCTTATATATGTGCCCTTCGGCCCGTGTAAGGGTCAATGGTTTCCTCTCCGATCTATTTCTTCTTAAAAATGGAACCAGACAAGGATGTCCTTTGTTGCCTACCATATTTGTTCTTGTCATCGAGACTTTGGCCTGTGCCCTTCGGCTTAATTCTGCGGTAGTGGGGATTCATACGGGATCTAGAGAACATAAACTTTCCCTGTTTGCGGATGACCTAATCTTATCCTTATCTGACCCTGCTTCTTCGCTCCCGGCGATCATGTCTGAATTATCAAATTTTGGTATTGTTTCGAACTTTAAGCCAAATTGGTCTAAGTCCGAAATCATGAATGTTAGTATTCCCCCCGAGCAATGGCTATCTATATCTCGATCTACCCCTTTTAAAGTGGCTTCTCTTAAACTGAAATATTTAGGCATCTTCTTAGCCCCCTCTTCTACCTCTTTGTTTTCTCTAAATTATTCGCCCCTTTTGTCTTCTCTGTCAACTGACTTTCAGCGTTGGTCAAAACTTTATATTTCTTGGATAGGGAAAATAAATTTAGTAAAAATGGTAGTATTACCTAAGATTCTTTATCTTTTCCATACCCTTCCTATACGCCTTCCCTCCTCCTTTCTTAAATCTCTTCCACGCCTTATTAATAGATTTATATGGAATTCCAGGCCACCCAGACTCAAAATGCATGATCTGGCCCGTTCAAAACCCAATGGTGGTCTGGCTCTCCCTCTCATTGCCATGTATTATCAGGCAGCACAGCTTTCCCTTATTGGATATTGGTTGCATCCGGACAGTTCAAAGTTGTGGCTCTGTGATGGCTAATATGACGGCACCATTCCCGTTATGTAGCCTCCCCTGGTATCCTAGAGATAGAAGACCTGCCATTGCCACTCCTAACTCACTTCGCAGTTCGGCTCTCCTTTCCCTGGATTCTTTCATTCGGCGCAACCCTACTTGGTCGTCTAGGCCTTCCCCTCTCTCCTCTTTTCTTAATAATCCTGACTTTCAACCTGGCTGCCCTACTGACTCTTTCTCTCGTTGGCGCACTGGTGGTGCTCTTTTCATTTCTCAGGTTCTCCGAAACAACCGGTTAGATACATTTGATCAGCTTCGGACGCGCTTGGGTTTAGACCCTGGTGATTATTGGCAATACAGACAACTTCACAGCTATCTTACCTCCCCTATGATTCGTGATCGCTGCCTACGCCCCCTTGACCCCTTTTGAGTCTCCCCTTGCAGCACCCTCACCCAAGCGTCGCACGACTGCTGTCATATATAAGGTTCTTATATCTCTTCAGACTAAGCCTACTGACGTTATCCGCAGGCATTGGGAATCTGATCTGTCCATTTCTATCTCTGATGAGCTATGGCTATCTATTCAGCGCTCTATATCCTCTAGTTCTAGGAATGTGTTAACAGTTGAGATGAATTATAAGCTGCTCAATCGCTGGTACAGGACCCCTGAGTACTTACATCACATTTTCCCATCTGTCTCGCCAATATGTTGGAGATGCCGGGCGGGGCTCCCTGGTGCATATTTGGTGGTCATGTCCGTTGCTCCAGCCTTTTTGGCAGGATGTTAATCGGTATGTCTCTTTATGTTGCTCTAGGGACTTCCTAATTACCCCTCAGATGATCTTTTTAGGTGTACGTCCCTCGGACCTGCAGCTCCCTCCCCCTTGCTTCCAGTTGCTCCAGTATATGATCAATGCTGCGAAATTATGCATTCCTATTTTCTGGAAGTCCACTTCGATTCCTTCCATTACCATGTGGCTAGCCCGCTTATCCACAACTCTTATTTTAGAACGTACTGTGCAACGATCACCCTTGGCTTCGTTGTCCTTCGTGGAGACTTGGCGTTTATGGCATGACTTTTGTCAGTCCTTACACATTGATTCCCCCCAGACCTTAGATCCTACTAGTCATTGAGGAATTGATAGCCATGCGTTGACCGTCTTTTCTACTATTCTCTCTCTCCATAATTTCCCTCTCTCTCTTTTCTCCTCCTTTTCCCTTTTCTCCTTTCTTGTCTCCTTTTCTTGTCTTTTTCTTTACTTCTGCGTTCCTTATTTCTCTGTTCAGTTAGTCTCATGTTCTACTATTTTTATTAGTATTCTGGACCGCTACTGACATATGTTGTGTCTGTTTCACTTTTTTATAATTCATATTGTCAGATGCTTTTGATCTGTCTTATTTTTTGTTTTAACAATTCTCAAAATTTTGCAATGTATGTTTCTATTGTCTTTCCCCCAGTTACCCCTTTTTTTTTCTCTTCCTGTGCCCCTATTATCTTTAATAAAGCATACAATTTTGGAAAAAAAAAAAAAAATGTGTTTTCATAAAGTTTACTGCTCCTTTAAATCCTATTTATGTAATTTATTAAATTTGACTTTTTATGAGACACCTTTACATAAATTTATAAGTTCTACTCTAAAGGTTTTATTTATTACCAGGTGATGTCACTTGCCTCGTTTTGAGTTTCTGGGTGCTGTCATATCCAGACAAGAAATCAATAGGACTCACTCATTGCTAATTTTGCAATGAGATCCTTTCTCTGAAATAAATTCTACTTTAAAAATGTTATTTTTATTTTTTTTGTTTATTACCAGGCGATGTCACTCGCCTTGTTTAAACCTCTGGGTACCATTGTATCCAGACAGAAATCCAGTAAGACTCACGCATTGTTAGTTTTACAGTGGGATCCTGTCCCTTCCTCTGAATTACATGTTCAATTGGAATAACCTTATGTCCTCTATGGTCTTTATTGTGATGAGTAGAAAAATGTTGAGATACAATATTACTAGGGGACACCAATTACATAGTGTATGTTGGCAGACTCTGGCTTTGAAGCTTTGGTTAGTCTAACATATTGTAACTTGCAAGGGCAAGTAAGCAAATATATAATTGATTTTTGTACTGCAATTCATGTATGAGTTGATTTTTAAATTTTTCTCCAGTTGAAAATGAACTACATTCATCTGTTCTATTTAACTTTGGACAAGTAAGACATCACAAGGAAGGACACTTGAATACTCCCTTTAGAGGTTTCAAGTCTAGTAACCTTGACAAATTTTTTTTTTTTAGACTAATACGCTTTCTCCTTCTGTCCCACACTCTTGCCTTATAAAAAAAAAAAAAAAAAAAAAAAAACTTGGCGCGTCATATATTTAAGGGTTTTGGCACGTCTAAGTGATTTTTGTTTTTTTTTTTTTGAGATGTTACTTTTTAAGGAGGGGATCCTCCTTCAAAATGCTCCAATGTCTATTTAGAATGTTTACTTGACTACCTTTAGAATTTTAGTTATAAAAAGTGGGAATTCTTCCGATGCTTAAGTATGTATAATCTTCTTTTCACTGGACAGGTTTTTTTTTTGCTTTGGTATAGGAGTCTTCAATTAGATTTGTATAAAAAAAAAAAAAAAAAAAAAAAAAATTACTCAAATCTGTTTCAAATTTTTATTTTCTCAATCTCCCATAGAGGAACAATTCTGTTTAATTCTACAGAATTGTCCATAGGGGATGTTGTTCAACCATGGCCTGTAATGACAGCTTTTATAATCTAAAAAGCTATTAGCATTTTACTTTTTTTTTTTAAACAAAGGTGTGATTTATTTACTCCCTCATTTATAGAACCTTTAAGTTCCAAATCCTAGAATTGAATACTCAAAATCTGAACTACTGGTGAATTTCATCCCCCAGATATCATTCATATACTCTATAAAATCCTTAATCGTATCAAGACTACCATACAAACTATCAGAATATCCTCTATAAATCTATGGTAGAGTACCAGGTTTGCGCCGAATGGAGAATTGTTTAATATCCGCAAATACTCAAAATAACGCATGAATAAATTTGCATAACTCGGCATGAACCTGGTACCCATCACAGTCCCTTTCAATTGGAGGGAAATTTGTTCATTAAAAGTAAAATAATTGTCAGTGTAAATATAATTGCTTTGTGTATGGAATTGGTTTGCTCCATAGACATTTAATCTCCCCTTAAAAAGTGTTCTGCTGCTTCAAGGCCACCACTGTGTGTAATATGTGAATATAAAGAGGACAAGTCTAGTGTGAGCCACACGCAATCTTCTTCCCATTTGAAATCATGTAAAAGTGTAAGCACATGACCAGTATCTATCAAATGTGATGGTAAACCCATTACTAGTTTCTGGAGATGGAAATTAATAAACTCAAAGACTCGCTGTCAGTCAATGCCTCTCAACATTCTATTCAACAAATTTAAATCCAGTGACTTCTAATGAAGGTTTTGGATTCAAAGAATTTTTAGGGATCTGGAATCCCTTTTGAAAAACGAGTGCAGACACTGGTCTGACACGGTCTATTTGAAAAACTACATTTCACTGCAAATGATCCCTAGAGGATTAAGGTTTAATCTCAACCTACTTTTAGTGATGAGGATTTTTCAGAGAAATGGAACAAGGAATTAGATGCCTGTTCCTTTAATCTAATGCACGTTCTGATTGAATACAGAGAACCTATTGATAGACTTGAATAAGAAGATTAATCTAAATATCAAGAGGCTGAAAAGTTAAAGATGACAGCTCTAGGATCTTAGATCAAATGAATAAGTGTTGCTAAGTTTAAGCATGAAATTCTAGAGAGGAAAACGTTTACGTGATAGGTCAGATTATGAAAATAATCAGATTCTTAATTGTCCCAAAAAAGTGAATACATTTCATACTAGTAATAACCAGTCCTCTAGAAATAATGATCAATATAAGAATAAGGATGATAGACCATCAAATCCACCTAGGAAGTCTGTTTCTAGTGTGGCGCTTTGAGAGGTACCGGGGGAGTCTAGTCTTGATACTGTTAAGGATTTTATAGACTATAAGAATGATATCTGGGGGATGCAATTCACCAGTTGCTCAAATTCTGAGAGTATTCAACTCTTGGATTTGGACCTAAAAGGTTCTATAAATGAGAGTAAATACTTGCACATTTAAAAAGTCGATGCTAATAGCCTCTTAGATTATAAAAGCTGTCATCACAGGCCATGGTTGAACAACATCCCCTATGGACAATTCCGTAGAATTAAACAATTTTTTCTCTATGGGATATTTTGAGAAACAATCAAACTTTGAAACACAGATTTTTGGATAAATCATACTCAAAAAATCTGACTCCTATACCAAAGTAAAAAACTGTGCACAGTGTATAAAAAAAAAAAAAAAAAACATTATACATACTAAAGCATCTGAAGAATTTCCACATTTTATAACTAATTAATTATAATGCTAAAGGTAATCAAATAAGAAATATTCTAAATAGACATTAGAACATTTTGAAGGAGGATCCCCTCCTTAAAAGTAACATCCCAAAAAAAGCCAAAAATCACTTTTAGACATGCCAAACCCCTTAAATATTCTGGTGCTACGTTTTTTACTAAGCCAAAAGAGTGGGACAGAAGGAGAGCGCACTACAGGGGTTACTAGACTTGAAACCTCTAAAGGGAGTATTCAAGTGTCCTTCCTCACGATGTCTTACTTGTCCAATGTTAATTAATAGAACAGATAAATTTAGTTCATTTTTAACTGGATAAAATTTTAAAATCAACTCGTACATGAATTGCAATACAAAATCAATTTATATAGTTGCTTACTTGCCCTTGCAAGTTACAATATGTTAGGACTACCCAAAGCTTCAAAGCCAGAATCTGCCAACATAGATACACTATGTAATTGGTGTCCCCTAGTAATATTGTATCTCAACATTTTTCTACTCATCACAACAAAGACCATACAGGACTTAAGGCTATTCCAATTGAACATGTAATTCAGAGGAAGGGACAGGATCCCATTGTAAAACTAACAATGCGTGAGTCTTACTGGATTTTCCATCTGGATACGATGGTACCCAGATGTTTAAACGAGGCGAGTAACATCGCCTGGTAATAATAAACAACAAAAAATAATAAATTTAATAAATTACATAAATAGGATTTAAGATAACGCATTAATAAATGATATTCCCATTGGTTTAAAAATAGTATTTAATATTTACTGCGGATTCTTTATTTTATTAAAAAAATATAATATAAATATACTTTACCACCATAAATTAAACATAATTAATATTTCATAAACTATTACAAACATTTGAGTTTAACATTACACATAATCACTATCCTTTATTAGGGACACATAATTTATTGAAGTAGGATTTAATGCTAATAAATAATATAAAATCATAAAATCCAATAGATTTAATGAATATAATCCAATAGTTTTTATTTAATTGTAAACCCCTAAATAAAAATTTTAGAACACGTTTTAAAACCAGCACCTCCAAACACTGAATTCAACACATTTTAAAAATATTTGGAACATGTTAAGTAGATACTTTATTCCTTCAGGGTATTTATATTTTCACAATACAATTCATTATATAAGTTTTATTTTCCATTCCATAGAAATGGTGAATTATCGAACACAGAACATCTGTTATGGTACTAGAACTATAAAAACATTAACTATAAACATTTAAAGTAGGTCAAGGGGAACCAAGATTGATTGTCCTAGTTCCAGAAGAACGCTTTAATTGTGACTCCATTTAGAGAGATTTTCTCTGTAGTGGTGAAACGTTCAGTGACATGGGGAAATGTGTGGGGGTTTTTTTTGTTTTGTTTTTGTTTTGTTTTTTTCTCCAGAAGTGAAATTCAGGGTTTCCGTTTGGTGGAGGAGATTCTGGTTTGTGTGTTGCATATAAGTAGCGAGGATGAGGCTGATCTCTTGAACCACGTGACTCTTACGATATAACTCTACACCATTAGAAATATTTTTTAAGCTTGCTATTTGGGCAAAGAGCATTTTATAATGTTGATGATTTTGTGCGTTTGACCCTTTGGGTGCCAGAGTGGTATGGGATGCATTGCAAAGCGATGCGTCCCGTGCCACGCTGGCTCGAGGGGTTGAGTTTTTTCTGCTGAATTGTATGTTCATATATTATAAACATTGAGAAAGGTATTTAACTTTTATCCCTTTGTGAAGATGAGATGTTATATTTGTTTTGTTTTAAACTTAGAAATATATTCAATCTTATATGGATGTATTTAGATGAACTTGATATCCTCAAGTTTGAAAAATAAGGATAGATCCAATAATATATTCAATGAAAGTAATAACGCTACCATGAATGCATTAGGTCATTTCCCTGGGGGTCGGGGGTCATCCAGTCAAATTGAAGGGAGGGAAATTTAAATGTCTGTATAGTTGTTCTGCTCCATCTTGTCTCTTGTATGGATAAACCAGTTGCTCTGAGGAAGCAGCCTGAGAGCTGCCAGACATTTATTTTATTGGTTGCAATTGGTTTTAATTTGATTTTATATGTATTTTATATATAAATATTTTTGGAAGACTAAGTTTTAGAGCAGCTGTTCGTTTGGCATTTTATGTCAACCTTTGGGGGAGATTCCATCACCATCCTGAGCTGGGACAGGTTCAATTTCCCTGCATGCTGATATTGCTGGCTTTTGATATGTCGTTAACCAGACACTTAAAAGTGTGAGTACCTTTAAACATTATTCTCAAACTTGGTGCCTAAGAGATTAACGGGCACCATCAGGGTGCCCTTTGTTGTTTTTTGTTGTGAGCCTGGGGCCTGTTGATCATAAGGAGCAGTCCATAGTATCAAAGACCAAGAATTCGGGAACACTGAGGGCAGTTGAATAAATCCCACCTGTTTGAAAGTCCAGTGAGCACACATGTGAGACATTGGCCACTTTAAAGTGTGAGTATACTGAGGGAGATCTAAGGAAAGGGGAAGATTGAAACTGAGGATATTACACTAGGAGCGCCGCCTTTGTGTTTTTTTTTTGTTTTGTTTTGTTTGTTTTTTTTAAAGTTATGAAGCAAAGCGTTTGGAGATTTAAAGGTATTCTGACCGCGGACCTTAGTGTTTTGGGAAACTTTTTGGAAATTTCTGAAAATAGTGTTTTATTGTTTCTCTAGGTGAAAATAGAGCTGCAGTTGAAAGCTCCTAAATCTGACCTTTAACCCCTTCTTGATAATGGACTTACCAGGTACATCCGGCAAAGACTGTCATTTAGTGACAGAACGTACCTGGTAACTCCCGGAAGTCTGAGTCTCAGTTCGGGGACTGTGGAATAATCTGGCAATTTTTTTTTTTTTTTTTTGTATGACTGATGTTAAGGTGACAGAGTGTAGACGCGGAGTTATGAAGCAAAGCATTTTGAAAGCCATTAAATCTCCAAAAAAGTGCGTTTTATCGTCTCTCGAGGTGAATATAGAATGAGGCAGTGTCACGGTTTAAGACTCTTAGACGCAAGGTTAGGTAAAAACACAACTTTATTGAAAAGTTTAAGATAATCCCTTAGGACTTCATACACATACATACAATACTTAGAAATGGCAAATAGGTTGTGACAATAGCGAATCAGGCTCTACCGGCCTTGCCAATATACCGGGCAAGGCAGCCTGGGCAAGCAATGGAAAGATGGCTCTACCGGCCTTGCCAATATACCGGGCAAGGCAGCCTGGGCAAGCAATGGAAAGATGGCTCTACCGGCCCTGCCAATATACCGGGCAAGGCAGCCTGGGCAAGCAATGGAAAGATGGCTCTACCGGCCCTGCCAATATACCGGGCAGGCAGCCTGGGCAAGCAATGGAAAGATGGCTCTACCGGCCTATAAGGAGAAGATGTCAACCACTATGGCCTCAATAACTGTCAGATGACAATGACAGTATGGAGACTGTATGTAGAGGCTACAATGACCAGTGGTAATACCAGGTAGTCTGCACACCCCAATACCCGTGTACTGAGGGAATAACTAGCTGTCTAGGACTGGACAGCGCACTGGGAACCATCAGACTAAGTGAATCGTAAGCCGTGAGGCAGAGGAGTAAACAAGCCCCGCCATGCTGGAAATCAACAGGCTGGATGTATAGCAGACCTAAAGGTCATAGAGAGAACCAACGCCCGCTCGCTGGGAACCAACAGACTATATGTATCATAGGCTGTAAAGCAATGAAGCGAACCAGCGTCCGCACACTGGGAACCAACAATGAACGTATAGTAGGTAGTGAAGTAGAGTGAACCAGCGTCCGCACGCTGGGAACCTACAGATAGTTATGTATTGAGCCGTAAGGCAATGGAGCGAACCAGCTTCCGCACGCTGAGAACCAACAGTTGTGTATTGAGCCGCAAGGCAGTGGAGCGAACCAGCATCCGCACGCTGGGAACCAACAGAGTGAAAATGTCGCCACAGATGAAGAAACTGGACGCAGGAGATGAACAGGAACCAGCACAATGATGGTCAACCGGATCAGGAACGGCAACGAAGACTGGCAGCAGGAAACAGCAACCTCGGACAACTCTAACCAGAACAGGCACTGGAACAGTTACAGCTGAACAAGAGTCTCAGGAACAGGATGAACTCAGGAAACCAGGAACACAGCAAAAGGCCCATTAAGCTTCTGTAGCATAATGAAAGTGGATGCAGTCTGAGACACCACGAAAGTGCAACCAAAGGGTGCCCAAACTCAGTTTAAATAGGCAATATGACACGGGCTAAAGGCGGACGGCCAATGGGAGCCCCCTGCAGGTGATAGACACAGAAAGGCAGCAATCACGGGCACCGTGATAGGCAGTTGAAAACTCAAATCTGACTTCTGAAAAAGGAGGTATGAAGCAAAGCGTTTTTTGGAGATTTCATGGTTTCCTGACCACGGACCTTAGTGTTTTGCCAAAAAATGAAAATTTTCAAAAATCTCTGAAAAATGCGTTTTATCGTCTCTTGAGGTGAATATAGAATGAGGCAGTTGAAACCGCCAAAATCTGGCTTTTAAAAAAGGATGAAAAACACAAGGGGAGGAGGCGCTCCTAGTGTAGTATGTCAATGCTTCACAATTCAAGTATTACCAGATTAAATCTACTCACAAGAGTTGTTCAGTGTGAAAAGTACGTTTCCACTGAATTTCAAGCTTTTAGGGAACTTGGACCGTCCCAAAAGTCTACACCAGGGTATGAATCTCTATGGCTGCACCTCTTCAACATCCACATCCGGGAAGTGCATATGAAAAAAAACAGACAGAGGGCGCCCAATAGTGCCTGTAAATGTAACTATTAAGTGATAATCAACAGCATAAAGGTTATACTAACAGTTGTAGTTGCTAGTTACAAGGCATATGCCCAGAACTAGCACTTTGAGCTTGTGGAGAATTCAAAATCCGTCTCCACTCAGATCTGTTTGTAGAGTTGTTCAAGTGGAGGCCAGTATCCAAAAGGGTAAAATGATTAAGAAAGGAAATGTAGTAGGCTGCTGAAATCTCTAAAAACAATTCACTTTTTATTATAAAATAATAAAATGTATATAAAACAAACCAATTGTAAGTAATAGAATATAATAGTACTGTTTCGCAGCTCTAAGGCTGCTTTATCAAACCAACTGGAATGTTATACAAAGAAACAAACATGGCAGCCATACTCACATTTAAAATTTCCCTCCTAGATGTTCATTGGTTAACCTAGCAGTACATCAGATGACCTCAGAGGTGAACAATCTAATATAAAACTTAAAATTTAAAACTTAAAAATGTTTAGAAAGAGTACATCTTAAGTCTACATCTTAAGTATATCAAAATACTGGAGATAATATATAAGTATTTAAAAAAAATATATAAGTAATGGTTTATACAAACGGATCTTCATATGTTAAAGCTTTATTGAAATAAAGATCGTGCCCTGTCATATGTATAGTCTGATAATAGTCACCATTCCTTAATATATAATAAGAGAAAAAAAAAATCAAAATATCTAATGAAACTAATATAAAAAAGGAGCCCAAAATGATCTATAGTAAATGAATAAAGATGTACTTACAGAGATATTTCAATCCCATCGCCATTAACCCTAGAGTCATGCGGTTCACCAAAGCAAAAGACAGGAAGCTTGCGTTCCACCCGTGTCTAAGACAGCCGCGGGACATAAGCTCACACCAAAAGGCATCCGTCCGAAAAGGAAGTCAAATCAAACTTAAAAAAACTGTTTAATATTATTGAAGCGGCGAGAATGGGCCTGTGGATTAGACGGTGCGGCGGCATAAATCAGCCGGAACTCTGACAATCCACACATGCCCCGATCGTCGCTACATAGTGAATACACATCATGTGGCGGCATGAATCAGCCGCAGCACTGACATCCACACATGCCCCAATCACCGCTACACAATATGCATCATGCGGCGGCATAAATCGGCCACAACACTGATATCCACACACACCCCGATCGCCGCTACACAATGAATACTCAATGAAAAAAGTAAAAAGGGAGGATAAAGAAGAGAAAATGCCCAAGTAAAACAACAATAACGGTGACAGACATAAAATAAAAAACACAATACAGGAGACAAATACATCAAATACATATCCAAATGAAAAGACTACAAAAAATGGAAACTATCTCACAATAAAATGACACACATAATATATAGACAATCAAGTACATCTACAACATACAAATACATAAGTGTGCTCCAACAAAATGAGAACTATCATGTCACAAAATAAAGGAACACCTAAATATTATATAGTGCAAAATATATCCAAATAGTCTTATTTTTGGTGTAGTTAATTTTTTTAAATTAACTATCATGCCATATAAAAACACTCACATAACAGACATAATACATACTTCTATAGTCTACAAATATGTAGGAAAGGACTATAACAAAATAAGAGCTTTCATACCATAGAGTGACACTCAGTCACATGACACTAAGATGTATATCCAAAAGGAGTATATATAAATATTTATTAGAACCATATAAATGTGAAAATATAACTCTATAAATGAGTAAGCACATAGCTCTGTATAGAGCTACAAATCCTAAAGAACGTATGTGTAAACCCAAAAACTATAACCCAACTTTAGAGAACATTTCTTCTATAAAACATGTGAAATACTATATAGTACTATATTTATAAAAATGAATGTGTCATTAGTGAGAAATTCTAAAATGTTTGCTATGTTAAAATAAATGTGAAACAGTGAAGTCTTGGGGGGGGGGAAGGGGGGGAAACACCACTTGGAGTGGTGGAAGTATCAAAATCGATTCTTACCCCTCAAGGAGGGAGTTTTACAAAAAAGAGGGAAATTAGAGGTGGAAGGAGCAAGAGGGGAAGGGGGGAAATCCAAAAAACAAGGATGAGTTAAAGGATACTTGTATCTTTAATTTGTCAT
This sequence comes from Rhinophrynus dorsalis, assembly GCA_037306005.1. Classification (NCBI taxonomy): domain Eukaryota; kingdom Metazoa; phylum Chordata; class Amphibia; order Anura; family Rhinophrynidae; genus Rhinophrynus; species Rhinophrynus dorsalis. The sequence goes on from CM074718.1 coordinate 263,296,949, forward strand.
CATATACACTTACCAAGTCTGAGGAATCTTTACTGTCAAAAGGATTATCTTTGTCCATCCTCCGAACCTAACCTTTTTGAATTATTTGTGGCCTTGCATTCATTTGTCAGCAAGTTATCTTTAAAAAGATACTTTGCAAATAAACTATTTAATAGACACCTGGAAAGAGTTCCGATTATAACACAACAACCTCTAAACACCCAAGGCTCAGAGATTATTCCCTTTGTGGATATAGAGACTCAATATATATTGGAAGGTAAAGGTCCTAGTTCCTTTAAACCCAAATCTGAGTTCTTTCCGGTGGAGTCTGTTGGGAAATATGTAGAAGTCTTTTCTTCAGTTGTTATGGAGGACTTTAGAAATCTTATGAAGAAAAAGAATAAGAAAAGACAATTGAGTAGACAGGAGAGATTGGCAAGACAAAATCTAATTAACAATCATTAAATTATCATAAAACAGGCGGACAAAGGAGGGGGTTTAGTAATTCAAAATTTGAAAGATTATATATGTGAGGCTAATAGGATATTATCTGATATCTCCAATTATGTTCAATTACAATCAGATCCTACTGAAGAATTCTTACAGGAACTAAAGTCTATGCTAATTAAAGCTGTGGAAGATGGTCTACTTGGGGCCCAAGAGAGGGATTTTATTATTCCTAAAAATCCTAAATTGGCCATATATTATCATTTGCCAAAAATTCACAAACAATTGGTTAGTCCCCCAGGCAGACCTATCATTTCAGGCATAGACTCTCTCACTAGTAATTTATCGGAATATATTGATTATCATCTTCAGAGAAGAGTGGTAGGACTCCCCTCTTATTTAAAATATACAGGTCATCTCTTGTCATTGTTGAAGGATTTTGTTTGGCAAAAAGATTTTACTTGGATCACTCTAGATGTAACCTCTCTATTCTAATATTCCCCATGAAGGGGGTTTAGAGGCAACAAAATTATCTTAATGAGGATTTTCTCATGCCTGGTAAACAGGTTTTTTTTGATTGAGGCTGTTAAATTCATCCTTACACAACTATTTTGTGTTTAATGACCAGTTTTATTTGAAAATTAAGGGTACAGCAATGGGTACCAGGTTCGCGCCCAGCTATGCTAACCTATTTTTAGGTTATTTGGAACATAAAATTTACACCAACTGTCCTTTTGGCGCGAACCTAGTACTCTATCGTAGATACATCGATGATATCATAATTGTGTGGAAGGGTGATACAGCTCTCATTCCAAAATTTTAGTTATCTTAATGATAACAAATGGAGTATGGCGTTTACTAGCCATGTGGATGAGACAAATCCAATTTTTAGACCTAGACCTCATTGGTCAAAATGATTCATATGTATGTACTCAAACATTTTTTATTTTATTTTTTTTTTTTTTTAAAGTTGATGCGAATAGCTATCTTGACTATAGGAGCTGCCATTATAAACCTTGGCTTCAATAATATTATTTAAACAGGTTTTTTTAGTTTGAGTTGACTTTCTTTTTGGACGGATGCCTTCTGGTGTGAGCTCATGTCCCGCGGCTGTCTTAGACATGGGTGGAACGCAAGCTTCCTCTCTCTTTTTTGCTTTGGTGAACCGCATGACTCTAGGGCTAATGGCGATGGGATTGAAATATCTCTGTAAGTACATCTTTATTCATTTATTATAAATTATTTTGGGCTTTTTCTTTTTTTTTTTTTTTTTTTTTTCTCTCCTTTTATTATATATTGGAATGGTTACTATCACCAGACTATACATATGACAGGGTGCGATCTTTATTTCAATAAAGCTTTATTGACATATGAGGATCCGTTTGTATAAACTATTACTTATATTTTTTTAAAATACTTATATATTATCTCCATTATTTTGATATACTTAAGATGTAGACTTAAGATGTACTCTTTCTAAACATTTTTAAAGTTTTAAATGTTAAGTTTTATATTAGATTGTTCACCTCTGAGGTCATCTGATGTACTGCTAGGTTAACCAATGAACATCTAGGAGGGAAATTTTAAGTGTGAGTATGGCTGCCATGTTCATTTCTTTGTATAACTTTGTATAACATTCCAGTTGGTTTGATAAAGCAGCCTTAGAGCTGCAAAACAATACTATTATATTCTATTACTTACAATTGGTTTTTTTTATATACATTTTATTATTTTCTAATAAGTGAATTTTTAGAGATTTCAGCAGCCTACTACATTTCCTTTCTTAATCATTTTACCCCTTTTGGATACTGGCTACCACTTGAACAACTCTACAAACAGATTTGAGTGGAGACAGATTTTGAATTCTCCACAAGCTCAAAGTGCTAGTTCTGGGCATATGCCTTGTAACTAGCAACTACAACTGTGAGTATAACCTTTACGCTGTTGTTTATCACTTAATAGATACATTTACAGGCACTATTGGGCGCTCTCTGTCTTTGTGTGTTTTTGTTGAAAAAGGAGTTATGAAGCAAAGCGTTTTTTGGAGATTTCATGGTTTTCCTGACCACAGATGTGACGGAACAGGAGATTGAACTTTTATGTCCCTGTGATATGAGGACTGTGGGATTCCATGGACATTCCCGCAATACATCTGCTATGGACTTTTCCTGTCTCAAGTCCTTCGACCTCAACCTTGCCATCTATTGGATGGAAACTTGCATTGCAGCATTGTGCTATGCCCTGCCATCTATTGGTTGAATCTTGCATTGCAGCAGTGAGCTATGCCCTGCCATCTATTGGTTGAATCTTGCATTGCAACATTGTACTATGCCCTGCCATCTATTGGTTGAATCTTGCATTGCAACATTGTACTATGCACTGCCATCTGTTGGTTGGTGACCTGCATTGCTGTGAGTATGCAAATATGGCACTGTTGCATTCTGGGACCTTCAGTTTCTATCCAATGTTTTCATTATACTCCCCCATCCTACACCCTAAAATTGTTAGACCCTGTTATGTATGTTGTATGTCTTGTCTATGTATTATGATATTTTGTTATATTCATGTCACCTCAAGTTGAATGAAGGCTGTGAAAGGTCTGGTATTCCATTTCAATAAACTTAGATGTTTTTTTCCCTACCTCTAAAGCAGATGTTTAGGCTCTGTTATTGGGGGGAGGCGGGGGATATGACACCACGCCCGTGTAGCCAAAAGCGCCTTTATAAAGGCGGTGTCGTTACCTGGGCAGAGGGGTGAGTTCCTGCCAGGAGGAGGCGCCATCGTTGCAGAGGGACCTGAACCTGTTCCCCAGGACAAGGCAGAGAGGTTAGTGCCTGCCCAGGAGAGGCTTTGCCGCAGAGGGGACGATACCTGCTCTGCAGTGACCTGTTCCAGTGGGTATAAGTGCGAGTCCCTACCCAGGTCACTGCTCCCCACTGGGCTGGCTGCACCTGGAGGTCTTCCAATCCGGTTGACCGCTCCTCCTCTGGGTGGTGCAGCTAGATCTAGTGGCAAATGGCCCAGGTCTGTCCGGTGGTCCTCTGAAGCCGGTCCGGTGTAAATGACCTGGTAGGCGCCCCCCTAACGCTACAGGGGCAGGTGCCTGCCGCAGGGGGCCGTCACATTGGTGGCAGCGGTGGGATCTCTGCACTACAGTGTCCAAACCACCACCGGGATTCACCTCCATCGGGAGGTTCAGAGGACAGCACAGCCAGACCCCCGAGATGGAAGCCATTTACAAGAAGCTGAGCATCGCATCGCTGAAGGAGCCGATTATCGCCCAAGGGTCTGATCATGGTCAACGCAGTAAGCCAGAGCTTGTTCAGCTGATCAGGATGGATGTGGAGGCTGGCATAGCTAAGGCCCCAGCTCCACAGCAAAGAACAGAAACCCCCTTTCAGCAGAGGATGCGGGAGAGACTGGCTTACTTGACTCCACCTGTCTCTGAGGGTGCCATAAGAGAACGTGGCAGGTTCGGGCAGAGCTAGACCGTGCAGGAGACACAAGGTTCAATAGTAGATCCCTTCTTGAGGCCGGGTCCTGGAGAAACAGCGGAACAATAATGGATCTTAAAGTAACCCACCAGCTCCCCTGTGTTGTGATACCTGAACTGGTGAGTGGGAGTGAGCTCACCAACAGCCCCATGAAGATGGCCCCTTTGTTAATGGACACTGCCCTGGAGAAGGAGCAATGTGTGCTCTCCAGGGGCATAGATGATACGGCCCTGAGGAATGGGACTGCGGCCTTCCTCAAGGCAGAGAATGGCTCTGCGGTTTGTGGCCTGAAAGAAGAGGCCCCCAGCAGACTGAAGGAGAACAGTGCTGCTGGCCCTCTTGTTGACCCTATGGACTGTGAACTGGTGGGTGGGAATGCGTTCCCCACCAGCCCCCCTGTGAACCATGGCCTGGTGAGTAGGAGCGAGCTCCTCAGGGCCTGGAAAAACCTTGCTGCTGTGGATGAGACGCAGGTCTCCACCAGCAGCCCCTGTCCGTTCCCTGTGGATGTTGCCCCGGAGAAAGAGGAATGTGTGTTCTCCAGGGCCACAGATACATCTGCTATGGGAAGTGGGACCGCGGTCCTTCCCAATGGCCACATGGACCTTGAACTGGTGAGGGAGGAGACATGCCTCACCAGCAACCCTGAAACTTTTCCTGCAAACCCCATACTGGCGAGTAGGAGAGAGCTCCCCAGTCCCCCTGTGACCCCTGGCCTGGTGAGTAGGAGCGAGCTCACCAGACTCTGAAACCCCAGCTGTGATGAGTGGGACAACAGTCCTCATCCACAGTCCAAAGCCTGTTGCCCCTTTTCCTGATACCCCAGCCTTGGTGAGTGGGACCACGGTCCTCACCGGGGATGCCCTTGTTGTCCATGAATCTTTTGATCCCAGCCTGGTGGGTGGGAAGTCATTCCCCACCAGGCCACCTGTTGATCCAGCCAAAGGGAGTGGGACCACCGTCCTCCCTAAGGAAGTTGGGAGGTGCCACAGTTTTGCCAGCAGCCCAATGCCTGTTTGTCCTGGATTGGTGAGTGGGAGTGCGCTCCTCACCAGTCCTCTAGATGCCCCTACCCTGAGCAAAAGAGTCCACAGTGTTTTCAATAGCCCTTTGGCTGCCCCTGCCAAACAAGGTCCCAGTGGTGCTAACAGTTCTCTGAGTGTTGTCGCAATTCAGGAGAGTGGGAACAGCATCCTCTCCTGCTCCTGGGGGCTCCTTGCCCCACAAAAAGGGGGAGATGTGCCCCTCTCCCCACACTTTGATCCCCAGGCCATTGAGAGCCCAAACATCCAGTTCCCACAAACTGATCCCCCCTATAGACTGGCTCTGGACCCTGAGCCGCTGGCCCCAGATCCAGGAAAGGTTGGCCCCAGCCCTGCATGGAGCCTGGCCCAGGAGAAGCCTCCCAACTTGGTGCTAGTCAGGACTCTGAGACAAATGTGTTTTAATTCCGCCTGTAAATCAAGTGAGTTTGCGGGGGGCCTGTGGGAGACCGCCCCGCCACTCACTTATTTGGAAGGGGGGGAGGAGTGTGACGGAACAGGAGATTGAACTTTTATGTCCCTGTGATATATGAGGAGTGTGGGATTCCATGGACATTCCCGCAATACATCTGCTATGGACTTTTCCTGTCTCAAGTCCTTCGACCTCAACCTCGCCATCTATTGGATTGAAACTTGCATTGCAGCAGTGAGCTATGCCCTGCCATCTATTGGATTGAAACTTGCATTGCAGCAGTGAGCTATGCCCTGCCATCTATTGGTTGAATCTTGCATTGCAGCATTGTGCTATGCACTGCCATCTATTGGTTGAATCTTGCATTGCAGCATTGTACTATGCACTGCCATCTGTTGGTTGGTGACCTACATTGCAGCATTGCTGTGAGTATGCAAATATGGCACTGTTGCATTCTGGGACCTTCAGTTTCTCTCCAATGATTTCATTATACTCCCCCATCCTACACCCTAAAATTGTTAGACCCTGTTATGTTTGTTGTATGTCTTGTCTTCTATGTATTATATTTTGTTATATTCATGTCACCAAGTTGAATGAAGGCTGTGAAAGGTCTGGTATTCCATTTCAATAAACTTAGATGTATTTTCCCTACCCCTAAAGCAGATGTTTAGGCTCTGTTATTTGGGGGAGGCGGGGATATATGACACCAGGCCCGTGTAACCAAAAGCGCCTTTATAAAGGCGGTGTCGTTACCTGGGCAGAGGGGGTGAGTTCCTGCCAGGAGGAGGTGCCATCGTTGCAGAGAGACCTGAACCTGTTCCCCAGGACAAGGCAGAGGGGTTAGTGCCTGCCCAGGAGAGGCTTTGCAGCAGAGGGGATGATACCTGCTCAGCGGTGACCTGTTCCAGTGCGTAGAAGTGCGAGTCCCTACCCAGGTCACTGCTCCCCATTGGGCTGGCTGCACCTGGAGGTCTTCCAATCCGGTTGACCGCTCCTCCCCTGGGTGGTGCAGCTAGATCCAGTGGCAAACGGCCCAGGTCTGTCCGGTGGTCCTCCTGAGGCCGGTCCTGTGTAAATGACCTGGTAGGCGCCCCCCCTAACGCTACAGGGGCGGGTGCCTGCCGCAGGGGGCCGTCACAGCGGACCTTAGTGTTTTGCGAAAAAAATGAAAATTTTCAAAAATCTACGAAAAGTGCGTTTTATCGTCTCTCTGTGACTATAGAATGAGGCGGTTGAAACGTCCAAAATCTGACTTCTGAAAAAGGAACACAAAAGAGAGGGCGCCCAATACTGCCTGTAATCGTATAATACTTCTATGATTTGAGATATTAAGTGAAAATATACTCACAAAACTAATGGCTGATAATTGAATTAAATCAAAATCAGCTAAAACCGCTTGAGGGGGAATATAAACCTGTCCCCACTCAGGTACTTCCAAATATTCTCGAATCAATGTTCAGATAGGGAAATCCAGAAGAAAAGTGACGGCTGCTGAAGAACTTCCAAAATTTATAATTTTAATAATTAAATATATATAAAATATATATATTTAAAAAGACCAATTGTATAAACAGTAAGGTAACGTTTCGCGGCCTAGACCGCTTTATCAAACCAACTGGTCAATACAAAACAAAAGAAGCAAACACAGCAGCCATAACACTATTTAAATTTCCCTCCACATCATATGATTGGATATTAACATAGGGTCAAAGTGCAAAGGTAAAGTCATTCACAATCATAAATATACATATACAATCATCAATTGATAACCAAAATATACATGAACATATATTTCAAAAACACTTAATAAAAAAATGTCCCAAGTCCACCAAACGATTAAAACTTGTGCGTCTAAAAAAGTCTCCCAACTTATACAATCCAAGCAACATGCCAATCAATATAAATTCAAAAAAGAAATTTGTATAGATCAATATGTAAAGTGAAGAGAAGTCAAAACAGGGAACCTACTGAAAGGCAACCAAAAGTCATTAAACCTGATATTCTGCAAATGCTGGAAAGCCACCCGTTCAAAAATTAGATCACAAACATCCTATTAAAGGAAATGGCGTGTGTAATCCGATCATTTAAAGTAAACAATCACTATAAATCCAAAACACATATATAAAAATAAATATAACAAGGATAATCAAAATCTTATTAAAATTATAACTATTGATTTAAATAAACAATCATAAGGACAAGAATAATATTCTGGACAAGAACAATATTCTCTCCACAATCGTGAGAATGTGAACTGTGACGTGAAACATTATATATTTTTGACATCGTGAAAAATAATAGTTGAAGAATAATATACTATAATTATATTTAACTTAACGTGTTTGACCGAGAAATTCTATTTGTGTTTATCATAATGATGTGTATATATTATACCTTAGTTTATTTCAATCAGAAAGACCATTCTCTGAAGAAACAGGATAGTGAGTTTGTGACATAGTATCATGTGCAACCAATCAAAGATCTACAAAACAATGATCAAACCCACGTGGGCACACGTTCATAAACAAAAAAACGTGCGTTCCACCTACGTGTCGGATTATAGTCTCTTGAGGTGAATATAGAATGAGGCGGTTGAAACGGCCAAAATCTGACTTCTGAAAAAGGACACTGTAAAAAACACAAAAGGAGGTGCTCCTAGTGTAATATGTAAAGGTGTCTTAGTAAGGAATACACAGTTGATGTATACTCACAAAATTAATGCTTGTAGTAACACTTATGTGTTCCCCAAGTGTACAAGCGATAGGGATCTCAAGACTGTCCCAAATGGTCAACAGCAATGATGGACTGCTATCAGGGGCAGCACCTCACCATCATCCAAAGGAAGCCCATGGAAAGGAAAAAAAGAGAGAGGGCGCCCAATAGTGCCTGAGATTGTTCAATACCAATACTGGTTAGAATTCAGAAATAAAATATACACACAAAAGTAGAGGCTGGAAATAGAAGTAAATCTAAACCAGCTATATGCACATGAGAAGAATATCAACCTGTCCTCACTCGGGTATCTTCTTATTCTCTGAAGCTGTTATTCCAATGGAAAAATCCAGAAAAAAGGATAAAGGCTGCTGAAAATTTTCCAAAATTTGTAAAGTTTATTGGTGAAAAAAAAAAAAAAAAAAAAAAAAAAAAAAAAAAAATATATATATATATATATATATATATTATCCAATTGTATAGACAATAGTGTAACGTTTCGTGGCCTAAACCGCTTTATCAAACCAACTGGTCATACAAACAAAAGAAGCAAACACAGCAGCCATAATCCCCATTTAAATTTCCCTCCCTATCCCCTGATAGGGCTTAACCAAAAGGTCAAAGTGCACAGTTGAACAAATCTCAATTTGTAAGTATACAATCATAAAATTATATAAACATATATGAATGTATCTATCGCAAAACTTATTTAAATTAAAAAACGGTCATCCAGTCCATCAGTCAATTCAACCAACCAGTTTATCAAATTTAAATTATGTTTTTCAAAAGTTACTTATCAGAGTCTCTCAATGACATGAACAGATCCCCAAACCAATCATTTAAATTTGAAAAAGTACAAATGTCTATGAGAAAACATTGAAAGAGAACTTACTTTGATGTGATCAAAAAGGGCATTCAGCTCGATAATCCATTATCCTGTACATAACAATAATGTTCCTCTTGGGGGAATGTTTATAATCCAAGTTTAAGATGTATATAAGACATCTCGTTAAAAGGGATTAGTTAATGTGAGTGGTGTGGAATATACATATACAAACAGCATAATAACGACAAATCACAAAGAAATAAAAACAGGAAATGACGTTTGCGTTCCAAAGCCCGCATGTTTCATATCGACAGAGGTAATGTAATAAAAAGAAATAAACATAGAAAAAATTGACATAATGACTATAATAACTAAATTTGTGATTATGTGTTTGTTAATAAAGTTGACTGAAAATATGACGTGTGCGTTTCAAACAGTGAAGCCTTAAGTAAAGGAAGTGATGTTTGCGTTCCAATGTCCCATCGGGTCTAACCTCAAGTTCCAAAGTAAAAAAAATGGAGTTGATACAGATATTTGATATAAATTCATGATATCAAAGTGGAACCTATCATTAAATAAAGCAAGATTTGTAAATAACATATATATGATATAATACGTACGTATTTACGGATTTCAATTAACTACCATGTAAGTGGGTGTATGATGGCCGAAATTAGACAATTTCAAAATACTAAAATGAAAACTAATTTATTAAATATAACGGATTTCTAAATGACATATATATAAAAGTGAAACTAATGACATCTAACTAACATATACTTAGATTCATGATATGTGAGACTAAAACTAAGTACATAATACATACTTAATACAATGTCCATATGTCTAAACATTGTAAATATTAGTATTGTGAATGACTATGTGCTCAATTATTAGGAAATGTAAATGTGACTTGCATATTTCACCTTATAAGTGAATGCTAATAAAAAAATATAACTTGTATCTTACAATATCTAATAAAATCATGAAACATACATATCTTTGAAAAACCAATCAATGAAAATAAAATTAGTTATCAAAAATAATATATCTAACATGATACACATAAACATATAATTTTATTTGAAGATACAATTCAGTGTGAAAGATGAAAACCCGTCATTAAATATAACAATTTATAAATAAATAACAAATAATTATTTAAATGAATAATATATATATATAATCTCTCAAAAATAAATAAGTAAAGACAAAACACAAAAAATGAATTGAAATTGAAATTAAATTCCACATGTGTATCTAGCAACATCATTATCCAAAAATACCTAAGGTGGTAACTAAAAGGATAAGAAAAATATCTGATTAAATACACAGAGGAAAAAAATATATACTATGTGTATCACCAAACAACATCACATGCTTCGTTTAATCCCTTAGGTATCATTTTACAGAGTCTGAATATCCAATATGACTCCCTCATAACTAATTTCTTAAGAGAATCATGACCAGCTTCAACTACAACATGTTCTATAGGGAGAACACGCAAAAGATTTGGGTCTTGATTATGATATCTTAAAAAATGCCTTGAAACACTATGTAGTAAGTGACCTCTACGGATATTATACGTATGTTGAATAATTCTAGCTTTAAAGCTTTGTGTAGTTCTTCCCACATACTGAAGGTTACAGGACACTTCAAAAGATATATAATATGTTTGGTGTTACAATCCAAATAACTTCTAATTTTAAAAACGTCATCTGTAACTACAGAGACAAATGTTAAAGTCTTATCCAACATTAGAGTGCAGGTGAAACACCTATGTGCTCTACATCTATGAGCTCCCTTTTCATTAAACGGTTTGTCACCATTTGCATCAAAATCATCTTTTAGTTTAAGCTGACCCCATGAATTTACTGAACTATTAGTTGTTGGGTTTACTGGACTTTTAGTTGTTAAATTATCTTTACAAACTGTTGGAGCTAAGATGTTTTTGAGTGTTTTGGCTCTTCTGAAAGTAACCTTAGGTCTACATGGGATACAATTTATCAACAAAGGATCCTCTTTAAGGATATTCCAATGTTTAGATAATATTGTTCTAACTTGTTTACCCTTAGAGCTGTAATCAGTTATAAAATTGGGAAATGTCTGCTTATCATCCTGAGAGGACGAGGCCAATGGACCTCTCGATGTTAAACATAGAATAACCAACATTCCTCCCATCACAATGATTCTTAGTTTTAATAAAATAATCCTCTAACTGATTAGGATAACCTTTTTCTTTAAATCTTTGTTTCAAAAAGAGGGATTGTTCATAATCTTTTATATCTGTACAATTTCTTTCGATTCTTCTGAATTGTCCATAAGGCACGTTATTGAGCCAAGGTTTATAGTGAAAACTATTATACTCCAAATAACTGTTGGCATCTACCTCTTTAAAATGGGTACGTGTCTGTACAATATTATCAACATTGCCAATAAGTTCTAAATCCAAAAAACTAATACACTTTGAATCAAAAGTACTTGTAAAAGAAATATCCCAAAGGTTATCATTCATATATGTTACAAAATCAGTTATTAAATCAGGATCGCCTTTCCAAACAATTAAAATATCATCTATGTACCTACAATAGAGCACCAAGTTTGCACCGAACGGACAGTTATCATAGATCTTAATATCTTCAAGAAAACCTAAAAAAAAGTTAGCATAGCTCGGCGCGAACTTGGTGCCCATCACAGTACCTTTAACTTGCAAATAAAAATCACTCCCAAATACAAAATAGTTGTGGGTAAGAATGAATTCAATCGCATTAAGGAGAAAATCAACCTGCTTAGATGGCATAAGTAAATCTTTATCTAGAAAATACTTTGTCGCCTTCAAACCTCCATCATGTGGAATATTGGAATAAAGAGCTTTGACATCTAAAGAGAGACAAATATAATCATCATGCCACATATAATCTTTTAATATGGTTAATAAATGATTTGTGTCTCTCAGATAAGAATTAAGACCAGTAACAATCCTTTGAAGATGGAAATCAATGTATTCTGACAAATTGCTTGTGAGCGAATCGATGCCTGAAATGATAGGCCTGCCGGGTGGACAATCTACATTTTTATGAATTTTAGGAAGATGGTAATATAATGCAATCCTAGGGCTTTTGGGAATAATGAAATCTCTTTCAAGAACACCCAGAAGGCCCATCTCAAAGGCACCGTCAATGAAACATTTCAATTCACCTAAATATTCCTCAGTAGGATCATATGATAATGGTCTATAATATTCTATATCAGAGAGGATACGATTCGCTTCATTCAGATAATCGGATAGATCTTGTGTTTGCTTCTTTTGTTTGTATGACCAGTTGGTTTGATAAAGCGGTTTAGGCCGCGAAACGTTACACTATTGTCTATACAATTGGATATATATATATATATATATATATATATATATGTGTATATATATATATATATATGTATGTGTGTATATATATATGTATGTGTGTGTGTGTATATATATATATGTATGTGTGTGTATATATATATATATATATATATATTTTCATCGCCAATAAACTTTACAAATTTTGGAAGATTTTCAGCAGCCTTTATCCTTTTTTTTTTTTTTTCTGGATTTTTCAATTGGAATAACAGCTTCAGAGAATAAGAAGATACCTGAGTGAGGACAGGTTGATATTCCTCTCATGTGTATATAGCTGGTTTAGATTTACTTCTATTTCCAGCCTCTACTTTTGTGAGTATATTTTATTTCTGAATTCTAACCAGTATTGGTATTGAACGATCTCGGGCACTATTGGGCACCCTCTTTCTTTTTCTTTTTTTCCTTTCTGAAAAAGGAGTTATGAAGCAAAGCGTTTTTTGGAGATTTCATGGTTTCCTGACCGCGGACTTTAGTGTGTTGCGAAAAAATGAAAATTTTCAAAAATCTCTGAAAAGTGCGTTTTATCGTCTCTCGAGGTGAATATAGAATGAGGCGGTTGAAACGGCCAAAATCTGACTGTCACGGATTTGAAGACTCTCAGACTTAAGGTTTGGTAAAATAACTTAACTTTATTAAAAGTTAAAGGCAGTTCCTGTAGGGAAAACATACATTACAATACTAATATAACATATAATAGGTTCTACCGGACTTGCCTAAATACCGGGCAAGGCAACCCAAGTGACAGTTTTAATGACAGGCTCTACCGGCCTTGCCTATACCGGGTAAGGCAACCGTGAGATGACATACCGGTTCTACCGGCCTTACCAATACCGGGCAAGGCAGCCCTCATGCTGAATGCTGAATGTAGGCTCTACCGGCCCTGTCAATACCGGGTAAGGCTACCTTAAAGATGGTGAATTACAAGGTTCTACCGGCCTCACCAATACTGGGCAGGGCAGCCCAAAGGAGTACTGGAGTAGGCTCTACCGGCCCTGCCAATACCGGGTGAGGCAACCTACAGGATGGTATCGTCAAGGTTCTACCGGCCTCACCAATACCAGGCAGGGCAGCCTGAGCGAGTAAACCAGCTGTCAGGTGACTAAGACAGCATAGAGCATAAGTATAGAGGTCTTACTCAGCAGGAGTCTATAGCCAGGGATACTCAGACAACTGCAAGGAAGTGGACAGCGACTGACCACAGTACTGGATGTTCAGGAGCAAACCAACATCCGCACGTTAGGACTAATGGTAATAGCGCCACCAGGTTTAATAGAGTAAACCAGCGTCCGTACGCTGGGACCAACAGTGTATATAGCAACCAGGTTTAGTGGAGTAAACCAGCGTCTGCACGCTGGGACCAACAATGTATATCGCAACCAGGTTTAGTGGAGTAAACCAACAAAGTATGATCAGCAGCTAGAAGAACAATGTCTCCAGAGCGACGGTTGGAGCAGGAGATTCAGGAACTCGGTAAGATTAACTCGTGAGGTGCTGGAACACCGGAACACTAGCATACTGGAACACAGGATCAGCAAGTACAGCAGGAACAGGCCCAGAAGCCTGACAAGCAGGTCAGGCAGAGTGGAGTCAGAAACACCACAAAAGGGCAACCTGGAAGTGCTCAGCCTGGCTTTAAAAAGGCTGTGTAAGGAGGGCTAATCACAGATAGCCAATCATGATACTCCGCAAGTGACTGACACTGAACAGCACCAATCACGGGCACCGTGATAGTCTTCTGAAAAGAGTTATGAAGCAAAGCGTTTTTTGGAGATCTCATGGTTTCCTGACCGCGTGTGGACATGTGAATCTTATAATTATGTAATAATTTGATAGGTGTACAGTATATTATTGCAGTCAAGAAGGGATGGCTCTTTCAGCTGACCTGTAGGGGATAAGTAATTATTTTTCTTCATGGTTTGTCATGCCTACATCAGCTTGTCCAAGCAAGGACTGGAACAGATGGCTTAAGATCAAAGGTAATTTGTTTGTACATAAACGAACAGCCCCCTCAGTCATAAAACATATAGCCCCAATTGGGCCTGAACAAACAGGATCTATTGATTTCTTTGTTTGCTCTGCCCAGAACAACTTCCCCCCTCAGGCCTGACCAAATGTCCTGAATCTGCCTTTAAGAAGGCCATCACTTAGCTAAACTGGTTGTTACAACTTTGGGTTACAGCTTATGGAAACATCTTGTTAATGTCTTCTTCTGTGTGCCTGTTGTAACCCTGTGAGGAATGACCATCTTACTCACAGCAAATAAATCTTTATTTTTATAATAAAAGAAGAAACTCTCTGATTTTTGGCTAAGGAATACTTCCTGCAAGGTAATACACTTTATACCCCTAGACAGAGCTGGAAGGTGTGTCGGCACCTAGTTAACCCTTACATTTCCCCTAAGTATAAGCATATCACTTCCGACACCGCGGACCTTATGATTTGGCGAAAAAATGAAAATTTTCCAAAATCTCCGACAAGCGCATTTTATCGTCTCTCGAGGTGAATATAGAATGAGGCGGTTGAAACGGCCAAAATCTGACTGTAACGGAAGTTGCCTTCCGCAGTTGTTCCCGGGTCTCTCCTTCAGATAAGCGCCGTCGGATGCACCAGTTGAAGTATGGACAGTCACTGGAAACAGCTGCAGGATCGCTGGAAGCAGGGAAGAGTCCACGGCGCCGCCTGACAGCATATGAAGTTGGGACGCAGGAAGCTGGCAGCAGGCGGTCGACGATTCAGGATACTTGGCGCAGATGGGTATCAGAGTGGACACTTTAGACCATAAGCAATACAAGACTCCAGGACTCCTTGTTCACTCCAAAACATAACTCACTTTATTGTCACAAACCACAGATATCTATATACAGTACAGTACATTGGATCACATGGGGAAACCTGATACAATAGGGAACATACAATAGGGAACATGATTAAATCATAACACATCAGACAAAAGACCAGGAGCAGATGGTAAGGGCTGACACAACAGGAGCATTCACAGAGGTAATCAACTCACAACATATAATACAAAGGGCTGGCAACAGTGTTTCAGGCTATACAATAGGTGACACAGACTGAGAGGCGTGAATGGATTAACACACACAGCAGGGGGTCTCAGGACAGCTCTCAATACAATGACTTGATTAAAACCCAGCAGGAGGTCTTGAGTCAAATGGCTGGAGTGGCTACAATACACAGGCTAGGGACAAGTACAATTAAACACATACAATCACCCCATCTACGGTCAAAGGAGACAAGGGGCCAAAGTCTTTAGGTAAAACATTCGAGGTCCAGACAAGGGCCCAAGTAACGGATAAGATCCGTTACACTGACCTCTGAAAAGAGTTATGAAGCAAAGCGTTTTTTGGAGATTTCATGGTTTCCTGACCGTGGACATTAGTATTTTGGGAAAAAATTAAAAATTTTCAAAAATCTCAAAGTGCGTTTTATCGTCTCTCGATGTGAATATAGAATGAGACGGTTGAAACGGCCAAAATCTAACTTCAGAAAAAGAGTTATGAAGCAAAGCGTTTTTTGGAGATTTCATGGTCTCTCGAGGTGAATATAGAATGCGGCGGTTGAAACGGCCAAAATCTGACTATTGAAAAATGAGTTATGAAGCAAAGCGTGTTTTTGAGATTTCATGGTTTCCTGACCGCGGACCTTAGTGTTTTGCCAAAAAATGAAAATTTTCAAAAATCTCCGAAAACTGCGTTTTCTCGTCTCTCGAGGTGAATATAGAATGAGAGGGTTGAAACGGCCAAAATCTCAGTTCTGAAACAGGAGTTATGAAGCAAAGCGTTTTTTTGAGATTTCATGGTTTCCTGACCGCGGACATTTGTGTTTTGCCAAGAAATTAAAATTTTCAAAAATCTCTGAAAAGTGCGTTTTATCATCTCTCGAGGTGAAAATATAATAAGGTGGTTGAAACAGCCAAAATCTGAGTTCTGAAAAAGGAGTTATGAAGCAAAGCGTTTTTTGGAGATTTCATGGTTTCCTGACCGCGGACCTTAGTGTTTTGCCAAAAAAATGAAAATTTTCAAAAATCTCCGAAAAGTGCGTTTTATTGTCTCTCGAGGTGAATATAGAATGAGGCGGTTGAAATGGCCAAAATCTGACTTCTGAAAAAGGAGTTATGAAGCAAAGCGTTTTTTGGAGATATCATGGTTTCCTGACCGCGGACCTTAGTGTTTTGCCAAAAAATGAAAATTTTCAAAAATCTCCGAAAAGTGCGTTTTATCGTCTCTCGAGGTGAATATAGAATGAGGTGGTTGAAACGGCAAAAATCTCAGTTCTGAAACAGGAGTTATGAAGCAAAGCGTTTTTTGGAGATTTCATGGTTTCCTGACCGCGGACCTTAGTATTTTGCCAAAAAATGAAAATTTTCAAAAATCTCCAAAAAGTGCGTTTTATCGTCTCTCGAGGTGAATATAGAATGAGGGGGTTGAAACGGCCAAAATCTGGCTTCTGAAAAAGGAGTTATGAAGCAAAGCGTTTTTTGGAGATTTCATGGTTTCCTAACTGCGGACCTTAGTGTTTTACCAAAAAATGAAAATTTTCAAAAATCTCCGAAAAGTGCGTTTTATCATCTCTCGAGGTGAATATAGAATGAGGCGGGTGAAATGGCCAAAATCTGACTTCTGAAAAAGGAGATATGAAGCAAAGCGTTTTTTGGAGATTTCATGGTTTCCTGACCGCGGACCTTAGTGTTTTGCCAAAAAAGAAAATTTTCAAAAATCTCCGAAAAGTGCGTTTTATCGTCTCTCAGGTGAATATAGAATGAGGCGGTTGAAATGGCCAAAATCTGACTTCTGAAAAAGGAGTTATGAAGCAAAGCGTTTTTTGGAGATTTCATGGTTTCCTAACTGCGGACCTTAGTGTTTTACCAAAAAATGAAAATTTTCAAAAATCTCCGAAAAGTGCGTTTTATCGTCTCTCGAGGTGAATATAGAATGAGGCGGTTGAAACGGCCAAAATCTGACTTCTGAAAAAGGAGTCAAGAAGCAAAGCGTTTTTTTGAGATTTCATGGTTTCCTGACCGCGGACCTTAGTGTTTTGCCAAAAAATGAAAATTTTCAAAAATCTCAGAAAAGTGCATTTTATCGTCTCTCGAGGTGAATATAGAATGAGGGGGTTGAAACGGCCAAAATCTGAGTTCTGAAAAAGGAGTTATGAAGCAAAGCTTTTTTTGGAGATTTCATGGTTTCCTGACCGCGGACCTTAGTGTTTTGCCAAAAAATGAAAATTTTCAAAAATCTCAGAAAAGTGCGTTTTATCGTCTCTCGAGGTGAATATAGAATGAGTTGGTTGAAACGGCCAAAATCTGACTTCTGAAAGGAGCTATGAAGCAAAGCGTTTTTTGGAGATTTCATGGTTTCCTGACAGCGGACCTTAGTGTTTTGCCAAAAAATGAAAATTTTCAAAAATCTCAGAAAAATGCGTTTTATCGTCTCTCGAGGTGAATATAGAGTGAGGTGGTTGAAACGGCCAAAATTTGACTATTGAAAAATGAGTTATAAAGCAAAGCGTTTTTTTGGAGATTTCATGGTTTCCTGACCGCGGACCGTAGTGTTTTGCCAAAAAATGAAAATTTTCAAAAATCTCCGAAAAGTGCGTTTTATCGTCTCTCGAGGTGAATATAGAATGAGGTGGTTGAAACGGCAAAAATCTCAGTTCTGAAACAGGACTTATGAAGCAAAGCGTTTTTTTGAGATTTCATGGTTTCCTGACCGCGGACCTTTGTGTTTTGCCAAGAAATGAAAATTTTCAAAAATCTCAGAAAAGTGCGTTTTATCGTCTCTCGAGGTGAATATAGAATGAGGGGGTTGAAACGGCCAAAATCTGACTTCTGAAAAAGGAGTTATGAAGCAAAGCGTTTTTTGGAGATTTCATGGTTTCCTGACCGCGGACCTTAGTGTTTTGCCCAAAAATGAAAATTTTCAAAAATCTCTGAAAAGTGCGTTTTATCGTCTCTCGAGGTGAATATAGAATGAGGGGGTTGAAACGGCCAAAATCTGATTTCTGAAAAGAGTTATGAAGCAAAGCGTTATTTGGAGATTTCATGGTTTCCTGACGGCGGACCTTAGTGTTTTGCCAAAAAATGAAAATTTTCAAAAATTTCCGAAAAGTGCGTTTTATCGTCTCTCGAGGTGAATATAGAATGAGGGGGTTGAAACGGCCAAAATCTGACTTCTGAAAAAGGAGTCATGAAGCAAAGCGTTTTTGGAGATTTCATGGTTTCCTGACAGCGGACCTTAGTGTTTTGCCAAAAAATGAAAATTTTCAAAAATCTCAGAAAAGTGCGTTTTATCGTCTCTCGAGGTGAATATATAATGAGGCGGTTGAAAGGGCCAAAATCTGACTTGTGAAAAAGGAGTTATGAAGCAAAGCGTTTTTTTTAGATTTCATGGTTTCCTCACCGCGGACCTTAGTGTTTTGCCAAAAAATGAAAATTTTCAAAAATCTCAGAAAAATGCGTTTTATCGTCTCTCGAGGTGAATATAGAATGAGGTGGTTGAAACGGCCAAAATTTGACTATTGAAAAATGAGTTATAAAGCAAAGCGTTTTTTTGGAGATTTCATGGTTTCCTGACCGCGGACCTTAGTGTTTTGCCAAAAAATGAAAATTTTCAAAAATCTCCGAAAAGTGCGTTTTATCGTTTCTCGAGGTGAATATATAATGAGGCGGTTGAAAGGGCCAAAATCTGACTTGTGAAAAAGGAGTTATGAAGCAAAGCGTTTTTTTTAGATTTCATGGTTTCCTCACCGCGGACCTTAGTGTTTTGCCAAAAAATGAAAATTTTCAAAAATCTCAGAAAAGTGCGTTTTATCGTCTCTCGAGGTGAATATAGAATGAGTTGGTTGAAACGGCCAAAATCTGACTTCTGAAAGGAGCAATGAAGCAAAGCGTTTTTTGGAGATTTCATGGTTTCCTGACGGCGGACCTTAGTGTTTTGCCAAAAAATGAAAATTTTCAAAAATCTCAGAAAAATGCGTTTTATCGTCTCTCGAGGTGAATATAGAAAGAGGTGGTTGAAGGTGGTTGAAACGGCCAAAATCTGAATTTTGAAAAAGGGGTTATGAAGCGAAGCGTTTTTTGGAGATTTCATGGTTTCCTGACTGCGGACCTTAGTGTTTTACCAAAAAATGAAAATTTTCAAAAATATCCGAAAAGTGTGTTTTATCGTCTCTCGAGGTGAATATAGAATGAGAGGGTTGAAACGGCCAAAATCTCAGTTCTGAAACAGGAGTTATGAAGCAAAGCGTTTTTTTGAGATTTCATGGTTTCCTGACCGCGGACCTTTGTCTTTTGCAAAGAAATGATAATTTTCAAAAATCTCTGAAAAGTGCGTTTTATCGTCTCTCGAGGTAAATATAGAATGAGGTGGTTGAAACGGCCAAAATCTGAGTTCTGAAAAAGGAGTTATGAAGCAAAGCTTTTTTTGGAGATTTCATGGTTTCCTGACCGCGGACCTTAGTGTTTTGCCAAAAAATGAAAATTTTCAAAAATCTCAGAAAAGTGCGTTTTATCGTCTCTCGAGGTGAATATAGAATGAGTTGGTTGAAACGGCCAAAATCTGACTTCTGAAAGGAGCTATGAAGCAAAGCGTTTTTTGGAGATTTCATGGTTTCCTGACGGCGGACCTTAGTGTTTTGCCAAAAAATGAAAATTTTCAAAAATCTCAGAAAAATGCGTTTTATCGTCTCTCGAGGTGAATATAGAGTGAGGTGGTTGAAACGGCCAAAATTTGACTATTGAAAAATGAGTTATAAAGCAAAGCGTTTTTTTGGAGATTTCATGGTTTCCTGACCGCGGACCGTAGTGTTTTGCCAAAAAATGAAAATTTTCAAAAATCTCCGAAAAGTGCGTTTTATCGTCTCTCGAGGTGAATATAGAATGAGGTGGTTGAAACGGCAAAAATCTCAGTTCTGAAACAGGACTTATGAAGCAAAGCGTTTTTTTGAGATTTCATGGTTTCCTGACCGCGGACCTTTGTGTTTTGCCAAGAAATGAAAATTTTCAAAAATCTCAGAAAAGTGCGTTTTATCGTCTCTCGAGGTGAATATAGAATGAGGGGGTTGAAACGGCCAAAATCTGACTTCTGAAAAAGGAGTTATGAAGCAAAGCGTTTTTTGGAGATTTCATGGTTTCCTGACCGCGGACCTTAGTGTTTTGCCCAAAAATGAAAATTTTCAAAAATCTCTGAAAAGTGCGTTTTATCGTCTCTCGAGGTGAATATAGAATGAGGGGGTTGAAACGGCCAAAATCTGATTTCTGAAAAGAGTTATGAAGCAAAGCGTTATTTGGAGATTTCATGGTTTCCTGACGGCGGACCTTAGTGTTTTGCCAAAAAATGAAAATTTTCAAAAATTTCCGAAAAGTGCGTTTTATCGTCTCTCGAGGTGAATATAGAATGAGGGGGTTGAAACGGCCAAAATCTGACTTCTGAAAAAGGAGTCATGAAGCAAAGCGTTTTTGGAGATTTCATGGTTTCCTGACAGCGGACCTTAGTGTTTTGCCAAAAAATGAAAATTTTCAAAAATCTCAGAAAAGTGCGTTTTATCGTCTCTCGAGGTGAATATATAATGAGGCGGTTGAAAGGGCCAAAATCTGACTTGTGAAAAAGGAGTTATGAAGCAAAGCGTTTTTTTTAGATTTCATGGTTTCCTCACCGCGGACCTTAGTGTTTTGCCAAAAAATGAAAATTTTCAAAAATCTCAGAAAAATGCGTTTTATCGTCTCTCGAGGTGAATATAGAATGAGGTGGTTGAAACGGCCAAAATTTGACTATTGAAAAATGAGTTATAAAGCAAAGCGTTTTTTTGGAGATTTCATGGTTTCCTGACCGCGGACCTTAGTGTTTTGCCAAAAAATGAAAATTTTCAAAAATCTCCGAAAAGTGCGTTTTATCGTTTCTCGAGGTGAATATATAATGAGGCGGTTGAAAGGGCCAAAATCTGACTTGTGAAAAAGGAGTTATGAAGCAAAGCGTTTTTTTTAGATTTCATGGTTTCCTCACCGCGGACCTTAGTGTTTTGCCAAAAAATGAAAATTTTCAAAAATCTCAGAAAAGTGCGTTTTATCGTCTCTCGAGGTGAATATAGAATGAGTTGGTTGAAACGGCCAAAATCTGACTTCTGAAAGGAGCTATGAAGCAAAGCGTTTTTTGGAGATTTCATGGTTTCCTGACGGCGGACCTTAGTGTTTTGCCAAAAAATGAAAATTTTCAAAAATCTCAGAAAAATGCGTTTTATCGTCTCTCGAGGTGAATATAGAAAGAGGTGGTTGAAGGTGGTTGAAACGGCCAAAATCTGAATTTTGAAAAAGGGGTTATGAAGCGAAGCGTTTTTTGGAGATTTCATGGTTTCCTGACTGCGGACCTTAGTGTTTTACCAAAAAATGAAAATTTTCAAAAATATCCGAAAAGTGTGTTTTATCGTCTCTCGAGGTGAATATAGAATGAGAGGGTTGAAACGGCCAAAATCTCAGTTCTGAAACAGGAGTTATGAAGCAAAGCGTTTTTTTGAGATTTCATGGTTTCCTGACCGCGGACCTTTGTCTTTTGCAAAGAAATGATAATTTTCAAAAATCTCTGAAAAGTGCGTTTTATCGTCTCTCGAGGTAAATATAGAATGAGGTGGTTGAAACGGCCAAAATCTGAGTTCTGAAAAAGGAGTTATGAAGCAAAGCTTTTTTTGGAGATTTCATGGTTTCCTGACCGCGGACCTTAGTGTTTTGCCAAAAAATGAAAATTTTCAAAAATCTCAGAAAAGTGCGTTTTATCGTCTCTCGAGGTGAATATAGAATGAGTTGGTTGAAACGGCCAAAATCTGACTTCTGAAAGGAGCTATGAAGCAAAGCGTTTTTGGAGATTTCATGGTTTCCTGACGGCGGACCTTAGTGTTTTGCAAAAAATGAAAATTTTCAAAAATCTCAGAAAAATGCGTTTTATCGTCTCTCGAGGTGAATATAGAGTGAGGTGGTTGAACGGCCAAAATTTGACTATTGAAAAATGAGTTATAAAGCAAAGCGTTTTTTTGGAGATTTCATGGTTTCCTGACCGCGGACCGTAGTGTTTTGCCAAAAATGAAATTTTCAAAAATCTCCGAAAAGTGCGTTTTATCGTCTCTCGAGGTGAATATAGAATGAGGTGGTTGAAACGGCAAAAATCTCAGTTCTGAAACAGGACTTATGAAGCAAAGCGTTTTTTTGAGATTTCATGGTTTCCTGACCGCGGACCTTTGTGTTTTGCCAAGAAATGAAAATTTTCAAAAATCTCAGAAAGTGCGTTTTATCGTCTCTCGAGGTGAATATTAGAATGAGGGGGTTGAAACGGCCAAAATCTGACTTCTGAAAAAGGAGTTATGAAGCAAAGCGTTTTTTGGAGATTTCATGGTTTCCTGACCGCGGACCTTAGTGTTTTGCCCAAAAATGAAAATTTTCAAAAATCTCTGAAAAGTGCGTTTTATCGTCTCTCGAGTGAATATAGAATGAGGGGGTTGAAACGGCCAAAATCTGATTTCTGAAAAGAGTTATGAGCAAAGCGTATTTGGAGATTTCATGGTTTCCTGACGGCGGACCTTAGTGTTTTGCCAAAAAATGAAAATTTTCAAAAATTTCCGAAAAGTGCGTTTTATCGTCTCTCGAGGTGAATATAGAATGAGGGTTGAAACGGCCAAAATCTGACTTCTGAAAAGGAGTCATGAGCAAAGCGTTTTTGGAGGATTTCATGGTTTCCTGACAGCGGTCCTTAGTGTTTTGCCAAAAAATGAAAATTTCAAAAATCCAGAAAAGTGCGTTTTATCGTCTCTCGAGGTGAATATATAATGAGGCGGTTGAAAGGGCCAAAATCTGACTTGTGAAAAGGAGTTATGAAGCAAAGCGTTTTTTTAGATTTCATGGTTTCCTCACCGCGGACCTTAGTGTTTTGCCAAAAATGAAATTTTCAAAAATCTCAGAAAATGCGTTTTATCGTCTCTCGAGGTGAATATAGAATGAGGTGGTTGAAACGGCCAAAATTTGACTATTGAAAATGAGTTATAAAGCAAAGCGTTTTTTTGGAGATTTCATGGTTTCCTGACCGCGGACCTTAGTGTTTTGCCAAAAAATGAAAATTTCAAAAATCTCCGAAAAGTGCGTTTTATCGTTTCTCGAGGTGAATATATAATGAGGCGTTGAAAGGGCCAAATCTGACTTGTGAAAAAGGAGTTATGAAGCAAAGCGTTTTTTTTAGATTTCATGGTTCCTCACCGCGGACCTTAGTGTTTTGCCAAAAAATGAAAATTTTCAAAAATCTCAGAAAAGTGCGTTTTATCGTCTCTCGAGGTGATATAGAATGAGTTGGTTGAAACGGCCCAAAATCTGACTTCTGAAAGGAGCTATGAAGCAAAGCGTTTTTTGAGATTTCATGGTTTCCTGACGGCGGACCTTAGTGTTTTGCAAAAAATGAAAATTTTCAAAATCTCAGAAAAATGCGTTTATCGTCTCTCGAGGTGAATATAGAAAGAGGTGGTTGAAGGTGGTTGAAACGGCCAAAATCTGAATTTTGAAAAAGGGGTTATGAAGCGAAGCGTTTTTTGGAGATTTCATGGTTTTCCTGACTGCGGACCTTAGTGTTTTACCAAAAATGAAAATTTCAAAATATCCGAAAAGTGTGTTTTATCGTCTCTCGAGGTGAATATAGAATGAGAGGGTTGAAACGGCCAAATCTCAGTTCTGAAACAGGAGTTATGAAGCAAAGCGTTTTTTTGAGATTTCATGGTTTCCTGACCGCGGACCTTTGTCTTTTGGCAAAGAAATGATAATTTTCAAAAATCTCTGAAAAGTGCGTTTTATCGTCTCTCGAGGTAAATATAGAATGAGGTGGTTGAAACGGCCAAAATCTGAGTTCTGAAAAAGGAGTTATGAAGCAAAGCTTTTTTGAGATTTCATGGTTTCCTGACCGCGGGACCTTAGTGTTTTGCCAAAAAATGAAAATTTTCAAAATCTCAGAAAAGTGCGTTTTATCGTCTCTCGAGGTGAATATAGAATGAGTTGGTTGAAACGGCCAAATCTGACTTCTGAAAGGAGCTATGAAGCAAGCGTTTTTGGAGATTCATGGTTTCCTGACGGCGGACCTAGTGTTTTGCCAAAAAATGAAAATTTTCAAAAATCTCAGAAAAATGCGTTTTATCGTCTCTCGAGGTGAATATAGAGTGAGGTGGTTGAAACGGCCAAAATTTGACTATTGAAAAATGAGTTATAAAGCAAAGCGTTTTTTTGGAGATTTCATGGTTTCCTGACCGCGGACCTTAGTGTTTTGCCAAAAAATGAAAATTTTCAAAAATCTCCGAAAAGTGCGTTTTATCGTCTCTCGAGGTGAAATATAGAATGAGTTGGTTGAAACGGCCAAAATCTGACTTCTGAAAGGAGCTATGAAGCAAAGCGTTTTTTGGAGATTTCATGGTTTCCTGACGGCGGACCTTAGTGTTTTGCCAAAAAATGAAAATTTTCAAAAATCTCAGAAAAATGCGTTTTATCGTCTCTCGAGGTGAATATAGAGTGAGGTGGTTGAAACGGCCAAAATTTGACTATGAAAAATGAGTTATAAAGCAAAGCGTTTTATTGGAGATTTCATGGTTTCCTGACCGCGGACCGTAGTGTTTTGCCAAAAAAATGAAAATTTTCAAAATCTCCGAAAAGTGCGTTTTATCGTCTCTCGAGGTGAATATAGAATGAGGTGGTTGAAACGGCAAAAATCTCAGTTCTGAAACAGGACTTATGAAGCAAAGCGTTTTTTTGAGATTTCATGGTTTCCTGACCGCGGACCTTTGTGTTTTGCCAAGAAATGAAAATTTTCAAAAATCTCAGAAAAGTGCGTTTTATCGTCTCTCGAGGTGATATAGAATGAGGGGGTTGAAACGGCCAAAATCTGACTTCTGAAAAGGAGTATGAAGCAAAGCGTTTTTTTGGAGATTTCATGGTTCCTGACCGCGGACCTTAGTGTTTTGCCCAAAAATGAAAATTTTCAAAAATCTCTGAAAAGTGCGTTTTTATCGTCTCTCGAGGTGAATATAGAATGAGGGGGTTGAAACGGCCAAAATCTGATTTCTGAAAGAGTTATGAAGCAAAGCGTTATTTGGAGATTTCATGGTTTCCTGACGGCGGACCTTAGTGTTTTGCCAAAAAATGAAATTTTCAAAAATTTCCGAAAAGTGCGTTTTATCGTCTCTCGAGGTGAATATAGAATGAGGGGGTTGAAACGGCCAAATCTGACTTCTGAAAAAGGAGTCATGAAGCAAAGCGTTTTTGGAGATTTCATGGTTTCCTGACAGCGGTCCTTAGTGTTTTGCCAAAAAATGAAAATTTTCAAAAATCTCAGAAAGTGCGTTTATCGTCTCTCGAGGTGAATATATAATGAGGCGGTTGAAAGGGCCAAATCTGACTTGTGAAAAAGGAGTTATGAAGCAAAGCGTTTTTTTTAGATTTCATGGTTTCCTCACCGCGGACCTTAGTGTTTTGCCAAAAAATGAAAATTTCAAAATCTCAGAAAAATGCGTTTTATCGTCTCCTCGAGGTGAATATAGAATGAGGTGGTTGAAACGGCCAAATTTGACTATTGAAAAATGAGTTATAAAGCAAAGCGTTTTTGGAGATTTCATGTTTCCTGACCGCGGACCTTAGTGTTTTGCCAAAAAAATGAAAATTTTCAAAAATCTCCGAAAAGTGCGTTTTATCGTTTCTCGAGGTGAATATATAATGAGGCGGTTGAAAGGGCCAAAATCTGACTTGTGAAAAAGGAGTATGAAGCAAAGCGTTTTTTTTAGATTTTCATGGTTTCCTCACCGCGGACCTTAGTGTTTTGCCAAAAAATGAAAATTTTCAAAATCTCAGAAAAGTGCGTTTTATCGTCTCTCGAGGTGAATATAGAATGGAGTTGGTTGAAACGGCCAAAATCTGACTTCTGAAGGAGCTATGAAGCAAAGCGTTTTTGGAGATTTCATGGGTTTCCTGACGGCGGACCTTAGTGTTTTGCCAAAAAATGAAAATTTTCAAAAATCTCAGAAAATGCGTTTTATCGTCTCTCGAGGTGAATATAGAAAGAGGTGGTTGAAGGTGGTTGAAACGGCCAAAATCTGAATTTGAAAAAGGGGTTATGAAGCGAAGCGTTTTTTGGAGATTTCATGGTTTCCTGACTGCGGACCTTAGTGTTTTACCAAAAAATGAAAATTTCAAAATATCCGAAAAGTGTGTTTTATCGTCTCTCGAGGTGAATATAGAATGAGAGGGTTGAAACTGGCCAAAATCTCAGTTCTGAACAGGAGTTATGAAGCAAAGCGTTTTTTTTGAGATTTCATGGTTTCCTGACCGCGGACCTTTGTCTTTGCAAAGAAATGATATTTTCAAAAATCTCTGAAAAGTGCGTTTTATCGTCTCTCGAGGTAAATATAGAATGAGGTGGTTGAAACGGCCAAAATCTGAGTTCTGAAAAAGGAGTTATGAAGCAAAGCTTTTTTTGGAGATTTCATGGTTTCCTGACCGCGGACCTTAGTGTTTTGCCAAAAAATGAAAATTTTCAAAAAATCTCAGAAAAGTGCGTTTATCGTCTCTCGAGGTGAATATAGAATGAGTTGGTTGAACGGCCAAAATCTGACTTCTGAAAGGAGCTATGAGCAAAGCGTTTTTGGAGATTTCATGGTTTCCTGACGGCGGACCTTAGTGTTTTGCCAAAAATGAAAATTTTCAAAAATCTCAGAAAATGCGTTTATCGTCTCTCGAGGTGAATATAGAGTGAGGTGGTTGAAACGGCCAAAATTTGACTATTGAAAAATGAGTTATAAAGCAAAGCGTTTTTTTGGAGATTTCATGGTTTCCTGACCGCGGACCTTAGTGTTTTGCCAAAAATGAAATTTTCAAAAATCTCCGAAAAGTGCGTTTTATCGTCTCTCGAGGTGAATATAGAATGAGTTGGTTGAAACGGCCAAAATCTGACTTCTGAAAGGAGCTATGAAGCAAAGCGTTTTTTGAGATTTCATGGTTTCCTGACGGCGGACCTTAGTGTTTTGCAAAAAATGAAAATTTTCAAAAATCTCAGAAAAATGCGTTTTATCGTCTCTCGAGGTGAATATAGAGTGAGGTGGTTGAAACGGCCAAAATTTGACTATTGAAAAATGAGTTATAAAGCAAAGCGTTTTTTTGGAGATTTCATGGTTTCCTGACCGCGGACCGTAGTGTTTTGCCAAAAAAATGAAAATTTTCAAAAATCTCCGGAAAGTGCGTTTTATCGTCTCTCGAGGTGAATATAGAATGAGGTGGTTGAAACGCAAAAATCTCAGTTCTGAAACAGGACTTATGAAGCAAAGCGTTTTTTTGAGATTTCATGGTTTCCTGACCGCGGACCTTTGTGTTTTGCCAAGAAATGAAAATTTTCAAAAATCTCAGAAAAGTGCGTTTTATCGTCTCTCGAGGTGAATATAGAATGAGGGGGTTGAAACGGCCAAAATCTGACTTCTGAAAAAGGAGTTATGAAGCAAAGCGTTTTTGGAGATTTCATGGTTTCCTGACCGCGGACCTTAGTGTTTTGCCCAAAAATGAAAATTTTCAAAAATCTCTGAAAGTGCGTTTTATCGTCTCTCGAGGTGAATATAGAATGAGGGGGTTGAAACGGCCAAAATCTGATTTCTGAAAAGAGTTATGAAGCAAAGCGTTATTTGGAGATTTCATGGTTTCCTGACGGCGGACCTTAGTGTTTTGCCAAAAAATGAAAATTTTCAAAAATTTCAGAAAAGTGCGTTTTATCGTCTCTCGAGGTGAATATAGAATGAGGGGGTTGAAACGGCCAAAATCTGACTTCTGAAAAAGGAGTCATGAAGCAAAGCGTTTTTGGAGATTTCATGGTTTCCTGACAGCGGACCTTAGTGTTTTGCCAAAAAATGAAAATTTTCAAAAATCTCAGAAAAGTGCGTTTTATCGTCTCTCGAGGTGAATATATAATGAGGCGGTTGAAAGGGCCAAAATCTGACTTGTGAAAAGGAGTTATGAAGCAAAGCGTTTTTTTTAGATTTCATGGTTCCTCACCGCGGACCTTAGTGTTTTGCCAAAAATGAAATTTCAAAAATCTCAGAAAAATGCGTTTTATCGTCTCTCGAGGTGAATATAGAATGAGGTGGTTGAAACGGCCAAAAATTTGACTATTGAAAAATGAGTTATAAAGCAAAGCGTTTTTTTGGAGATTTCATGGTTTCCTGACCGCGGACCTTAGTGTTTTGCCAAAAAATGAAAATTTCAAAAATCTCCGAAAAGTGCGTTTTATCGTTTCTCGAGGTGAATATATAATGAGGCGGTTGAAAGGGCCAAAATCTGACTTGTGAAAAAAGGAGTTATGAAGCAAAGCGTTTTTTTTAGATTTCATGGTTTCCTCACCGCGGACCTTAGTGTTTTGCGAAAAAATGAAAATTTTCAAAATCTCAGAAAAGTGCGTTTATCGTCTCTCGAGGTGAATATAGAATGAGTTGGTGAAACGGCCAAAATCTGACTTCTGAAAGGAGCTATGAAGCAAAGCGTTTTTTGGAGATTTCATGGTTTCCTGACGGCGGACCTTAGTGTTTGCCAAAAAAATGAAAATTTTCAAAATCTCAGAAAAATGCGTTATCGTCTCTCGAGGTGAATATAGAAAGAGTGGTTGAAGGTGGTTGAAACGGCCAAAATCTGAATTTGAAAAGGGGTTATGAAGCGAAGCGTTTTTGGAGATTTCATGGTTTCCTGACTGCGGACCTTAGTGTTTTACCAAAAAATGAAAATTTTCAAAATATCCGAAAAGTGTGTTTATCGTCTCTAGAGGTGAATATAGAATGAGAGGGTTGAAACGGCCAAAATCTCAGTTCTGAAACAGGAGTTATGAAGCAAATAGCGTTTTTTTGAGATTTCATGGTTTCCTGACCGCGGACCTTTGTCTTTTGCAAAGAAATGATAATTTTCAAAATCTCTGAAAAGTGCGTTTTATCGTCTCTCGAGGTAAATATAGAATGAGGTGGTTGAAACGGCCAAATCTGAGTTCTGAAAAGGAGTTATGAAGCAAAGCTTTTTTTGGAGATTTCATGGTTCCTGACCGCGGACCTTAGTGTTTTGCCAAAAAATGAAAATTTTCAAAAATCTCAGAAAAGTGCGTTTTATCGTCTCTCGAGGTGAATATAGAATGAGTTGGTTGAAACGGCCAAAATCTGACTTCTGAAAGGAGCTATGAAGCAAAGCGTTTTTTTGGAGATTTCATGGTTTCCTGACGGCGGACCTTAGTGTTTTGCCAAAAAATGAAAATTTCAAAAATCTCAGAAAAATGCGTTTTATCGTCTATCGAGGTGAATATAGAGTGAGGTGGTTGAAACGGCCAAAATTTGACTATTGAAAAATGAGTTATAAAGCAAAGCGTTTTTTTGGAGATTTCATGGTTTCCTGACCGCGGACCGTAGTGTTTTGCCAAAAATGAAAATTTTCAAAAATCTCCGAAA